>CM034146.1:704767423-704783933 GCA_019776745.2 Taxus chinensis | reverse complement strand
GGTTTAGGTTCTTGTAGTGATAGAAAATTTGGAGAATGGGATTTCAAGCCAAGGAAATGTTTTCCATAAGGTTTCCATACATTTTTAAAATTTAAATCATGTGGGAAATTTTCATACCTACCCAGGCCAAATTATTCCCACATGTAGCAATGAAGATACATCTAAGAAAAATTAAGCTTATCTAAAACTTAAAATTCTAAAGAAAAACGTTTTGCATGAGGTTGATTTTTGAAAGGGACAGTGGGGAAGATCTATCTCTCCTAAAATGAGTTGCATCTGAAGGAAAGGCGGACGAAAGGAAATAATGTTTCCCATGTGATGTTTGTAGAGGGTATTTATCATCAGACCTATCCCATAGGTTTTCGATGTCAGGAGTGTGTTAATTGTTAAGAGTTGAAAATACCCTAATGAGAGGTATTCCATGTTTTATTCAAAATATTAATCATTCAGGAAGTTTAGATTAGGGGACAAATGAGGTTGTATATTCTCAGTTTCAAAGGGGTGTTTTGTAAAGGAAGAAACATGACATTTGGTATGTATGTGATGTGAAAAAGATTTTAAATTGATTGAGAGCAGTGGTAATCATGAAGGTTTTACACTCATATACATGTTTCAAACATTTGTGTAAGGTGGATGAGACACAAACATATGACAGAAATCAAGGGGTGTCCTAAATAATATTATATTTAAAATATATAGTTATGAGATAAAATAGTTCGTGGATAACTTTGACACCTACTTTTATAGGCAAGATCAATGTGCCCAAGTTGAGAGTGAAAATATATTTAAAATAACCTAAGGCAAAGTTATTGATCTGTAATGGTATCACATAATTAGAGTTTTTTAAAAGCATGTGATGATATTATATTCATGCTAGTGAAATTTTCGATAAAAAATCTTTTAACAAGAGCTATATTGATTTTTGTGGTGATGAATAATGGGCGAGTTCATGTCCTTTAGGTTGTAGTGATGGGATTTAAGATTCATTTCATGTGATGGTTATCGATATTCTAAGGGCACCAAAAAGGTTCGCAAATATTTGGGGCTCATCTTGGAGGGAATCTATCATGGCTTATTAGTGTTGAAAGGAGTTTTCAATGAGATGGCAAAGATAAATTTTGATAGGTGTTTGATGTAATAGTTGGAGAGTAATATTTGTTATAGATGACATGCATTGAGTGTTAGGGACTATAATAATTGAGACTTCAGCTTTAGGGGACAGTTGACTAGGTAAATTTTGAGGAGTTGTAGAGATATACATTTTAGGCATATTTTTATTCCAGATTTCAAATCCTATTTGTGGGATTTCGTGTCTATACAAATATCATTGATTTGGAAGGAGGATTCATTACAAGAGGTTACTTCCTCTACTAGCCTAGGTTTTAAGGTGATGTCTCAGGATTGTGATGCTTAGGTATTTTAGGGATAGTTTTGATTTGTTGTTTTAGTGTCTTTTTTTGGATTTATATAGGGACTATGATGGATTGTATTTTTTGTGAGACTCCTTCTTGGAAACACATTGAATCTCAACAGTTGGAAGGGATTCACAATTCTAAGTGTGGTGTCTTATTGTTCTATGATATGGAAAAATTACATTATATTGGTACCAGGTAGGTTTCACCCCCCAGATATTAGAGTGATTGATAGGGAATAGTATTATGATCTATAATTGATAAGAGTTTTAATATGATCGTATAATTATCCCTAGTTAATCTTATCATGATGATGATAGGGGTTCATAATTATAAGTTGTAAACTTTATGGCTTAGGAATGTGTGGTTTAGGAAGTGTATACTGGGGAATGATCTAACATGTAGTTTTAGATGTTAGAATAGGTTTTGATGCTAATATATTTATTATAATTTTTTTATAGGTATGTTTTCCAAATATGGAGCGTAGTGGTGTTTTATTTTTAGGTATGTTTATTTTATGACTACTTTATTAGGGTTCAAGTTTTTTATGTGGGTGACTTGTTTCAATTTGTACTATGACACTAAGGTTTTTTATTTGATAGTGAGGTAGATTAAATTTGAAAGTGAATTTTATTATTTTAACAATGGGATATTAATTTTTTGATTACCAAGAAATAAGATCAGGTAAGTTTGTAGTACTAGATGAACTAGGTGTTATAATTTTGAAGAGAACCTTGTGTTGAAGAAGTGAAAGAAATTCTTCTCTTTAGCTTATATAATAAGATATTCTCTAAGTGTGGGTGAATCAATGTTGAAAATAACCTCCAAAGAGGGTTGGTTCCCTTGATCAATCACCTAAACTAGTCTCTTGACGGGGAAAAGGGATATAAATAACATGAACTAAAAAAATTTAAAAAACAGGTGATACACCAATTATTTAGAGACTTATGACTACACAAGACAGATTATCATATTATTCAATACCTAAAAATATCATTTAATTTTAGTATTGAAATGACACAAGGAATCTGACAAAAGGCATTATGAATCAATTAATATAGCATATGAGGGCAGATCTGACATGTTTTTCCACTTCAAACTAATCAACGCACTAATCTACACTAAAATGGCTTGTGAAAGCTTCAATACAAGTTGATGGAGGTGCTAATATTCCTAACATGCAAAGGAAAGGAGATATTTCACTTACAAATACCAATGGACCTATATAACACACTTCAATTTTAGTTGCAAAAAGTGGAGTAATTTTGTCTATATTTCATCAAATAGGTGGTTTGGGAGTACATAATTTTTGCATATTTGGCATGAAAAATAACAAAGCCCCATAAAATGCTTCAAAAGCATGGTACATTATAGAAAAAGAAGGAAAAGGAAAGAAGAAGAGAAGTGGCGTTGGAACTTCTTAACACTTCAGTCCACCTCAGTTTCCTCTTAGAACTCAAAAGTTACTTAATTCCTTATTTCAAATGCAACACTCAACTATGAGTTCAAGAATTCAGTTTTTGACTATTTGGAGAAAAATCCAATGTCATCTCTTAGTTCTTCGATGCAAAATTCAACCCCTTGTAATTAACATACAATTTTTTAATAATAATTACAAGATTATCATTATTCACATTATTTACAAAGGATTAATTATGAGTTTGCATGCAATTTTAAATGCTAGTTGACCTTGGTCAACCTCCCCTTTCAAAAATTTAAGGAAACTATTCTAGTCCTTAAAAAAATTTAAGGTAACAATGATCTCCTTAATTTTTGGAATATATGATTAGTTAATTAATTAAATTAAATAGGAAAATCATACATTATTCTCATCCCCGCGTTGAATTTTTTTACTATGATTAAAATTATTAATAAAACCCAACCTATGTGGACATGTGAAAGGATGATTAACGTTTTAAAAACCACAAGTGGCTTTAACCATAGTCAAAGTTGGCCATGGTTAAGGCCACTTGGTCAACCTATCTCACTCATTAGAGTTGCAACCCTAAAAAGATTTATATTGCCATTCTATATTGTATGGAGATGTTGTTTATGTTGGAAAATCCCTAGCAAATGTTTTCTTTGTCATCATTGTTGAATAGTTAGATCTTACTAGGGTTTTGTTATTGTTTGTGGCCACCATTGACTCCATAGTTCGAATTCGCAATTGTTAAATGCTGGGAAAATATGATTTTTATGTATCTCTACATTTGATATTATGACTTGGGTTCGAGTTAGATCTGGTTCTTCCAGGTTGGCCATGTTTTCCATCATTTTTTATCGATATATATCTTTATTACATTCAACATGTATTTTATGGTTGGCTCAGACATGTTATTTCCCTACATTTTTTAGCTATGGTTTTTATCTAATCCTGTTCTTTTGAAACTCTATTTGAATTTTTTGGAGGGATCGACCCTAATTGTAATAGTTCGGCTATGATTATTTTATTATTATGACAAATGTGGTGTTCGGTAGCTCGACCATGTTGTGGGTTATGTTTCATTATATCTAGATTTGTATTTCTTCTCATCTTGCTATGTTGACACACAACTCAACCAAGGATTTTAGTTTCTCGAGCCTCTTTTTAAGTTTTACTTTTGCTTAGCTTCTTTTATCCTAGCTCAGCGTGTTGAACCTTGAGGTCAACATGTTGACACCAGCTTGGCCATGTTGAAGTCCTCACTTTACCATGTTTGTTTACTCATATCGCCATTGTGTTTGGATATCTCACTATTTTTCATTGAGCTTGCTATTTTTTCATTGATCTCATTATTTTTTCACTGAGCTATAGCTCTCTTATTACCAACTCAACACTGCATCATTTCCTCTTGTTGTGCTTAAAAATGTAAGAATTTATTTATGATTTTAAGCTTGATGGGTATTTGAAAATTTGGGGTTTTTGAAAACACACAACCCATATTTTTTAATTAATAGTGGCAATTTTTATCATTAATTCATACACACTAAAATGCATACTCAGAAAGTCTTTTTTTTTTTTTTAAATGATGAAAACTGAAAAAAAAAATCTAATTAAAGTTTTAATTTTAAAAATAAGATGACGGGTTTGGCCACCATTTTTTAGATCTAGAATTTAGCATTTATGAAAACTTGTTTTCATAAAAATTTTATTCTAAAAATATGTATTATTTTCCAAATGTATGAGAAACCTATAATTTTTAGATCTTCAATAAACTTGGCTATATATAACGGAAGTGATTTCATAAAATCATTATTTTTCATTTAACTTTATAAGAAAAACTCTAAAAAAATTTACTTATGATTTAGAACATAACTATATAATTTTGTTTCTTTATCCGTTATAGAAAGAAGAATGAAATATCAATTGTTTCTTTTTCCTAATAGGATCCTGCACTCTATTTTGTCATTTTTAAAATGAATTAAAACCAAAAAATATATTTTCCATCACGATCTAAACTTTGTTTCCTTTCATTTTATTTTTAAGAAATGTTATACTCTTTCATTTTTTGCAATACTTGCTCATCATAATTAATAAATATGGAAGATGATACTCCTAAATGATACATACACAAATAGAAAAATGCGTGATATTAAATTTTGATCTGAATTTTGTATCTTTTCAACTTGATGTAATACTTCGCATGCATAATTTGTTGAAAGGAAACTATAATCATTTTGTATAGTGTCTTCCTGCAGATGCATTATATAAGAGTAGTGAAACAATTATTTCCTTCTTTAAGTACTATGTTTTATGATAAAGAAATAAAATACATTTGAAACTGAAAATATAATGAGTATTTATGAGTACCAAGAGACCTAACACATATTCCTTTTCTATATTTAAGGTGCACATGAGTGATAGATGGAGAAACTTCGAATAACTGCATTGAGTAAGGGGATTCATATTTTAGCAAATGATTGGTCCCCTTATCTTCCTTATGTGTTTAGTTTCAGATATATCTATCTTATTGTTTCTCATATTTATATCCCACAATTTATGTGGGTGTAGACAAAAAATCACATACATACTACTATTTAATATACCACCAAGTATATTGTTTTATATATGGATCTTGAGTAAGAAAAGTATTCACTGGTGACTCTATGGATGAAAATTGACATGTAAATTTCAACCACATTCTACACCCCCCCCGAGGTTGTGCTAGAGAAGCCGATGTTGAATGTGTGTGGATAACTATAGGAGGATCAGTGACTAAGATATGGTAGTGTGATCTCCTAGTAGATGAGTTAGAAAATGGGAGATTTAGAGGATATGAAAGGGTAACATAAATTTCCTATGGTTTTCTTGCCTAACTAGATCTCAATGTTGAACTAGTTTGAAGTGTCCAAATTAATTATGATAAAACTAACAATCTATGCTACTGCTGAAAGGAAACTAATCAAAACAAATCACAAGACTGAAATATTACAACCACAAACAACAATTTGGTTCTATTCTAAATAATTATAATATTTCTACATTAAAAATAAACAAGCAAGATAATCTGGTGTGGTTATTCACTTGTGTTGAGTGTATTGAAAGTAAACTAACTCAATATAAGAAATTTTCAAAATGATATATGATATGTAGACAACCTCCAACAAATATTCTCTCCTTCAGATCCATAAGGATGGGAAGAAGAGGATCCGTCACTGGGAGCTGCTCTTAATGATTTAAACCCTCTTGCAAATTAACTAGTTACTTGCAAATGAAAGTAAATTTATTTCTCCTCTATTTGATATGATGCAACAATGATAAATTATAGAAATGAAGGAAATCAAATAAAAAATCCAACCTAGAATTCACATAATAGGGGTAAATCTAGCTATGTGATGACTATCCTTTCCTTCTCTATGTGTCCATATGAGTCCAAGGAATTGGGAATACAATGGTAATAGTAGTAGAAGGTGATTGAGAAATGGCAGATTAAAGGAAGTCTGGTTGCAATGAAAGTGGAAGATGGATAACACAAGTGAACAAAGCATTGCTATGTAATTTCTAGCAGGATTGTGGCAGTAATAATATGCAAGAAACACAAAATTATCAAGCCATTTTTTGAATAAAAGCATTGAATATATAAGAATTGGTTGGGATGTTCCTTCATGCAGAAGGTAGCCTTGGAGTACCAAATCATTGGGTGAAGATTTATTTCAAACAAAATAAATCTATTTAAAAATAGATGAGGGAAGGAATGCCATGCAATCAAGACTATTTTTAAGGAATTTGGTTCACATACGCACCCTAGAAGTCAAGTTAAGTGAAATCAATCATAAATAATTATGGAAAAAGCACGCAGGACCTCCACTCTTCCTAGGATGTGGTTTCAGAACCATCACCCATGAAGGGAGGCCATCCTAACACTAAAGGCCAAAACATGCACAAAAATGGTCGGGAAGCTGGAAGAAAGCATGGAAAATCTAAGGATGTCTAGGCTATAAATATGTACAATGAATGGATTTAGGAACTTCAACACCTTCTAAAAGGACATGAATCACCATTAAGGATTTTTTGACAATGTAGTACATGTAATTTTGGGTGCGTACAATGACCCATTCCCTAGTCTATCCACTTGTTTAGTTAGTTTCTATTGTTTTTATCTTTCACACTTCTCACTCATACACCTAGTTCTCGTTAGATCACATGGATCCCTATCAGTTAGTATCGACTCATTTGTCATCATTTATCTATGGACACTAGTGCCCAGGAACTCCTATCCATCCTAGGTGATCGTGCCCTTTTTATGTTTGATCTTATTTTTCACATTTAAGCTTGGTATTATAAGTTTTCTCACTCATTTCCCGAGGTACTAGTTTGCATGTCCTATCATTAGTTTTGAAATTCAAGTAAGACATCCCTAAATAAAAACATCATACATGTCATTAATGGCGGTGATGATTTCTATCAAGGAATATATATCTACATATCAAAGGGACGACATCTTAGGCTCATTATTCTACACAAAAACTACATAAAAAGGGGATTTCATTCTATTCCATCCATAAATTTTCATTTTATCTAGCTACCGCACATTATCTTGGTGTTGTTGGAGGGAGGGAGACCCATGAGTAATTTCACACACAAAATCACATAAAACTACATGAGTATGAGTGTAGTGCAAACACTCAGTCGTAAGTTCACTAGTTGACAGCTGAGGACAATCTAACCCCTTATTTTTCATCTTTATTTGTTGGATTGATGTATTTTTTAGGGTTTTGCATTAGAATATTTGTGTGCAAGTTCACATGTACCTTGGTGATCCAAGTGTGGCATATAAGAAACAATAGGCGAACAAGTATGAAACCCTAGTGACAGTATTGGAACTAGGTTCTAACTTTTTCTGCAGACTCCAATACCCCCATAAAGCTCTTGGGCACCTGCAGGGACCCTTGTTCTTTCCTAGGAACCCATGTCTAAGTATTTCCACCTCCTCTGAAGTTTTTTGAGGTTCGTTTTGACGTGTTTCTGTCTATTTCATCACATTCTTAAGACCAGGAACACTTTAGGATAAGTAAAATCAAGCTATGTGCCCAATATCTTCCATGTTATTTCATAACTAAGATTGGACAAATTGCCTAGCATATGTATTTCATTGTATGCCATTTATAGAAAAAATTGCTTTCATATTTTAATAAAATAAATATATATTTTATTATAACATTTAGGTGAACCCGTATCTTATAACTCATTTCCCTATGATCCATTAAACCCTTAATGGCTAAGAATAACTCTTCTTCTCCTACCCAACATAGCCCTGATGGGAGTATGATGCAATGCCACTTCTTTTCAACACTAAATGAACCATGATTATATTTTCTGAGTTGTTATAATCATAAACCTTGCTGATTTATTATAATTAACATACTAATAAGATGTGTGGGGAATCATGACTCCATTGTGTTTTGGTTATTATTATTTTAACTATATGTCGTACTATTGACCCTCATGGGAATTTAAGGATAAAACAAGTATCTAGAATGGTTGCATTTTTGTAATTCGATTGTGATAACATTACTCTTTGATATTGTTTTATTGTATTTTGTTTATCTATGTGATTGGACACATAAAAACTTTTTTGCATTATTACTGTAAAATATTAATAGACGAATGACATTAACACATTGTGATATGGGAATTGAAGGATAGACATTATTGAAACCGAACTGATTAAATTTTGATATACATTCAATATGGAAGAAAATGATGTGTTGTTAGATAAAAATATGTCGATATTTTGAATCATTTCGTATTGATTTTATTATGATGTTCAAAGTTATTTTTGTGATCTCTTTGATATTACAGGATTGGTGAAATTGGTAACAAGTGAAATTATTTCTTAAATATGATAATTCAATTGGGTTTTGATCTTAGTTACAAACTGATGTATGAGTAGAATCGAAATGTTGAAAATTGGAAAAATTGTTAAATTACTTGGTCTTAGCAATAGTAGCTATGATATTTGATTTTGAAATTGATAGTTAAAGTAATTGTTTTATTACTACAACATCATTAATATGGCCATGAGGCTACAGGGGTATTGTGTGTTTTGTAGGAAAACATATCACAACAAACAACGGGGGGATTGGAGACCAACCACATTAGAATCCTAAATGAATTCAACAAGGGTCACCATGGCAACATGTTTTTTTTATGAGTGTATGTTTGAATTGTTGTTAGGGGGTTTCCATAGGGGGGAATTACCTCTAATTGTGACCAAGGGGTTATGTGTTTTCTTTCATTTAGTTTCCTTTATTTAGTTTTAGTATGTGAAATTATAGTGACGTGTTATCCTTTGTGTAACCACTTGATTTATGTCTAGATTAGGAAATTAATTAGTTCACTAAATTAATTAAGAATGGGTCAAAAGGATTCATTTATTATAATTTATGGCTCTTGGATTATGTGTTGTAATTTGAGTGCTTGTGACCTTGAGTGTTGTACACTCTACCCCTTCATGAAAATTCGGATTTAACTTTCATGGCCAATTTTGGAGGCTTGTGTGACAAGTTAAACTTGTCCCACACCTCTTAAATTACTATACCAACCCTACCTATGGGTTGGGGGGTAAAAGTAGACCATAGTATGTGTTTTGGCATGAAAAAATGGTAATATATGATTGCACTTTCCTTCTTAAAATTAAATTTTGTCCTTAGGGGGTGTGGGATTGGATTGTGTGTGTAAGTAACTTGTCATTTCATTCACCAACCAATTTATGGTGCATTGGGGTTGAGGTTTTCCTTGTGAGTTGGAGTTGAGGATGAGTGATGTAGCATATTACATGGAGCCACCTCACCCTCCTCTCTCCCTTTTATATTTATTCAAGTTCTTTTGCTTGTTTGGGGGTTACTTCATTCTTTTTTGCTCTTGCATTTTAGGAGTTAGTGAATTTTGGAGGGCTTGGGTTGAAAGAAGGTTGTAGATTGATTCTTGGAACAAGATCTACCATGGATAGATAGGAGCTTTATTCTTGCTTAATGTTTTTATTTTATTCTACGTATATGAGCTTGTTTGAATGTTTTATTATGCTTTTTTGGTGTTTGGGTAGATTTCCTAAGTGTTGTGTAGGAGGAGGACTACGGGGAGAATCTATATACGGGGGTATAAGAGTTTATTTCATGTTTTGGAGTGAGTCTGAGTTGGGTGCCCCACCTTCGACAAGGAATTCTTGATTTTTTTACTTGGTTGTTTATGAGGGAGGGCATAAGAGAATGAGGGGACGGCCTAAGAGTATTGTGTGAGGCATAAGAGTGTGGGGTTTTGAGATATGTGTTGGAGGATTTTAAGGTGGGGCACCCCATTTCCCATTTGGAGGTATAAGTGGCCCTCCCCTAGTTCTGCTCCTTGGCTCTTCAATTTAAAATCCTTTTTATATTGTTTTTTTTCCTTCTTATGTTGTAGTTTGATTTGGTTGTGTTTTGGCATGGTTTGTCAAACATCTTTGTATTGTGATGTGAAAGCTTGTTTTGTTTTCATGGGTTGGATTCATCCTTTCATTGCAATGTGGTTGGGGCTCGGGGGCCAATGAGGAGGATAGCTTCTTCTCCTAATTAGTTACTAGTTGGGTTGAGAGTGTTGCCTCCCCCCCCTTTTTGTTGTGATAAAATGAAGCTTGGTGGAGTTCAATGGAAGAAGTGCTCTTGTTGGGAAAATACACGAGGAGTTGTAGCTTGTGCTATTATGATTCTAAAACTTGTAAATGGCACCAATAGTATATTGGATGTAATTTTATTCATTGGTTAAACCCTTGTAAGTTGTTTATTTTTGATTTGTGTTACTTCATATCAATGTGAACTTGTAATGGAAATTAATCTCTCACAAATAAAAGTTTGTGTTTAGGAGTTGCATTACAAATGTATTTATTCATAAGGCTAGAGCTCTTGGATGGGAAATAAATTTGATTATTGCATTATTGACAACCTGTGCTTACTTGGATATTGAAATAAATTTCATTTAATAGTGGTTATTTTTCCCCTTACCCAACTAAATGTGTCAGAAGGAATAAATAGTAGAATGGATTTATTTATATAATTTCCTCCTTTTTGCCCTATAACCTTATCTTAATCAAATGAATAATCAAAATTAATTGACCATCTTAATGTGTATCTAAATGAGCTAGGGCGTTTCACAATTTGTTTGGGTTTAAAGTTACAATCACAATCGCTGGACATCTATAACATGCATCATTTAATCAATTCCCATCTAAATTCAGTCTATAACCACAACCCATTTCCCCTTGTCTTCATATTACAACCCATACTTAAAGGGAAACCGTAATTAACAATAACTTTATCCTTATTAATCACCCTCCTAGATCTATATTCATAATATTAGCCACAATATGTCAAAATATCTAATATTTAATAACATTGCATAAACATTATTCCTAATATCAACTATACTTTTAAAAGACGACATTAATCCCCTATATCTATCTATATGAATTCTAATATATATATTTACATAATAATTATATATATAAATGCATATTATATATTAGTAATCATTAATAAATCGAATTAATATATTAAAAAAAACTAAACTAAAACTTTTAAATCGGTCAAGTTACTTTTTTGCTTGATTAAGTAAATAAATAATTTAAAAACCAACAACAAAAAGAAAGAATGAGATGTGCATCACGGCCCACATGGTATTTTTTTAAAAATTTGAAGTTTATTAAATGTTGGGGGGAGGGGCGCCGACCCAGCCCCACCCATATAATATATGGGGTGGGGTGAGGTTGGCGCCCCTCCCCCCAAATGTTTTTTAATCCACTTAACTAAATAAATGACCCCACTATGTCTTTTTCTAAGCAGTCATTCATGGATTATGCGGCATGTGTAAATTTATAACCGTAGTTTAGTTCTTTTTTTTTTGCCTTTTGCGTTTCTCTTACACAGCCTCATATATATATATAATATATATATATATATATATATTTGAATCTTGTTTTTTGAGTTTTTAATAAATAAAATATACATATAAATATATATATGTACAAGGATTTTTATTATTTTGTGAAAATAATACTTAGGGGTTGGGGGGTTTTGTCCAAATGGGTATACTCACAAAGTATACACCTTGAATCTACAAGTTAAATACTTCTAATGATAAATATAAAAGAGAAAACAATAACCCATAAAGGGAAATGAATGGATCCATGTTTTAAGCACAAAGTTTCTTCAGGAGAGCTTCCATGATTTTATCTTCTCCTCCCTTCTTCCTTAACTTGAAAGTGAAAACAAGAAAATGAGAGAATAGGTCTAAGAGAAGAATATATGAGAACCCATAAGGAATTATAGGGTTTATTTTACCAAATTTAAATCTAAGGGTTGAGAAGGATTAGATCTAAGGGTGTAGGATGAACCCTACATCACTTAAGTGACGGGGTATTTAATGCAGGAATGTAATAAACAAAATATGTGTGTGTAATCTCAAATGGGGCCTAATGGGTTAGACCATGTTGGGTACCCATGACACCTTAGGCATTAAACCATGTTAATTAGATTTTTTTTTTTGAAGTAGGAGATTATTAATTTTTAAATAATAAAATGTTGAATTAATATTTGGGACCATTAAATAAAGAGAATTAATAAGACCCTTGGGGCTAAAATAGCAAAGAGTAAAATGGATTAATATTTGAAGTATACAATGAAACTTAATAAGGGAAATTAAATCGAAATACTTTAACAGGGTTGGGTCAATAGTAACTAACTACTATTTTAGTCTCGATAGCCTTGAAATTGTTTAAAATGGTATACCAGGTTTTAATTGAAAATTTGGCTAAGGCCATCGAACCTTTCAAAAAAAATATTCCATAATTTTTTCATAATTTGCTATCGGGTTTAGCGTGGGTTTGAGTGGGAAATATGTGAGCGTTACACATTGTATCAGAACCATGGGTTCAACACTTGGACCTTGGGACAACATTAAAACCTGAAAAATAGTTAACTAAATTTGAACCTTCATGATTAAAATAATAAAATTGTTTAAATTGTTGTACTTGCTTAGTGGTGTTTTTTCGAACCTAGGTAACTGAAAAATGTTAAATTAAATCAGTATTCTTGCAAAATTCTGGTATATCAGAAACTCAGTTCACTTACTAAGATGTTGTTTAAAGAGTCCTAACTCTTGCTTTGGTTTTATGATGTGATAAAACCTTTGAGACCCTTCCCCATTCGAATTATAAATTGTATGGCGTGATTATTGTGGTTATACATTAGTGATTGTGTTCAAGGGTCAAGAAGAGTAAATTAGAAGTTGTTTAGTCGTCTAAAGCTCCCATTTTTCCTTTAATGGTTGATGAGTTAGTTCTGGTTGCTGCTTTGGTGACTTAATCTTTGTATGAGTAAGTGGATATTAGGTCTTGGTGTCGCTTTTGATCCAGCTTTGTGTATGTGTAATTAGAATGGAGCTCAAGGTATAGTACCCCTATTGGCAGCCATGGAGGGCTGCGAAGTGACTGTGATGTGGAATTCTATATTTTATATTTGTAAACTTGTGTTATTTTATCAGGGACCACATCTTATTTATGATTGGATATGAAAAGTTATGAGACTCTTTTAGTTATTTATATGTTTGTAAGAATTTTCAGACATATGCATAGATTGAGGGCCATGGACGTGGTCTATGCTTGGGGAGAAGACATCCTCATGCTACCTACCACTGATTTATACATGTAGTTTGACTACAGGGATAGTCACTGAGCCACCCGAATCGTGTCATGAGTTGGGTGTATGAGCATATCACCCCATATGGGAGAGGTGTAGAGGTAGAGGATCAGGGAAGCGAGGTGGACATGGATGATAGTTCTTAGAGCACCTCACCAGCCAATGGACTCCTTGACCACTGTAGACATGGAGGCCACTCCTTATCAGGCCATGGCAGGGGTATGGGGAGAGGAGATTATTACGTTGATTGCTTGTCAGACTACCATCCAGTTGATAGACATGGCAGGGAAGTTAGAGATCCACCCCTTTGGTAGAGTACCACAGCAGTTCGGCCTCCCCTATAGTGACATGCTTCCTCTGGTGGGGCCAGTGTATAGATATATTCGTGAGGCTCGGGGAGGTCCTAGAGGCTGGGGTTGGACTATTTTTACTCTTGGTGTTCCTATTCTGGCCAGGAGGGTGGTACGTGCTCAAGGGAGAGCCGATGCTCCTCAGGAACATTCCTTACTTCAGACTACCGTCAGTCCCGCCCATAGGATTGATGATTCCCATTAACGTAGATAGAATCTGATTTCTAAGGAGTTCATGGGGGAGAGATTAGAGGGAGGAGACAGAGGAGGATGGAGAGCTCGTTAGATGGGTGGGAGAGATGATGAGTGATCCTGAGTGGCATGGCACTTAGGATATCCTACGAGCCACGAGTGGCAGCCGAGAGTGCAGAGAAGGGTGACTCTGGTCTATAGGGTGTTTCTCTCTCAGGGATTTAGGGTGGAGATGGCGAGTCCATTGTAGGCCATCACATTGCCCCAAAAGTGAGAGAGGGACCCAGTCAGTGGTGGTGTCAGTGGAAGGTGTGGATCCTAGAGATCCTTCTTGGATGCCCGAAGATCCAAGTGAGTTTTCACTCTTTCTTGACATTTGTTATTAGTTTAGTGTGTTATTTCTCTTGTTTTGTTTACTCTTGGTTTTATTTTTTGATTGTTTTCTAACTTGTTTTCTTCCCTTTTTTTGTAGCAATTTCTTATGAGTGGCAAGACTTGATTCACCGAGTATGTACCGATACCATGTTGTTCTCCTCAGAGAAAACTCATTCTGAGCTTTCCGTGGACGTGGGGGAGCCTTCAGCAGCTGGTAGGTATACTGATGTTTTTTCCTCTATCTGGCATGCAACAAAGATCATGACTTCTCTCTGCAATGAGGTAGCTGGGTATATGATGGCCGAGCGCTTGATGAGGAGGAGTCATTCTCATAACGATACGGTAGCTACTTGTCATGACCACGAGCCCTCAATGCATTGGGAGTTCCGGCATAGCCAAAGTCCTAGGCATGGTCGTGCACCCTCTGAGGGATCCCGTAGGGATTGAGAGGCCATTTTTGTAGCATTTTTTCAGATATCTATATGAATGTTTTTGTACTTTTCAGGCTCATTGAGCGTTTTGACCATGCCTAATGCATGATGGCATTGTATAAGAACCTTGATTTATAAATATATATTTATATCTCTTTTTAGATCCAGACTCTTGGCACCTAGAATTTTGTGACTCGTTTCCACATGTGCACTTAGATGTTTTTAGAATATTTGTTTTCATGTTTTTCAAAATGTATGCGATGGATAAAAAATGATAGTAAATAGAATGTTTTACTTTGTATATTTTTTTGTAATGCTGATATGAGATGATACTAACATATGGTATTGCTGAAATTTTGAACACTTTAGCCAACGTCTGTAATTTCTTCTTATGTTGAAAAAACGTGATGAATGTATAGTGATAAAGAGATGAATTTTCCCTATTCCCAAGGGCTCTACACCAAGAGTTGGGAAGGGCACAAATTGTATGAGTTTGAGCAAATGGAATGATGAGATAAAAAAAAACCAGTAACAGAAACGAAACATAGACCTACACATCTACCCTACTCATAACTACTACCAAGATTAGAAGGCCACTTACTTTCAAGATTATCTAGACTTAGATTCATAAATGGCAACCTGGTTGGAAAAATTTGATTTTGAGGATTTAATCTTTTTGGAATTTGAATATTTGTTTTCTCTTGATAGAATTTGATTTGTGCTTCTAGCATACCAAGATTTGTTACTTTGTTTGAATGGACCCCCCACATCCTACCTTATGCCACTAGTAAGAAGCATGGGTTTGTCACCAAAGGCAAGATTAGGTGAGTAAGGCACTTATTCCTTTCCCAACCTCACACCACCAGTAAGAGATGCGGGCTTATCACAGAAGATTGATGGGGAAAAGAAGTGTGTAAAATAAAATATTCCATTTGCTTGGTGGTTTTGATTTCATTTGATTTTGACATTTCTGATCTATGAATTTGGGATATCCTTCCATTCAAAGAGATTTAAGAGGGATAGATGTGACACCAAGAAGCTTCTAGAACAGACCGTAGGTAAGGACAACTTCACCTAGTAGAAAGAAAGAGTAAATCTAAGTATGTAGGCCACAGTATGGTTTTCGTCAATACTTGTTTGTCAAAATTGATGAGAAGATTTGAAAATAGTTGATGATGTTTGGAGAGATGGTATTTGAATGATTTTGCCAATATTTTCAGAAATTTGTAACAGATTGCTTAAGAGTAAGCTCCTGGACAACCATTTTTACGAAATGAATTGACAGAATGAAGAAGGTAAAGGACTAATGCAATGTAGTTAGCTATAATGTACAAGTGGTGATTTTGATTTCTTATGCGTAAAAATGTTTAAGATGCAAGGAATTGATAGATTCACAAAATTTCTCACCTTATAGTGTACACAATAGATACGCAACATTTTTGTAGTCTTTCATGACTCAGTATGGGCGCAACCAATTGGGCTGGAACTTCCTTCCTTCGCTGGTTTTCTTATTGATCCAGCTGTCTAGTCTTAGAACTATATCTCCCTCATATATTTCTCATTCATAGACGTTTTTGTTGTACTACTTACTGGTACATCCGTT
>CM034146.1:702991687-703455806 GCA_019776745.2 Taxus chinensis | reverse complement strand
GACGTACCAAACTTTAGCTGTGGACACCTCCAAAAAAGAGGCTGGGTTTCATACTTTCCTCCTAGACGACTTGCTCCAAGCTAACTCCTGTGCAGGAAAACCTCATCTATCCTGAATCTTAACCATTCCAATGGCACAGAGATAGAGGGTTAAAGAGAGCCCTACACTAAGCGGTGATACAACCAAAAAAGGATGTGACAGATCATGAATCCAACTCCAACTGGGTGGCCTGAAGTGGAGAGAGATGAGCAAAGGATGGGGTGACAAGAATACACCAGAGACCAAAGACGAAGTTCACATGATAACCACTTTCAAAACCTTACGCAATATCTCCCAAAACCTGAAATAACACCATATGTGTTGGTGCTCAGATTTGTCTTGCGCCAATTGCCATTATTTCCTCCTATGATATGCGTGTTGTGAAACAGTTTCTCTCTCGATGTGGATGTTCTGAAGCTTCTCTACCTCTACCCACCCTCCATTAGAAATGCTCCCGAGTTGTTTTTTCAAAATCCTTTAATCATGTCCTCCTTGACGAAGTCCCGAGTCTTCTCTATTTTTGCTCTAATTTCTTTCTCTTCAAATCATGGCTTTGATTTTGCAATTTTTTCATATCTTTCCTCGCCATGGAAGCTCGAGCAAGGTGTTAATATATATTTGTATTATTTCTTTAAAAATCCAAATCCATGGTCGAAGAGATGCTTGGAACCACGATTCATTTGTTTTTTTGTTTCAAAAAAATTTCATCCTAGCAAAAAATCAGGTTCTAGGCATGAATGGTGATTTTCTATATTTTTGACGGTCTGATGGGTGTCTTTTTCCTGTCAAAGTTTTTCCTTAGCATTCAGTGGTCGCGTGGCTTCTTCTGGTTGGTCAGGGGATGGCGGGTGAATGATTTAACTTATCACTTTTCATTTTTTTAGCAAAAAGGAAAATTTGGTCCTGTAGCCCCACTCAAATCTGATTGGTTCTTTTAGTGCGTACATGGCTTCTTCTGATTGGATGGGGCACGACAGGTTTGTTTTTTCAACTTTTTCTTTTGGTTACTTTGGCAAAAGGTATTGAACCCGCCCCGCGGCCCCGCTAGGCTTTGATTAAGGAAAAATTTTAAAGTGGCAGTGAATAAAAGTCTCACTTTCACCTTGCAGGAGGACATGTGGCAAAATCTAATGGTAGAGATGTGGGCCTTTGGAGGTAAGTTGGATGTGTTGCCCCTTTTGGAAAAATTGGGTAAAATTATAAAATGGAAGTGCATCCCCGCCAAATCACTTTGAAGCCTTAAGGTTTTTGAAGTTGTACCATAATGACACGTGGAAGTCTTATTTCCTTAGAATTTGTAGCAACTTCTTAAAGGGCCCGAGACACGTGGAAAGCCCGTGCTCATCTAAGGTCTCAACTTTTGGGGGAATATCTCAAGATGCACTAGTGTGACACATAGCAGTTTGAAAATTCAAAGGGGGCGGGGAAGTGGACCATTGGAGGCAACTTGGATTTTTTGCCTCTTGTCATCAAAAGGATTAAAATCTCAAAATGGCCCGCAAGCCCGACAAGAAGGAGGGCAGGGTTGGCTTTGAAAATGTCAAAAGGCGGGGGGGAGGCGGGGCCATCGGGGGTGTAATTTGGATTTTTTCCCCCCTTAATATTCAAATGACCTAAAATAAACAAAATGACCTATGGTCCCAATAGAGAAAAGTCAAAACTTTCTCCAGTCAATGGTGGGGGTGTGGACTTTCGGAGGAAAATTGGAAATTTTTCCTTTTGTGGAAAATGGAGTTAAAATTGAAAAAGAAAGTGTGGTTTTGATTGGACCCACATTGGGACATGTGTTAGGCCCATTTTTCAAGGGCAGAGCTGCGGGGAGAACTTGGAAAATTTTCCCTTTTTCAAAAAAGAGGTAAAATGGTAGAATTTGGCCGTGGTTCCTTTAAGGCCCACCTTAGGGACATGTGTCAGGATCATTTCTTAAGGGCGGAGGATGTGGAGGAAAAATGTGAAAATTTTATATTTTTTCTAAAATTTAAAAAAGGAAAAAAGGGAACCCTTCATGCCTTCTCTAAAATTAGATCTCCCACATGGACGATCCAAATTCAAAGTAGGAATCAACGGAAATTGTGCATCTGTGTCTGATTTTTCTACCATTTTCACTCCAGAGCTCCTAGGGACACGTATTCTTTTGGTTTTTTTATCATTTCTTAGAGTCTCTTGCATGCCCAAATGAAGAGGAAACATTAATCTGGCATCCTAGTTTGGTGGGGAATGTCTGTAAATGTCTCTCACCATTAATATACAATCTAACTATCAGATTCATCCTAATTTTTCTTTCCTTGGCACACGAACAACCTGTTGGTAATCTGGGTTTGGTGAGAAAAATATGGGGATGTTTTCTACCATTAAAGTGATATCTGACCTTTGGGCTTGATCTGATCTTCCATTTCTTCTCCCCCGGGCATGCAAAGAACCAGATTGGACAAAATAGTGGAGGAAGTGGTTGGTGAATAGAAGGAAGAGTGATTTGCTAGAGGAAGGAGTTGAATGCGGGAGATTTTTGAAGAGATCTGTCCCCCCTGGGCACCTGGTGACTTTTTATAGATTTGATTCTAGCAATCACGATCGTGATCATGGCATGCACTTGTGGCACTCAATGTCTGGATTTTTTAGGGGAAAAGGATCCTTTGTAAATGTTATAAATGACACAAATTTATCGTGCAAATGGTTGGAGTGTCAGGGGTCAGGACTGATTTTTTCTAATAGAAAAAAGGCTTGATAGAGCCCATCCTTTTTGAGAAGCTATTTGAGAATCCTGTGTATCTCTTTTGTATTGAATTTGATCGTGTCAATGTGGTTGTGAGCATACAACCATTGACAAGATCTAACATTGTTCGAAAAAATTTCCCTTGCTGATAAATTTAATCAAACTTGAGTTATTCTGTGTGGATCTTATGCAAAATGTGTTTGTTTTATTTCTGAATGTTTGCAAATAATTTTTTCTTGTTCATGTTACAATCTTGTATCAAAATCTATCTCAATCACACATGTCTCAATCCTTGTGATAGTTTAGTGGCATTTTGCAAGTTTATTTCTCAGAAGAGCTTTCATCTGGGAGTGAAATAAACAATTTAAAATCACTTTTCTCTCATTTGTTGATAGAGATTGGCTGTAAGCCTCTGGGGTGTACCTCAGGCATGATTGGGCTCAGATCTTGATGTTTTGATGGGATTTCCAACTTGAGCCTTCATGTTAAAAAGAAAAGAAAAGAACCTCATATATTGTGTGAAAAAGTGCTAATATGGGCCTCCATTAAAGCACATATTCTGGTTAAAGAAACATTTTAACTGCTTTGTGGAATTTTTGTTGGTTCAGTCTTCCATTTTGCAAAGTCTCTCAAGGATCTGGTGAATCAAGTTCATTCTGCCTCACCCTCCTACCAAATTCCATCTAAAAAAAAACTAATCCTACCTATACTACCCTTGTTTGTCATGTGTGTATACAAATGCACAAATTCTACTACCAAAACATGCAAAAACAATTAGGATTCCAAGTGTCTTTAGTTACTTGAACCTTGCATCGAGAATATCTCCACTATCTAGAGTGACAACTCATGGGATTTAAATTTTGTTGCATTGATCATATTTTCTTTCAAGGTCTCCTTAACAACTTCATTAGGAAGGATATCTCCATCTCCTCCATAAACAACAGGGTACAAAAGGGGTTCTCTTACATTGGTTGAAAGGCATAACCTAAAATAATGAGGATAGATCAAATCCTCTTCAGGTGCTACCCACTCCTTTCCAAAGCCTGAGTGCTAAAAAGGTTAGATAGACTACTTCCCCGGCTATAAAACGACATACATAATTATCTATCTACCTCTTAGTATTCTATCAAATACATGATGCTACTTGGCCTATCAAGGAGATTAAATTAAGCTACCAACACACTTTTGGTGCCATTTCCAGGGAATTGTTAATCTGGAGTTTCATTGAGTTATTGATTTTCTTTCCATTCACATCCATTTGGCCCGTCAACAACACATTTCTGGCGCCGTTTCCAGGGACTTATTTGAGTTGCTGAGACTAATTGTTGATTCACTGCCAGTTCATATCTATTTAGCCCATCAATAACATGCTTCTGGCACTGTTGTTGGGGACATAATGATTGCAGTTCATATTCAAACCCTCCAGTAAAACACTTCTTGTATGTTCCAAGTGTTGTGTGCAATTCTTTCAGTTTCTACAACTAGTGTACTGGCTTTCATTGATAAATCTAGGTAAAGAAAAGTCAGTTCTTTCTATTTCCAGTTTCTAGTAGTGACAAACATTTGACAGATCATATTTAGTGCATTTTCACAGCTAAGGTGGAAATCCTTAGTGGCGACTCCTTGTTCATCCAATTCTTGATGAGTACCAATGTCTTAACCTCTGTCAAGTGAGATTTGTTACTAATCTTTGTAAAGCTGGAAGGAAGAAGATATTTCTTTGCTAGGGATCCTGCTAGGACACTATTTCCAGAGCTAGGGAAAGCAAAGTCAGAAGGAAGAAAATCTTGGAGAGCTGTTGGAGATCAACAGACAAGAAAAGGGATCTCCATTGATGAAAGTGATTGGCCTATTATTGAAGACTAAAATTCAAGTGATTTTGAATCAGGTAGCCTCTTTGCGGAATTGAATTCTCCAACTGGAGAGGGGCCTTTATTTGATTTTGAAAAGTTTTCCTCTCATTCTACACTTGTCTTTTTCAGAAGGTGATAGGAATTTCCAAGAAACAAGGCCTTTAGGGGATACCCCTTTTGAAAGTTATACTCCTGTGTTTCAAAGGCCTTCTACTCCTTATCAATTTGTCACTCCTCCAAAGCCACCTTCTCAAAATAACATGGCCCTACCCCTACCTAGGCCCCCATTTGTTGTAAACAACTTTGGTCCTATAAACTTTATAGGGATGGCTAGTTACCCAAATGCAGTTCCCCAAGATATGAGAAATAGATTTCCAAAGTTCCAAGGAAATAATGCCATAACTAGTGATCAACATTTAAAGCTTTTTATCAATATGATGGAAGACTTTGAGATTGAACATGAAGATGCATATATCAAATTGTTTATCCATACTTTAGAGGAATATGCCAGGGATTGGTACAAAGCTTTGCTAGATAATTCTATAGATTCATGGACCGAGATGAATAATGCATTTAGATTGTAGTATGGTGATAGAACTGACCCTAGGTTTCTTCTATCAGAATTTGAAAATATCAAGAAGAATCCTAATGAGTCAGTACATGATTTCAACACAAGGTTTAATAAGTACTTGATGAGATTTCTTGTTAGGATAAGGCCATGTGATGAATCATGTTTGATCAAATATTCATATGCATTTGATAAAAAGGCTGCTTACTACCTGAGGGATAAAAACCCCACTAATTTGAGGCAAGCATTCACCATGGACCTGCAAATTGAAAATGACATCAAGGCAATTGGAAAGCCTCCAAAAAGGGAGGGTGTAAAACTAATTAACTCGGAAAAGCCTCAAACAAGTAAGGCTGCTGATTTGGAGGAAGTTGTGAAAACTTTGGCAGGGGCTGTCAAAGAAATATCATACAAATTAGCCCAGGCAGAAAAGGGAATTGGGTAGAGTTCACAAGGTCAACAAAAGTAACAAGGCCAAGAAAACAAATCACCAAAGATCTGATGATAGAGGCAATGGACCTATTGGATTTGGAAATAGGCAGTCCCATGCCAGGGAAAATATAATGGTACCTAATCCTTTGGCTGCCAGAGTTGCTGTTGTGGAGGAGACATATGTCATTGATTGGTGTGACAGATGTTTCATGCCCCATGCTCCATGTGAGGAAGATCAACAGGAAGAAGAAGAAGTAGATGATGAAAATGATGATTATGTTTACATGATGGGTTTCTCCACGAGCTCACAACAAGGGGAAACTTCAACTGAGGTAGTAAGTGCTAGAACTGTTGCTGATTTTTGGGATTACATCCACCAGGTACCTATTATTCCTCCCTCTCATATAGAAGTAGATACTGTACAGGATTTTGAATTGCCCAATAATGAATTTGAATATTTAAGGGATTTAATGATAAAGAAGTATGATGGAGGCATCCCCTCTGAGGAGGATAGGCAGTTGTTGATGAATGCTGTCGTGGCTCAAGAAAAAGAACACAACACAAGAAGTAGGGTTGTCAAAGGGACAGGGCCTCAGGCCAAGCCAAAAACTCCATTGCTTTCAAATGTTCCTAAAGATGCTCCTAAGAAAGATGCATCTTCCAAGGGCCTTGCTGTCCCAAACAAAAATCATACCCCTCCTCATGCCCAAGTTGTCAAAAATCTTGTGCCATCTAATGAGTGTGCCAATCTTCCATCTAATTCTGCCTTGCCAAAGTTTGTCCCTTATGATATTTCCGAGGTCTTGAGTCAGATCAAGATCTCAGTTCTAATTTTTGAGTTGCTTAGGATCCTTAAGCACAAGAAGATGGTATTGGAGTATTTTGGATTGAAGGAAGAGAAGACTGCCCTAGGCAGAAATCTAAACATTATGGAAACTCCACAAGTCATTGAAGAACTAAGAGAACCACTAGCATCAGAAGAGCTAGATGAACCACCTGAGGTTTATTTGGGGGCATCCTTGGTATATTCTCAGTTGAATGTGGATCCATTCTTCACCACTTTGATCATTAAAGACAGATTGCTGCACAAATGTATGTTTGACTCAGGGGCATCATGTAATGTTATTCCTGTAGAAGTCATGAATGAGTTGGATATCAAGGTAACAACAACATATGGGAAGTTTAATGCTATGGACTCTAGGGAGGTGCCAATGGTGGGATGTGTGAAGGGTCTGGTGGTATAACTTGCAGCCTATCCAGGAAGGAATTTGAAGCTTGATGTAGTTATTGTTGATTGCCAGCCAAGTGGAGTATGCTGTTGTCTAGAAAATGGGCTGCAAGTGTTCAAATGGATATTTCCTATGCCACCATCCCAATTGAGGGCAGCCTTGTCAAATTGTATGGGAAAAAGAAGATGTTGCACCTTATTGAAGACCCCAATAGTGCATATTATGAAGTTCTGTATGCAAGTGTTGATGTTGATAACTTTGTAGGATTTACTGATGGAAAAGAGCACAAGATTGAAGAATGCAAGTGTCTTGAGCAGGATGGATCTCCCTGGACTTTATTATTTGATGGAGCCTGCTCCAGGTTTGGAAATGGTGTTGGTGTTGTTCTAATCTCTCCAGGCCAGGAAGAATTTGTCTTTTCCTTCAAACTCAACTTTGAGTGCACTAATAACATTGCTAAGTATGAGGCACTATTGTTAGGTGTGAGGATTTCTTGGAAATATGGTGTTAAGGACATCATTGTCAAGGGAGATTTAGAATTGATTGTAAAGAAAGTCAAAAAACTATATGCCAGAAAGAATCAATGAATGAAACAATACAAGCATGCAGTTTGGGATTTCATTGAGATGTTTGTTTCATTCAACATTGTGCATCATGACAGGAAGTTCAATAATATGGTAGCCATGCTTGCTGTGTTGGGATCTCAGTTTAATAATTGTGAAATGTCCCCATATTGTGAGTATGATGTTGAAGTGCTAACTAGACCATCTGTACCTGACAACATTAAGCATCGGCAAGTTTTTGATGATGATGCTCATGTTAAAAGATTTATGTAGAATAAAGGAGAGTTTGTTGATAAAAATCTTGATTGGGAGCCAATGGTGTGCGTAGCAGAAGGTAAAGAAACCCTATTTGGAAAAGGCATCATCCAACTAAAAACTAATATTCCCATAAGGCTGGTTGCTCTCGAGTCCAATTTTGATAATGCTGATCACATTATTAACAAATGCATGGTAGTCTCAAGAGATATTGAGGAGAATGACCTTGGTACAAAGGAGAAACCAAGGAAGATTTGGTTAGGTAGCAATCTCAGCAAGGAGGAGAAACAATCTTATGTCCAATTACTGGAAAAATATCAAGATTGCATGGCTTAGAATTATTCTGAACTAAAGGCATAGAGAGAGGATCTATTTCAACATGACATTCTCTTGGAATCTAATGCAAAACCATTCAGGCAGAAATACAGACCGATAAATCCACTCCTATCTCTTAAAATGTAAGAAGAATTGAAGAAATTAAGGGATGGAGGGATTATTCAGCCCACAAGGTATTCCTCCTGGGTTACAAACCTAGTACCAGTCAGAAAGAAGAATGGTGACATCGGGATGTGTGTGGATTGCAAGAATTTGAATAGAGCATCCATGAAGGATAATTATCATTTACCAAACATGGAAAACATGCTGCAGCTAGTGACTAGTTCTTAGCTACTTTCTACCCTGGATGCCTTCTTTGGTTATAACCAAGTTGTGGTAAAGGAATTAGAAAGAATTAAAACATCCTTTACCACTCCTTGGGGGACTTATGTATATGTTAGGATGCCCTTTGGTCTGATGAATGATGGAGCAACCTTTCAAAGAGCAATGGATGTTGCTTTTGCCAGTTACATCAATGATTATCACTATCTACCAAGATGATGTAACTGTGTTCTCCAGAAAGAGAAGTGATCACTTGCTACACTTGGAAAATATGCTGATAAGATGCAGAGAATATGGCATTTCACTAAATCCAAAGAAGTGTGATTTTGGAGTACAGAAGGAAAAATTGCTTGGTCATATTGTGTCACAAGAAGGGGTAATGATTGATCCAGAAAGGGTAGAGGCCATCAGCAAGGTCCCAATTCAAAGAACCAAGAAAGGAATTCAGTCCTTCTTTGGGTAGATAAACTTCATCAGAAGATTTATATCAAACTTTGTTGAGTTGACAATTCCAATCACTTCCATTTTGAAAAAGGACCAGGTCATCAAGTGGGAGGAGGATGCCATTCAAGCTTTCAATGGGATCAAAGAGGCACTAAAGCATGCACCTGTTCTAGTAGCTCCAGATTATAAAAATCCCTTTCAACTGTTCTCTTTTGGTTCAGAGAACACTATTGCATCTTTCCTGTTGCAAAAAGATGATGAAGGGGGTGAGAGGCCAATTTACTTTTTCAGTAAGGCATTACAGGGGGCTGAGATGAAATACACTATTATTGAGAAAAAAGCATTTTCCTTGGTAAAAGAAAAAAAGGTTTTTAGGCCTTACATTTTGAGTTCTAAGATTGTTGCTTATGTTCCCCACACCATGGTGAAAGACATATTATCAGAGATGGAAGTCTCAAGCAAAAGGTGCAGATGGGTGAACAAGTTACAAGAATATGGCATGGATATCCAAACCACGAAATTGGTGAGAGGTTTGGGCTTGGCTAAGCTTATGGATTAAAGAAACTTGTAAAATGTTGAGGTAAATGAGGTAGGAGAAGGAAGGGTAGATGTCTTTGAGAAACTAACGAGTTATGAGTGGTATAAAGATGTAATTTTTTATCTCAGACATCTGAACTACCCTAAGTATTTAAGTAAGAACCAGAAAAGAGCCCGTAAGTTGGCTTCCTAGAAATATATCATTACTGATTATGGGTTAGCTTGGAAGAACCCTGAGGGAGTTCTCTTAAGTTGCATTATTGAAGATGAAGCCCCTAAGATAATTACCTATCTTCATGGAGGAGTTTATAGGGGACACTTTGCTAGAAGAGTCACATCACACAAGATCTTGAGGGCTGGTTATTGGTGGCCAACCCTCTTCAAGGATATAACTCTTTTGGTTAGAAGATGTGACAATTGTTAGCACTTCTCTGGAAGACTGAAGGCTTCAGGCTCCCTTCCTTTGCACCCTGTATCAATTGAAACCCCATTCAAGCAATGGGGGATGGATTTCATTGATGAGATTTCAAACCCTTCAAGTGCTGGCCATAAATGGATTCTTGTAGCCATTGATTACTTCACCAAATGGGTGGAGGCAATCCCCACGAAAATAGCAACACACCAAATTGTCATGGATTTTTTGTTGAACCATATCATCTACAGGTTTGGGGTTATAGTCAAGATTGTTGCTGAAAATTCCAAGAGCTTTAGAGCTAAACCTTTGGTGGGAATGTGTAAAGAATATGGGATCAAATTGACATATACATCTAATTAAAATCCCCAAGGAAATGGAAAAGATGAGTCCAGTAATAAAAATTTGCTAAAGATTATTAGAAGAACCTTGGAGCTGAACAAGAGAAAATGGGGTGAGCAGTTGAAGTTTGTTGTCTGGGTTGACCACATTAATGTTAAAAGAGCCATTGGAAGGAGTCCATTTGAGTTGGTGTATGGAACTTAGGTCCTGCTTCCCCTGCATATGCAATTATCCTCATATTAGTTCATGCAACAACTAGAAGATCAATAGGTAAGTCCATATGATACCCGCATTACCCAGATTGTTGAACTTGATGAAGAAAGGAGGGCATCCCACCAAAGGCATGTAAAGTTCAGAGAGAAGATGGAGAAGTTATTTGACAAGAAGGTCACCCCAAGAGCTTTCAATGTTGGAGATCTTATGATGTTATGGGATAAAAGACATGAAGATAAGGGCAAGCATGTCAAATTTGATGCTTTATGGATGGGTCCTTACTCCATTGATATCAGAATTGGTGAACATACCTTCTTCCTGAAGGACTTTGATGGGGAATTACTCAAATTTCCTGTTAATGGAAGGCATTTGAAACATTTCTTAGATTGATTCCCCATAATCAAGGTGAACTTCATCTGTACAGTGTATAGTTTGTTGGTTTATTTTCTGTTCTTCATGTTTTTTGTTCGTTTAGACCCTCGGTGTCTTGTTTTGCTAGTTTTTGGTTTCTTGGTGGGGGATAGTCCTTGTTTCGTGCCCTGCAAGATGACACCTTTACCCAATGGATATTTTGGCACTTGGTCTACCTTCGTTCTTGTGGCACTCGTGGGGAGTGACCATCCTCGATTCGGAGCTGATGTTGGTGCTCAGATTTGTCTCGCCCCATTTGCCATTATTTTTCTCTGATCTATGTGTTGTGAAATGTTTTATCTCTCGATGTGGATGTTCTAAAGCTTCTTCCACCATTAGAAATTATCTGAGTTGTTTGCAAAATCCATTGTCATGTCCGTCCTTGAAGAAGTCTCAGAGTCTGCCCTGTTTTTGCCCTAATTTCTTCAAAATCCATGGGCTTTGCAATTTTTCATATCTTTCCTCGACCATGGAAGCTCGAGAATGGTTAATCTATATTTGTATACCTTTGAAAATCCAAATCCATGGTCGAAGAGATGATCGAAACCATGATTCACTTGTTTTTTTTGTTTCAAAATTTTTTCATCCTTAGCGAAAAATTGGGTTATGGGCATGAATGGTGATTTTCTGTATTTTTGACAGTCTAACGGGTGTATTTTTCCTGTCAAAGTTTTTCCTTAGCATTCGGTGGTCACGTGGCTTCTTCTGGTTGGTCAGGGGACAGCGGGTGAATGCTTTAACTTATCACTTTTCACTTTTTTGGAAACAAGGCAAATTCGGTCCCGTAGCCCCACTCAAATTTGATTAGTTCTTTTGGTGCTTACATGGATTCTTCTAATTGGATGGGGTGCGACAGGATTGTTTTTTCAACTTTTTCTTTTGGATACTTTGGAAAAAGGTTTGAACCCGCACTGCGGCCCTGCTAGACTTTGATTAAGGCAAATTTTAAAGTGGCAGGGAAAAAGTCTCACTTTGACCCCGCAGGAGGACACATGGCAAAGCTAATGGCGGAGATGCTGGCCTTCGGAGGTAAGTTGGATGTTTTTCCCTTTTGGAAAAATGAGGTAAAATTCTAAAATGGAAGCGCACCCCTGCCAAATCACTTTGAAGCCCTAAGGATTTTAAAGTTGCACCATAATGACACTTGGAGGTCTCCACCGGGTCTTCTTTCCTTAGAATTTTCAACAACTTCTTAAAGGGCTCGAGACATGTGGCTAGCCCGTGATCATCCAAGGTCTCAAATTTTGGGGAATATCTCAAGATGTGCCATTGTGACACATAACAGTTTGAAAAGTCAAAGGGGGCAGGGAAGCGGACCATTGGAGGAAACTTGGATTTTTTGCCTCTTGTCATCAAAAGGATTAAAATCTCAAACTGGCCTGCAAGCCCGACAACAAGGAGGTCAGGGTTGGCTTTGAAAATGTCAAAAGGCGGGGAGGTGGGCCATCAGGGGCAATTTAGATTTTTTTCCCCTTGATATTCAAATGACTAAAATCATCAAAATGACCTGCAGGCCTGATAGAGAAAAGTCAAAACTTGCTCCAATTAATGACAGGGGTGCGGAATTTCGGAGGAAAATTGGAAAATTTTCCTTTTGTGGAAAAAGGATTTAAAAGTGAAAAAGGAAGCATGGTTCTGATGGGACCCACATTGGGACATGTGTCAAGCCCATTTTTCAAGGGTGGAGCTGTGGGGAGAAATTGGAAAATTTTCCCTTTTCTAAAAAAGAGTTGAAATGGAAAAATTTGGCTGCGATTCCTTCGGGGCCCACCTTAGGACACATGTCCAGCTCATTTCTCAAGGATGGAGGTGCAGCGCAAAATGTGAAAATTTTACATTTTTCCAAAAGTTGTAAAATTAAAAAGGGAACCCGCAGGCCCACTCTAAAATGAGATCCCCCACATGGACGGTCCAAATTCAAAGTAGGAATCAACGTCAACTGTGCATCTGTGTCTGATTTTTCTTCCATTTTCACTCTAGAGATCCTAGGGACGTGTATTATTTTGGTTTTTTTTATCATTTCTTGGAGTCTCCTGCATGCCAAATGAAGAGGAACATTAATCTGGCATCCTGGTTTGGTGGGGAAGGTCTGTAAATGTTTCTCACCATTAATATGTAATATGACTATCAGATTCAGCCTGATTTTTCTTTCCTTGGCACGCGAATGACCTATTGATAATTTGGGTTTGGTGAGAAAAATCCAGGGATGTCTTTTACCATTAAGATAAGACTTGACCTTTTGGTCTCAGTCTGATCTGCCATTTTTTCTCCCTGGGCACACAAAGAACCAGATTGGACAGAATAGGGGCAGAAGTGGTTGGAAAATGGGAATCATGCTCGTGATCATGGCAAGCACTAGTGG
The DNA here is from genome assembly GCA_019776745.2 of Taxus chinensis. NCBI lineage: Eukaryota > Viridiplantae > Streptophyta > Pinopsida > Cupressales > Taxaceae > Taxus > Taxus chinensis. The sequence continues at coordinate 703,442,776 of CM034146.1, read as the reverse complement.
CACTCAATGTCTAGATTTTTGGGGGGAAAAGGCTCTGTTATAAATGTTATAAATGACAAAAATTTATCATGCAAATGGTTGGAGTGCCAGGGGTCGGGAATGATTTTTCTAAGAGAAAAAGGCTTGATAGAGCCCATCCTTTTTGAGAAGTTGTTTGATAGAGCCCATCTTTTGTATTTAATTTGATCGTGTCAAGGTGGTTGTGAGCATACAACCATTGACAAGCTCTGAGATTGTTCTAGAAACTTTCCTCTACACAAGTCTCAATCCTTGTGATAGTTTAGTGGCATTTGATATTTTATTTCTCAAAAGAGCTTTCATCTAGGAGTGAAATAAATGATTTAAAATCACTTTTCTCTCATCTATTGACAGAGATTGGCTGTAAGCCTCTGGGTGTACCTCAGGCATGATTGGGCTCAAATCTTGATGTTTTGATGGGATTTCCAACTTGAGACTTCGTGTTAGAACCTCATATATTGTGTGAAAAAGTGCTAATATGGGCCTCCATTGAAGCACATATTTTGGTTAAAGAAACATTTTAACTACTCTGTGGCATTTTTTTTGGTTTAGTCTTACATTTTGCAAAATCTCTCAAGGATCTGGTGAATCAAGTTCATTCTGCCTCACCTCCCACCAAATTCCATGTAAAAATAAATAATCTTACCTATACTACCCTTGTTTGTCATGTGTGTATACAAATGCACAAATTTTACTACCAAAACATGTAGAAACAATCAGGATTCCAAGTGTCTTTAGTAGCCTGAACCTTGCGTAGAGAATATCTCCACTATTTAGAGTGACAACTCGTGGGATTTATATTTTGTTGCATTGATTATATTTTCTTCTTGGTATCGTTAAAAACTTCATTAGGAAGGATATCTCCATCTCCTCCATAAACAACATGCTACAAAAGGGTTATCTTACCTTGGTTGAAAGGTACAACCTAAAATAGTGAGGATAGATCAAATCCTCTTAAGGTCCTACCCACACCTTTTCAAAGTCTGAGTGCTAAAAAGTTCAAATAGACTGCTTCCTTGGATACAAAACAACATACATAATTATCTATATTCCTCTGAGCATCCTGTCAAATCCATGATGTTGCTTAGCGTTTGAAGGAGATTAAATTCGGGGTACCAACAGTATGCACAGTATACCCTACTATGACGAGAGGCAAGAAGAGACAAAAAAATAAGCAAGGATGGAAAGATGCATCATGAAACAGATTCTATTTCTCCAAAAGTTTGCATAGTACATCATTAGTGGGCAAGGGGAAAGAAAATGTCATTACAGAGCCATGAAAGGAGGCTTAGACTCCACATTCTACCCTAAGGAAGAAAGAGAGAGGGGGGCACGAGAGAAAGGATGAACAACGGTTTGAAAATGCCCCTCCTTTAAAATATATAGAAGAATGAGAGAGAAAGAGAGAGGGAAAATCAAACTCTGTTGCAACCACCCTTGCAATGCATTGAACTCCGCCTACTCCAACCACTCCAGAAAGCATTGAAATCCACCTATCATAATGAAGAGTCTCACTCCAACACCCATGCCCCCATCGCTGTCCCTTATTGGGCAAGAAAGAGGCCCATTCTTCATCATGGTGGCAGGTGAGAGACTTGACAACCCCTGAAATTAGTGGACTGAAACATCAATGGAGGTAGGTGAGAAACCGACACCGAGATATTTCCAAAAATTCCTCTCCCGCCTAAATCTGAGTTTCTAGTAGAAAGATATGGCTATTTGAAGATCAGGGTTGCTGACACGTAATTTTTAAAATAGTCTATCCATACAAGAACCAAGTGGTAGCCTTACACATCATAAATATTCAGACCCTTCCTTTCACTCTTAAAACTGTGCTGGATTGACACGTGGTGGCTTCCTGGGGTTCTTTTGTTTCCTTCGTATTCTTCCTGGGTCTTTCTTGTTGACGGAGACACTGTGCCTAACCCGAGACACATCGAGGCTTCACACACATTTGGGAACCTACTCCAAATTTTTCTTTTGAAGTTGCGTCATGTTGACATCTGGTTCCTTCCACTGGCCTACCTCTGTTTTGAATTTTCAATGACCGCTTCTGCCTTTTTGGGGTTTGGACATGTGGAGGGCTAGTGTTTGTTTGAGTCTTTGCTTTGGGTCGTGCCTTTGAATTTACATTGATGCGGCATGTGGCATCGTCCACTGGCTCTCTACAATTAGCTAATTTAGGCCTCCATCCCTTTGACTTCTATTGCACCTAAGAAATGTGAAGAGTCTACGCATGTTTGGGAACTCGCTGTTTGGACCCAGCCTTGGTGTTGCACCGATGAGACACATCGAGGCTTCCGCCGACACCCTTATACTTAGTCATTTTAAATGGCTGGATTTTTCCCCTTTACATACTTGGGAGACATGGAAGCATGGCTCTTTTTTGGGGTCTCTATTTTTGATCTTATATTTGGAGTTGCGCCAATGAGGCACGTGGCACCCTTCGTGGGTCTATGAATTTTCAATGGCCGATGATACCCCGTAGGCCCACACTTGAAAATTGTGCCATTTTGTGAGAAGTGAAAAAGTTTAAAATCCCCCCACAAACCCGACGACCCACATTCAAACTTGGGAAAAATTTCCTTCGTGGCCTCGCAGACCTGCTTTTCCCAAAAGTCACTTCCAGGTCCACTGGCCTGCATTTTTCACTTAGGAAAAAAAATACATCTCTGGGCCTACTGTCCCACTTTTTCCACTTGTGCCTCTTTGCAAAAAGTGAAAAAATGTCAAAATGTCTTTTGTCGCTCAAACCGGTCCATAATTTCCTTTGGCAAAAAATCTTCCCTATGCCCGCCGACCCGTAACTTGAAAAATAAGAAGAGTTAGAAGGACTTCTTTATATCTTTGGAAAGGGGAAGAAATTTCCTATCTGATGGAAATTCTTTCAAGGGGCCTTTAGTGTTTAAAATATGTAATAATTCATATTGAAAGGGGGAAAAATGGTGTCAGTTGACCCAAAATAAGTGTGAGCTTATTTTGGTCAACAGTTAGATTGCATGCTTTCGGGGACTATAGTGTATGTTTCCCAATTTTTTTATTTCCTTTTCTTTTCATTGGTGTTTTTTTTTCCCTTCATTGCAAGCCACAAATTTTATTGCTAGTTTATTTTTTTTTGGCGACTCCTGTTGGTCTATGCTGTCGACATTTGGCTATATGTATGAATCTTAGTTGGTTGCACTTAAGGTCGTCATCTTGTATCATTGCGGGGGTTTGAGACCTGTTCTATTATTTCCAGACCATAGATGAGTATGTACATTCCTCCATCCCAACAACTATCAAGAAGATGTTCAATATCATCACCAATTTCTTCACTCACAGAGATTCTTGGTCTGCTACTTTTGAATGTGTGCTTAGCCACAATGACAATCTAATAATTGATTACCCAGGTAAAATTATAATTATAATTGTATAGTCTGCCATCGTTAGCACATGATTACAAATAAGTAATGTGTAATTTGTGGTAGATATTTTTCCCGTCGAAAGTGAGCAGGAGCAGGGAAGTTGATCAAGAAGCATAGCTAAGTGAATTTCAGAGAAAAATTATTCAGATGGCTTCCATAGTGAGTGGGGATGATGCGTTCAACAGTTATCTGGAGAAAATTAGAAACATGATGTGAGTTAAAGAGGAACACCGCTATAGAGAGAATGCGATGAAAAGGTTTATAGAAGCTAGCAGAGAGGCCATTATACTTGGAGATTTTGACTTTGCAAGCTCATTTGTGGAAAGGGGCCACTCTGGTTGTTGAGGACCTAGGCATTTAGATGCCTATTATTTTGAACTGTATTTTATTTGAATATAGAAATATGTACATAGTTGATCCCAAAAAAACAATCCTCTGAATTTGAGGAATGAAAATATTATATTTTGAATTGGTCTAGAATATTCTTCCATAAAATGGCTATTATATGTCAATTATTGCTCACTTTCATGAGTACGAATAAGATTGTCTCCACATGAAACAAATATATTTCATGAGTTTTCCACTACTATGTTTTTGTTATTTATTAATTCATACCCTCTAGTTGATTTAAGCTTAGGAGCAACAATTTTCTCTGCAATAATGCTATTCGTGTCATCCATCAAAATTAAGATGCCCAATTTTTTGCACACTATATAAATTTTGATAGCTATATGATCCCAGAGGATCATCCAGAATTGGGTCAATCATGTTTATTTGAAGTGGACAATAGTTTTGAAAGCATAGAAAGTGAAGGACATGTAATTCACCACTTTTAAATACTACCCGACATTTACAATACCCTGTGAATGATTATGTCTCTTTATTATCATTAAGAAAGGTTGAAATCTTGAATAAGCCTCATTATACAATCCAAAAATAGGATAGGCTTTAGATTGCAGCTCATTTTCCACATAGTAAAGAGAGAAAATTATGTGAGCCCATAAAATGTTGTAAACAAAAACTCAAATTTCCTAGTGTGAAAAAACAAGATTTATGGCCAACAATGATATAAACTAATACAACTCGAACCCAAGCCTCTGATTTTTTAGTTTCCTAGGCTTGAAGGGCCCAATCTTACATGCAGACTTATGCCTATATTGTGTTTAAGCCTTGTTTTTTAAAGGGATTTTTGGTTCAAGTTATACAAATTTTTTGGGGTTCAGCTGTGTATAGATTTATTTACTTGACGCTCTTTGGATCAATGTTTGTGACTCGTCATCAAGAACATGATATTTTCCTAATGATAAATCTGTACATGGTTGAGCCTAAAAAATGTTAGGAATGGTCATATTGGATTTTGTATTGATCTAGAATTTTCTTCCATAAACTAGATGTTATATATCAATTGATACTCAATTGAATGAGTAAGATTGAGAATGTTTGTACATGAAATAAAGATATTACATGAATTTTATGGACTTTTTTGTTTATGTCATCTATTTATCCAAACCCTTTAACTGAATAAAGATTAGGAGCAATGGTGTTCTACCCAATAATGCTACCTGTGTCATCCAAAAAAATTGAGCCATCACATTCATGTAAAATCAGATGATTCCTTCATATCACAACAAAAGTCACCACAAGACTTATCAATGAAACACAAAATTTCCTCTAATACTAATACATATTGATTTTGCAGACCTACAATTGACATTCAAAAAAATGATCATGTTCAGCTCAAACATCCTGACTTTTATTAAGACTAATGTCTATGAAACCTCTACTCCCATGTCCTCCAATGTAAATCATAATTATTATACCTCTACTTCCATGTCCTATAATGTCATTTCTTTGCTGTGCATTTGGTTGATATTAGACTTGGGAATATATGAAATTATTTTTAAAGGGAAAAACCATCTATCCATGTACTAGTCATAAAATATTGATTTGTTAATGGAATATATCTTCCCCCTTTTGGATCAAAAAAGCATCTCTTTAACCTCTCAAAAGAAAAAAACAACTTTTATGTATTTCATGAATAAAAATTCAACATTCACATACCGTATTCACAACAGGTGCCATTTCTGCAACACAACCCTTGTTATATTGTGGTTTTACATTTTTTTTGAAGTGGGATAGAATTCCATTTATATTTATGTTTCAGTTTACTGATATTTTCTAATTTAATCTAAGTTTGTATTTTTTAATTTTAATAATTATAAAATTATGAAAATGTACCCTTTTATTGGCTAATAGGAATTTGAAATATCTATTAACATATAGAATTGCACCATTCTATCATATAATTAGGAAATGGATGGATATTTTATCTTTCTCATTAGTTCTCTCTTATACATTTTGGGTATAATAACATGTACTGAAACATTCTACATAGGGTTTAAATTACAAAAAATATAATTTTTAGTTGATGGTAAATTTTCAATATTGCCTTTCTGTAGTGCCCAACAAACCAATAAAAAAACAATTAAGTAAATAAAAAAATGTAATTGATTTTTGGCATGGAGGAAGTGGGTGGAGTTGGTATGGAACTGATGGGGGGTAGGTGCTAATTAAAAAAAAACAGAGTTAGTGGGATGCATGGATTTGGTAGTGAATGGAGTAGGTGACCCCCATGTGAAGGCATTTGGTCAGTGTAATGGCCCTCATATCCATTTTTTCCCATTGCATAATAATAATTGAAATTTATTTGAGATCTAAAGACTTTACCCAAGCTAAAACCCAAATTCAAGTTACAAAATTAGTAGTCTTTGGATAGTTTTAGCTAAGGAAGGACGCTGCAGTGTATGGAAGACATGGGCTTCCTCATGGGACAGTCACACTGTTTCAGCATTGTAATACACATGTGTTCAAATTGATTAGTTTACATCTACCTAAGAACTCCTGGGCTATGCCAAAATGTGAGCTTTGGAGTAGGGTATGGACGTCCAACAAATCATAAAAGACAAATGAATTTTGTTAGATGTTATAGTTGTAAGTACTCTAGTAGACATGGATGCAAAATGTGGGAGCATACACATGGCCAATGAACTGTTTGACAATTTTTTTAAAGAAAAATGTGGTTTTGTGGAAAACATTGACTGCAGGATATGCACGAAATGGTTTTATTGAAAAGGCTTTAGAAACTTTTAGCAAATTATTTTGGCTGTTGTAAAGCCAAATTCCACGTCATCTTCCCCATTTCTCCTTCCTTTGCCAAGGTAATACCTATATAAAATGGGGTTGGGAAGCTCAAGCAGAGGTTCTTTTGTCAGATATTTAGTTGTAGGTGTGTTTTTAGATTTGTATTCCAATGTGAAAGCCTGCATAATGATTAGGAATGCGTTGGTTGTGAGAATGGTTTTGAGAAAAATATTGTCTCATAGATGCCTTTAGGCTGTGATTGTTTAAGAGAAAGTTAATAATAAAAGAAAATATGTATAATTGCATTCATATGTGTGAATGATCATCTTCGAGGAAATCAAACATGTGATGTCTACATGGAGGTTTTTTTATTTGGTGTTTGAGGATAGATGGAATGGTTTGAGTTCTGCACAACCCTAGTTTTGTTGAAAAGTCATTAGAGTCTTAGTAAATGAAATTACAAGTGTAAAGGCTGGCTCCAGGACCTACACAAGCTTCTTTTCCTACTATCACTTTTGTTGTGCTGTGAGTTTGAGCTTGGCATTGGATGACCTTTCCGTTGTATGACTATCATTTTACTTTTACCCCAAATGTGGAATAATAAGATTGGAATGCAAACTATTTAACAGAATACCTGATAGAAACGCGGATCTGTGGCTTGCAAAGAAATACCAACATACCAACTATCTTAAGGAAACCATAAACTTACCCATCAATGTGTTAGTCCAACATGTGGTGGATTTTTGGTGCATGCAAACCGCTCGACGAAATGCCTTGTGGAGATGTGGAATCAAGCTCCACAACTTTGTTTGATTTATTTTCTACTCAGGAATGGTCTCTTTACCTTTATATTTTATAATTATCATATAGTTTGGTTATCCATTTGCAATAAAATTAAAATATTAAACTATTAGATACTCAAACAATAGGATATTTTAACCAGACACCTAGTGTAATCAATAAAACAACACATCGTGATTTTTCTATCGACTTACAATTTGACCCTCAATCGTGTCGTGACCACAACCTCGTGCATTATTAAACCCAAGGTTTTAAAACTTGGTGTTCATGTCCGTTGGTTTTGGTGAGAACTAGACAAGTTAACTAAAACAACCATTTTATCTACATTGCAAAGTTAAAATTTTTTTATTTCCAGAGACTTACAAAACAACACTCCTAGCCCTGTAAAAGAGATTTCAAGTGTCTTTATTATGTAGAGAGTCACGACAAACATTATCTTGACCTTGGTTTACCATTTATGTTCTCTTCTTTACTCCTCTAAGAGATCTATTATCTCATTTTGCACTTTTAGGAAGTTGTTAAAATTGAAAAGTGGGGTTTCGTATCGGCTCGCCATTTGGACCCTGAACAACGAAATGATTATTTGCCATCACAAACCTCTAGTATTTTTACTAGAAAATTACTTGGAACCTTCATTTTGGGAAAATACCATCCCTATTTAGTTGGGAAAAGGGGTTTCGTAGGCCTCCGGTCAATGTTTGACTAGGTCAAACTTGACCGATTACGACCGGTGGCTCTGGAAAATCAATCACCAATTATACACTATTTTTCTGGTTTTGGCCTCCATTAGTCCCCGTGGATTATTGGCATATAGGTGAACATGTAGGAATTCTCTCGTTGTGAATTTTATTATCGGAAGACAATTTTTTTAATGCACTTTCTTAGCCTCCAAGCCAAAATTGGGATTTTTTCCAACTAGCAGGAAAATGTAAAAGAAAGTTATAGGACCCTAGTCAAGTTAGAAAACCATTGTGGATGACCCATTAACTCTTGTAAATAACTGTTTGAACTATATCTTGTGGCTTGGGGTGTGAAATTTGATTTTGGGAAAATAGTGTTTCTCTCTCTTCCTTATCTCTTTCTCTCTCCTCTCTTAGTTAAGGAATGAAATGAAATGAATATATGCCCTAACCCTCTCTTGTCTTGTGTGTATTATTACTAAATTATAAATGGAAAACCAATAACATTAATTATGCTAGATTTAGGTGGATGCCATGCTTGTGATTTATAGTTGATTTCATGCTCACATGGTTTTGCAGGATGTAAGTAAGATGGAAAAATGATGTGGTTGTAATTCAATGTGGATTATTGTAATTTATGTATGTTAATGTATGTGTGTGTGTGTGTGTGTGTGTGTGTGTGTGTGTGTGTGTGTGTGTGTGTGCGTGTGTGTGTGTGTGTGTGTGTGTGTAGCTATATTATAGTAAAGACTCATTATTGAAATTTGGTAATATAAATGAGATGCTAGTTTTAGGGGTGTTTTGGGGAATTGTGAATTTAACTATAGGTGTTCTTTTGACTCAAATTTTCATACGGTAAAAATTTGGTTGGATATATATGTTAAGTGAAATGGTAGAGGATTGTTCAAAATTTTGTGAAGTATTGAAGGGTTCATTAGTGAAGTTTTGTAACATTTTTAAGATGCTAGTGTTTAAGGGAAATTTTCATCTAAATATGGGTGTTATTTTGATTCCAAGTTTTGTATTATAATATTTTGATATATACGTTAATTGAAATACAGGGTTCATTTTAAGAGACCTCTTAGAAATCAGAGGTGGAAAATACCTGGCGAATATCCTCGGAACCAGTTTTGCGGGAAGGAGAATTTTTTAGGGGTCCGACAACAAAAATTTTTCTTGATTTTTAAGAGATGTGACAGAAGGCTGCAGATGCACGACAGGATATTTGTTATCACGCGTTAGTGAGGTTCATTGACGTGCATCAACCACCTTGTTGACATGTGATAAAAAATCTTCTGTCGCGCATTTGTAGCCTCCACCCTCTGGTCACGCGACAAAAAAATCTCCGTGTCACGCGTCAACAAACTCTCTGTCGCATGTCTACTTCCTCCACACTCCTGTCGGATGTTAACAAACTCTCTATGTCACACGTTAACAACTCTATGTCACTCGTCTACAACCTCCACCCTCCTGTCATGCGTTTGTAGCCTCTGCCCTCCTGTCGCATATTTATTGTACTTGATAATACATATGCCCCCAGGTGGTATGAGTGATCTAGTAGTGTTCTACCTAGTGAATAATCTAGGATTATAAAGGGGATGGTTTCAAGGGTAGGCGAAGTCAACCCCTAAAAAAATTAAACTGTAATTTTTAGGTGAACAGGTCACTGTCCCGTGCCAGAAAATTTACCTTTTCAAATTTTTCAAAAATAGAATATTCACCATATTACGAATATTCGCCACTAAAACTATCCTTGACAATTTCTTATTAAAACTTTTACTCTCCTTCTTTGTGCCTTAAAATTCCAATAAAATTCACAAGTTGGATATACATTTTAGTGTATCTTAAAATTTCTTCTACATTGCTAAAAGCTTTGTTCATTAAAAAAAACGTAATCCCACATTAGTTGGAATATTTAGTCTTATTCTACGACTATAAAATCCTCATTCATTCGATAACCCAATCCCACGTTAATTGGTAGGATTTGTATAGGAAACATATAAAGTTTAATATAGAATGATATTCATTATGCCAATGAGGAGAGAAAAATAGAAGGTGATCCTTCCAATAATAATAAAATTAAATCTCTTCAAAAAAATAATAAATGTCAAAATAAAATTAAACAAAGAAAAAAGGGATAGAATGATTTTAAAATATCTTGAAAGTAATTTTAAAATAATAATAAAATGGTGACGATTAAGATCCACCGAGATAGGGAAGCTCCTAGATCCATTTGGCACTTCCCTGTGAAGATCGGGATCAGAGTCCAGGTCTCCCAGATCATTGTAGACATTATAATCATAAATTCGATTAGGAAAATGCCTCTCTCCTATTCCATTCCATCGCAGGATGTTCAACTCTTTCTTTCTCAACATTATCAGACCCACCAATGTTTCATCTTCTGTCCTTTCTTCCCCATTCCCCATTCCCGTAGCTTCACACAATAAAACATTAATTTTTAAGTGTAAAAAAAGAATCATTCTAAGGATTTAAGGTCATGCTTTTCCCAAAAGCCTGAGATAAAAATGTTACCTTGATGTATTGGTTGTTGCTAATGAGATACAGAAACACTCCCTGCCCAGCCAATTTAGACCTAATGTCAACTAGGGTGGTAGCGTAATTGTTAACATTAGCGAGATACATTTTGTGTAACATGCGGTTTCAAAATTATAAAGAAATCTCAACTGTGATTAGCTTGAAATGTCGTTTTAAAGAGGCCAGTTATATAATATTTTCGAACTTACATATAATTTTCACATCCTTTGTAATGGAAATGAGTTATGATTTTAAAATCCTTGCCATCTTCTTCCATAAATTCCTTTGTACTGGAACTGAGTTATGGAATTTTGGAAAATATTATTTTATTTTTATAAGGACTCTCCATAAAAACCATGTTCTATTATCATCTCAAGGAGAATCTTCTTTTCAAGAAATAAATAAATTGATTGAAAATAATAATAAATTAAAACAAAAGGTTAAAGGATTGATATTGAAAATTAGTTGGTTTTTAGACCTGATTTACGATCGCATTGACTCAATATTCGACAACACGACCTTCCCCTACCAACCCATTCATAGGGCCATAAATTCTGCGCACCATTTCAGCAGGCCTACTACCTTCTCCCCCTCTTCCTCATGTGACAAAATTCCCAATTGCATCCTTCCACATGCACAAGCGCATATGTATGGATTTCGGGAGTTTAAATGTATAAATACACATAGAGACGTGTATATAATTTTGGAACCCCCTCTTCTCCAAATCTAAAATAGTAAAACCATCTAATAAAACCCTAACATATTCAATTAGAGATCCTTTAAAATCTACAACAAATACACAAAAGGATATATGAAAAATACACGTCTACGGTGAAATTAGTTATACAATAGCATGCAAAGGGAAAACATAGATTGAGTAATCGTTCATCGCACTTCCTCATCCCAGCTGGTAAGGCTGTGGTTGTGTAGGTTTTGTTTTTATTTGACTTCCTAAAGAAGGTGTCCACGTAAAACAAGATAAAGTGGCACCACTCGTTACTAGCACAAAAGAAGAAGTTATAAGTGTTTTTTTTCCTATTTTTTGTTTTTATTTCACGGTCACAAATTGTGAATTTCATAGGCACAACGTCAGACACTTTTACTCAATATATGTAAATGTATATGCCTCTCGGCATGATAAATTTTTTAATAGGTATTTTATTACATTTCACCATTTTTTCAATCTTCCATTTCAGAATAGCATGTTCTACCTCCATGTCCTTGAAATCATCCGTCACCACATTCAAACTTTCTTTAACCTAGAAAATATCCACATATGTCTACCTCATTGGTCTTCCTTAGCACCCAGACCCTCATCCTTGTTTTCTTTTCTCAAGATGTTCACGTGTCTTTCACTTCATTTTAAAAGTATGTGATTTCCAAAACCACATTCTTAAATATAATAATCTAGACCTACAATTATTTAGAAAATTTTCCACATCTTCCTTTACATATTTATAAACTAATATTAAGTACTTTTTATTAATAACAACATAAAAGTTAACCTTATATTAATTTTAATGATTTTAATGTTTATTTATATTAAAAAAATTATATTTGAAATACCATATAAGTGCACAACATTTATTTAATTCTTTATAAATATTCAACTAGTAAAAATATGAAAAACATGTAAATAGCCATTAAACTCAAACTCTGAAATTTCCACATTTAAAATTTAGTAAAGACATTTATGATTAATCCATTTTTATTATTAGAGAAAAATAGAATCATAATTCAAAGGAAATAAAGTTAATTCCACCCATCTATTATTAGGAAAACTAAGTTTATCTTTTACTTCCAGTTACTTAATTTTGCTTTAATTGGTTTTAAATAAGTTTAGCTTTATTATTATTTTTCAGAAAAGAAAAGAAAAGAAAAACTCTATTTTTTAAGGATGCCCTGTTTGAACAAAAAATTATTTTTAGGAATAATAAATTTTTATGTTAAAGACCTCTATATATGAGAGACACATGTAATCACTATATACAAGTAGAAACAAACAATGTAACGAAGTTGTAGTGCCCAATCCTCTTCGACACCCTGTTTCTGCTTTGTTGGTGCTCTTTAGCTACCCAGAGATATGAATATTGATATAGTATTTTGGATAGCATGTGATTCGAATATATGGACATTTGATTATTATTGTGATATGACTCTTATCATGGATTATATGGATGCTTTGTTGATACTATTGGATGTTGCAACACATGTTGATTTAACATCACTTTACAATATACTGACATCCTTGATTCATAGCAGTTGCAATTATGTTTTGATGTATCACTTAACCATGTGTATAATGATATTATGGTTTATTGATTTCATGATGATATTAGGTGATTAGTATGTAAATTGTGATTATGGAAAATTGTAAATGTTTGATTTAGAATAGAATAACGTACTATGATGTATGATGATGATTGTACAATGGATGATTTATACATGTTTTGATTTCCTTGACGTATTGATGTGGCCTTGAGGCCAAAGGTGGTATTATTTTGTGGTTGTAGGAAAGGAAATTACACAAACAAGGAGGGACTAGGAAGGCAAACCATGAAGGAATATCATGCGTTCAAAACATGGTTACCTTGGAAACTATCATGTTTGTGTTTGGGATTATTTTGCCTTCTTGTTTGTCATCTTTTTTAAGGTCTCAATGGGGGAGCACCTTACATGTAGTCATGGGTAGGTATGTGTTTGTTTCATTTTTAATTGTCTTGTGGTTTTGTTATTTATTTTATTGTGGATGCTGTGAATTTATTTAATTTGTAATGTACCTTGTAACCCTATGTTTCTATGTTATCAATGTACCTACTAATTGATTATGTAATTGTTTAAGTGAGCTAATGTTTCACCCTATGTTTCTTATGTTGGTTATGTATCTTGGATTAATTAAGGTAATTGTGGGGGGGATTAATGTTAATGTGATGATGTGGCTTTTGAGAGGTAGAGATTCCTTAGAATATACTTTATTACTTTAACCTTTTTAAATTTAATTTTAAATTTGGCATTGGTATGTGTGCCATTCCAAATCCGAATCTCAAATTTGAGCTTTGAGCCCAATTTTGAGAGCTTGTGGGACAAGTATTACGTGTTCCACACTCTTTATATTTACCTCTTAACCTAACCTATGACCCAAGGGGTTAATTTAGGCCCTTAATCATGAAAAATTGAGAGGAAAGAAGAAATTATTGCCCTCATGTTTTGAATCTCTAAATCTGTATTTGAAATGTACAAAAGGGAGTTTGTGTATAATTTTTGTGAAGGCATCTCCTAACCTACCTCTTTATGATGCCTTGGGTTGTGTGGGGAGTTTGGTGATGTGGATTTGAGGGAGATGAAGTGGCATCCTACATGGAGCTAAATCACCTCTCCCTCCTCCTTGTCTATCTATGTGCATCTTTTTGATGGTTTTGGGGTAACTCATTTTGGTACTTTCCTTGTTGCTTGATTATCTTGTTTCCTAATTGGCTTGAGACTTGGGAGAGGATTTTTTTTGGATTTTGGCTTGGGATTTGAAAGGAATTACTTGGGGTTGAAGTGGATTTGCTTGAAGGAGAAAGTGCCACGTTATGACAAGGTAGGGTCTCAATCCTTGTTGTTTTCTTATTTTTAATTGTGTATGAAGTGGTGAATTGTATGTATATTTGTGTTTGTTATGGGCTTGGGTAGTTTTTCCTTAAGAAAATGTGTGGGTAGTGGGAATATGGATCCATTGAGGAGATAAAAGGGAGTTTTGTGAGGTTGTTTTGAGGAGGGATTGTGGCTAAGGTGTTCCACCTATGGGGAGAGAAAAGGTTGAATTTTGTTGCATTTTGCATATTAACATCATGGAGAGATAAGGGATTATGAGTGTGTTTTGTGATGTGCACTTTGGAGGTTCTTAGGTGGACCCTTAACCCACATGGTAGGTATAAGGAGGTGGTATCCATTATTCATTCTTCGTTGCCTCTAAATTGAGCCTTTGTGATGAATTAAAGTTATAGGTTTTAAATGTTGTTCATGTGTTGAAGTTAATTGCTTGTGTATGAATGTGTAAATGTGGAATCCTTTGTACTTAGCTTCCATGGTTGTGAATGTGCTGCATTGTTTCATGGTTGGAGCTCAGTGGCCAATGAGTGGGTTGGCTTCACCCCTTTCATTGGAATTTGGATGGGAGGAGCGTCGCCTAGCTCTCTCCCTTGTTTGTGTGTTGGAGATGAAGTGGAGAAATTTGCAAGTTTTTAAATAGAGCTGCAAAGATTATTTTGGGAAAAATTTGCCATGTTGTCTCCACCCTTTTGGTGGAGGGCTTGCATTGTACTTGTATTTAAATTATTGTAAACCTGGTTGCACTTGAGGTCAAGTTCGAAAGGAATGTATTATTTTAATTACTGTGAAGTCTCCCTTGAAACTATAAAATATGCATTAATTGCATTGGAAAAGACTGTAATTCCTGTATTATTTACATCGAAAAATCATTGTACACTATTATTATTGTAAGTTGTATATTTTTTGAATTCTGAAATCATTGGGAAAATTATTTTTTAAAAGATTTCTTTATTGTCAAGTTTTCATCATTGCAAAATATGTAATTTATTTGCTTATTGAAATTAAAAGGACTGCCTCTATTTATGTCATTGTAGCAATCTGTCTTATTTTAGAAAGTTTGAAATTTAATTAAGAAACTTGGTAAATTATTGGAAATTGTAGCCTGTAACTTATTAGATATTTTGTAAATATTTTGAAGGAAAATTAATATCTCAGCTATCTATATAATATGATCATGACTTCTTCCCTATTATACCTACTTAAGATCCAAAATGACTGTCCTCTTGTTTTCTGCATTCTTTTCTATAAAAATAAACTACTGGAAATCTCTATGAAGATGTATAATCTGTAAATAATAATGTTCTTCCATAATAAAACATGGTCTTTTCCACATAAATTTGATTATAGTACTCAGAATTAGACTTATATACATGGGTATAAGTCATATATATACAAATATTTAAAACATATATATGTATATAACTTTTACAAACATCTACAGAATGAATAAAGCCTTATTTTGATCAAACAAGTAGTATGATAGATAATGATTACTCTAAATCACACCCGTATATATATATGTATGTGTGTGTGTGTGTATATGTGTGTGTGTATGTCCTGTGTGTGTGTGTGTGTGTGGTATTTATGAATATACACACATATGTATATAGTATATATAAATATTATAGACACATTCACAAAGATGTGTGCATGTGCATGTGCTGTAATAATAATAATACATAATATTGAAATGGGGGTGAAATCAAGCCATTCCTTTGTTTTTATTGTAGAGATTAATATAAAAAAATGAGAAATCTGGGGGTTGGGCGAGCATGGCCGACCCACCCCACATCTATATAAAATGGGGGTGGGTCATCCGATGCGCCCACCTGCACAAACTTGCAAGTAAAGCATAAACTGCAACCAAGTTGCCCACTACAGATAAAATGTATGTGCCCAACCCTAATTGGAGCTTAATAAAAATATGCACAAATAAATTTTAATTTCAATATAATATACAAATATATATGTATATATATACACTTGTAGGTATATATATCCATATATATCTATTTTGCGATTTTACTTCTGGTAAAATTACACTAGGAAAATACATATGCTTTCAATCATTAAGATAGAAGGAAAAATTGTTTACCCAGTAATAACTTGCAAATAAAATTATAGATCTTTAAGACTATGAGAAAATAATTATTGAAAAGGGAGAGAACATGAAAATGGGAGATTGAAAAGCCTCCCAATCTAATCCCACATCCACCATAGCCAACATAGTTTCAAACCAAATTACTCTTGCCTGTCATTCTTGTCTTTTCCTGTAGCTTGACCTATGCAAATGGAGGCACAACTAGGGTTAGAAGGAAAGATAAAGAGCTCATAAGGATAGTTAGGGAAAAATAAGAAGACCTAAGACCTAAGATTAAATCCATAAGGGTGAGGATTAAATCCTCATCCCTTTATGAGATGGGTGGATAAAATTTAATAAAGTTTGATGAAAATAAAAACTAATATAACCCTAGGTATGTTGTTTTCAGGCATGTGTAGCAAATTAAATAGATAAGAAACATTTTATTGAAGTCCTTTTAATTAAAGATGATGTGCATGGGATATTTATAAGAAATTTATTAAATGGAAAATTTAAATAGGTTCAAGAGGTGGTAAATGTAGAGGGAACAATTTATGTTAAAGGGGAATGGTTAATGTTTTTTATGTATGCTGGGGAATTTTACCATAAGGGTGCCTTAGGAAATACTGTAAAATCAAGTCTAATATGAACCTTGGTGGGGGTGAAATTTAATTAGTTAAGGTTTGAGTAGTAATTTTACAATAGAATTAGATTTAAAATATTATTAACTTAAAGTGGGTGATCAAATGAAATTAATCAAGGATTAATTAATTAACTAATTAAATGATAATTAATTTGGGATTAATTAATGGATGGGAAAATTAATATTATAATAATAATGGATTTAATTGTAACTAATGTATCTAAAATTGGGATTAATGTCATTATTGTAATCATAACAAAATTTGGTCATAATTTTGTAACTGAGTGTTGTCGTTTTGGCGTGTTTTGACATGGCAATTTTCAGGTGTCATAGAAGATGAAGCTTATGCTAGTAAGGAAATATGAATATGAAACACACAACAATGTTGTTAATTATGGTTTTATTTTTCTAATTTTAATTGCAGATTTCAATTTATTTTTGTTGTTTTTTTATCTACGTATTTTTTACAAATTTCTATTAGAGCAGGTTTTTAACCATCAATGGATTCTACATTTGGAGCATATTTATAGAGTCTACAGACTCCCCAATTCATAGGTAAAAATGATGAGTATCGGTCTCTATTAATGAAGGCATTGTTCAGATCCCAGGATGTTTCGGAAACTGTTGTAAAAAAATACACAGAACCGGAATATCTAACAACACATAACACTCTCTCTCAAGCATATAAACATCTCTTAAATGAATAGAGAAAGAAAAATGGAAAACCCCTCTTCTACATACATCAAGCTATGTATGAAAGTATTCTTCCTAGAGTAGCAGTAGCGAATAAAAAAAATTATTGGAGATTATCGCATATCAAGGTCAGGAGAAATTTAAAACTGCCAAATTATAATTACTTAGAAGAAATTTTAAGAATATGTCTATGAAAGAATCAAACTTTGTAGAGTTGTTTTTTACTTATGTAGTTGGACAAATAAATCAAATTAAATCTCATGGAGAAATATTGAATGATAAAGGAATAATAAAAAATATCCTTAGGAGTTTACCTTTAAAATTTTATCGTTTGGTTATAGCCATTGAAGAAATTGTAGTGCCCACTCCTCTTGGACATTGATCTTTCTAGATTTTTTCTTACCTTGGATTGGAGGCCTAGACTTTTTCATCATATTTGATCAGTAGACATTGATAGATGGAAATTACTATATTTAGTAAGTATTTTGTTAGACATTATATATATTTTGTTTACGGATATGTGGTGACTCATAGTGTGAATTATGTGCATGGATTGACATTTCAATATTGATGATGATCTAGAGTTACTACCTTCTACATGTATTGACATATTGGATTTTGACACATAGATTTTGTTAGATGATCTAGCTAGTCTTGTGATATTATTGTTGATTGATGAAATGATAAGATTGAAATATTTTGAAAAATTTTGAACAATTACTGAATTGCTTGATTTTAGTGATGATTAAGTTATGTTATTTGATAATGTGAATTGATATGTATATGTGTGCATTTTAGTGTATCTCGATGTTTTTAATATGGCCACGAGGCCAGAAAGGTATTGTTTTTTTTTTTGCAGGAATTTGCAACACAACAAAAAAAAGTGGATAGGAGACCAACAATGAAGGAATTTTGGGTATTGATAATAGGTCACCATGAGTAACTCGTGTAATTGTATGTTGTATTATTGTTGCTAGGCTTGTTAGGAGGTTCCCATTTAGGGGGTGACTGTACGGACTCAAATTTGCATGTGTTACAATTTTGAGAAAATGGTTAGTAAAGTCCCCAATGATTATTCACTGTCCTTTCAAAAGATGTTCGAGCTCATAAACCCATATGCATAGTGTATATTTTTAGCCTAGATGTCCTTACTTAGCTATTTTCCATGATTTTGTCCATCTTCCCCGCTCCATTCTATACATTTTTTAGCCTTTAGTGCTAGGACTGATGCCCTGCTTGGGCAGCGGTTCTGAATACCGCGACCCAGGCAAGGCAACGGTCATGAGTGATTTTTTCATAGATTACATCATGTGTGTTTTTAACATACGATGATTCACTTAACTTCACTTTTAGGATGCGTATGTGAACTAATTGGTCTAAAAATAGTTTTGATTTCTTGGTTCTCCTCCCCTCTTCTATTTTTACATGTGCTTTATTTAGTTGGAATTGCTTCTTCTTGCCTTGTGCATGAAGGCACATCCCAACCCCAATTTTTATATATTCCATGCTTGTGTTCAAGAAAAAGGCCTCAAGATTTTTTGTGTATATTGCATAGTGTTGCTGCCACAATCCTACTAGGAATTACATACCCAAACTCAAATATCTTGTGTTATCTCTCTTCTACTTACATTGCAACCAAACTTCCTTCAAGCAACCAATTACTCAAGCATTTTCTTATGTTGTTGTTCTTTCACTCCCAATTCCTTGGACTCATATGAACACACAAAGAAAGAAAGGAACAAACTAAGGGGAAAAACACAGATACAACTGAATTTTCCAAAGATCTTGCTTATCCAGGTTGTAATTACTTGTTTGTTTGCTTCATTTGCCAAATTGTTAATTTTGAATCATTAGTTTCAATTTCATATCAGATAGAGTAGTAAACCAGTTCATTTTAATTGATTAGGAAATTACAAGTAGATCAAATCATTAGAAATCTTTCTCTTTGACATTACCAGGGAAGTTATGGGGGAACAATAGCTCTTCTAGGGTTATGATTCATTCTTCATCTATGAGGTAGGGTTTGAAGGGTTCTGATTAAATTAGTTTATTTGTTTTAAATTTGGATTCACAACTTCACACAAGTAACCAGATACATCCAGCTGATTATTTGTATTTAGTTTGTTTATTAGATTAGAACGCATTGCTTAGAAACTGAGAAAAGAGTAAAAAACATTTACTTTTGTTAGATTAGTTTTCTTTAATTATTTTAGTATGATATAGAGTGAAAATGCCTAAAACATAGATTATATTTCCTTTGATAATTAGTTTGTTTTACTAAGATCATTTCAATTCATTATGCATGACCATAAATGGCCCAAAAAAAGAAAAGACGTACGGTTGTGATCATTTGGTCACACAACCCAATGGGACGGAGTTGGTAACAGACATTGATACAAGCTTACATTTGACAATATTACACACACCTGCTATGTTCTATGAGAAAATAGAACAAATAAACATGTTAAACATCACAACTAATCAAGCCTAAAATTATTGGACTACTCCTGGAAACAGGGTTTGATTACGTGCATGACCATAACAAGACCACAATATCCATGAGTTTTCAGTTGTGATCCTTCATGTCCCGACAATTCCAACGGGCTTGCTAACTAATTAGATATTGACACTAGTTTGCGTGCATTAGTATTTAGGTCATCACCACTTCCACCTAATATAATTGCACAACTTTCATTATTTAACATAGCAGCCGATCAGGCTAAGACTTTCTAGACTAGACCAGAAAATCATCCGTAGTTCCCATGGCCTCATTACGCCTCTCATTCTTACTTCCATGACCTGGTCTGGAAATCTATACAAGGTTTCCGTAGGTCACTTTCCGTGTGTTCAACAACCAGTGAATATAATATCAGTAGAGATTGATATTGATGGGAGTCTCTGAGAAACTATCATATCAAATCGATCCATCATGCCACTTCAGATTAGGAGAGCATTCTTTTCCTTAGATTCACAGATACACGTTAATACATGTCAAAGATATAGATTTGCCTCATTATATTATCCATCATTACCACACATACACATCCATTTCTATTCTACATCATATTTCTCAGCACGACCTCAGGAAGTCAAGTGCGAAGAAGGTCATGTGTTGATTTTATTTCATACAAATTGGTGAACCCAATGTGAAGAGCTAGTCTCTAAGCATTTCCACTTTCTTCGTCCATCCTTTATTTTGTAGGAATTCTTATATCCATTGAATATGTAGGGATACGATGAGTATGGTCGAACCATCTCGGGTTTCGACATGTACAACTATTAAATAGGTATACCACAAACAATCACCTTCACTCTCAAAATGGGTAGATAACCACTCAATTACTTAAAATCCTCTTCTTCAGGGAACCAATGTTGGTTTCCCTGTACGTATTGAGGAACTTGGAAAAATCACATAGACATATCCTCATGAATAATCAAGTTCTAACAACACGACTTTCACTAGGGAAGCAATTTCATATCCTTGGGTATTGTTTCGAAAACCCATTAGCATGTAATCAGACCAACTCCCACATCTAGATGAGGAGTATTTAACGCGATACTCGAGAAGTGAAAAATTTTTTTAGAATATGAATAGGGATTTTGATAGGTTGTAAGGACAAGGTGATGTTATGCTCCAAAACAATTACACTAGCCCTCCAACCGAAAACATTTCCTATGGGGGGTGGCAACATAGTGAACAATTTATAGTAGGATACCACACTCCTCAACAACCTCCAAAAGTTAAACAAAAAAACACCCCAAAAAAACACCATCCCATCAACGGGTGATGTCATCTTGGCATTAGTTAACAAATTCAAAGAGTTAGAGATTTCCCAAAATGCTCAAAGTTCATACGCAGGGAAAACAAGAACTTCTCCATATCCACAAAATTATGGACAAATACCTACTGTGCAGAACCCTCCAGTTTATATGGGTACTCCAAGCCCTAGAGATTTTCTAATTGGGATGGGTACCTTGGGTATGTCCCCGTCATGCCACATATGGATATCTACAACAGGCACTAGGTGGAAGTGCATTCTCAAACACTATACCAGCTAGAAATGTGATGTTCCCTGGCTTTGTGCCGTCAGCTCCATATCAAATTATTCAACACCCCATACATACACATGTATTATAAATCACCACAAGGGGATATGTACACTTACTCAGGTCCATATAGAAAGCCACATGGGATGGCATATGCCCCAACCAATGTTTACACTATGCCGTTTCAACAACCGATGTAACCTCCACCTCCCCAACATGGATCTTCAATGGTTGAAATGTATGCAAAGGGGACCTATTCTAAATATCTTAAGGATCCTTTATACTTATCCATCTAGACAGTTATGCTCCCAAGACCCTTTCCCAATATTCCAAAGTTCAAAGGGGAGGGTGTTCCTAGCGCTCACATCAAAGCTTACATAATGATCATTCGAGAGCTTCTCCCATGGGACACAATTGTTATGAAGATTTTCCCTAAGACGGTAGAAGGTATTGATCTTGATTGGTACTATAGGATACCAAAGGGTTCAATACACTCCTTCAAGAAACTTGTATCAATTTTCTTTAAGGATTTTGATATGAACAAACTTTTGAGAATAGGAATAAGAGAATTCCTTCATATCAAACAAGAGCACAATGAGTCCACATCCCAATTTATTCAAAAGGTGGCGACAGGTTCTCTACTCCTCTGCAAGTGCTCCGGATATGGATGAGAAGGAGATTTGTGATTTTTTCCTCCACTCCCTCAATAGGGAGATAATGGAAGAAGTTCAAAAATTCCCACTAAGGAGCTATGTAGAGGTGCTCTTAGAAATGACCAAGCGACCATTGATAGTGGTCGTAAGAATTATGGAGAAAATGGAAGGTAGTCACTCCTAACATTAACAACCCCCGGTTACTCCAAGCAACACAAGCAATAATCATGGGATGAAGGTCCTTAATAAGAACCGTGGGGTCACAACGGATGGTGTTATTGACCAGACCAAGAAACCTAATGTTGTGAGTGCTTCCAGTACAAATACTACTAATAACAACAACAATGAAAATAATCAAAGAAGTAATAACTTCCCGCACTTAGTCAACACTATAGATTTTAATTATCCTCAGAAACAACAACAACAACCTCAACAATCAAGACAAAAACAAACCTTAGGCCTTAACCAATACCTAGGTGGGTATCCATAACTAATTCCAAAACCAAGAACAGAGGTTTCCAAATTTTAACTATAACAACCAGTAGTTGAACAACAACCATAATTTCAGATCACAACAAGGTGCAAACCAAAGGCCATCGAGATTACGATCCTGATTTGTATTGCGATTTCCTTAGGGTTCACGGGTATGACACAAGAACATGTCACGTTTGCAACAAGTTTTTATAGCATTTTCCATAGGATCAAAGACAATTATTTGTTGAATTTTTTTTGGAATATCCAACCGCACCCGACTGAAAACGCTTACATGGGGCTGGTATCCCCCACAAAACACACCACTCAGAATATTTAATGATCCTCTCCCCATATGCCCAAAGGATGGTAGAATAGATCCAAATGGTTCAAAAAAAGGTATTGTACTAGGGACCCATGATTGCGAATCCTCAACTTCATCAAACCCACAAGTGGCACCTCCTTTGGATGGCCACTAGCAAACAAAAATTGTGGGATTGGTGGAGTTAGACACTGAACCTCATATTAACACTGCCACTAGAACCAAATATTATTCTTCACAGCCAATCCCGATCTACCCAAATATATCAAGTGACATTCGTGATATTCTAGGAAAGCGATGAGGAGCTTATGACTTGATCAATGATCCAACCAAGACCTTCTCTCACTTTTCCTTCTTGGATCTAGTAAATAATTCCCTTGCTCATAGAGATGCTCAATTAGAAGCACTAGGTCTTGGAATTTTGATTAACGTCACCTCTCCTCTAGAGGCATAGATAAACCATGTGGACTTTGATGTCTATCCTCTAGGGGTAGCCTGAAAGAGATGTTGGATTCAAAATTTGACATTAGCAAGATGCCCACAGACATTGAAATAGCTCATAAAGGTGATTTGACGTTGTTTTTACAAGTCTGGATTTATAACAACTATGTAAAGTGTGCAATGATTGATAACATGGCTATGGTTAACATAGTCCCCTTCTCTTTCCTTCAAAAGCTAGGTTATAGAGAGACCAATTGATCTTCAATGTGAAATACGCTTAGAGGCTATGAAAACCTCAAGGCAACATTGATCAGAACTATAGTGTTTCCAGTCACCCTTGGGCCTAAGATGGTTCTAACTAAGTTTTATATTATAGAGATTAGGAAACCAACTATAATATGATCCTTGGCCGTCCTTGGATTCATCACATAAAGGTGGTCCCCTCCACTTTGTTTCATAAATTTAGGTTCCTACATTTAGGGAAGGCCTTTGTGGCATAAGATGATCCAAAACCCTTTGACATACATCTAGATAACTTGAAAAAGAGGCCAGGAGTCCACTCTGAGTTTGAGCTTCCTACAAACCAGCTAAATAAATCTACAAGCTCAGTGCTATAGGAAAACCTGGTTCCCTACAATGGAATTAGAAGTCATGGGCTTGATCAAAGGCATTCCGCCAGTCAAAGATGAAACCATCATCATAGAGGATGTCTCATTAAGAGCCATAACAACTATTTTCGAGTTATTGAAGAAGGATTTACCTATTCTCATTTGATTCTACGGGTATGGAACATACCTTGGGACTTGGATCTTTTCCAACAGATGAATTTTTTATGGTTGAGGTAACTAAGGTACAGGAAGAGGAAACAATGGATGATCCAACATCCATTTTTCCAAGTAACTGTTGGACTCTCCATTTTTATGGAGCCAAGTATCATTTTGGCTCAAAGGGAAGGTGTGATCCTTACCTCTCATGAGGGAAGGATTCTACCTTTTACCTTCAGGTTAAACTTTGAATGTACAAATAACAGGGTTGAATATGAAGTCCTTCTACTTTGTCTCATTATATCCAAAATAATGGGTGATCTTAATATTAGGGTACAAGGTGATTCAAAACTTATCCTAAATCAAATATCTGAGGTATATTAGACTAGAGATGAGCATCTACAACTCTAAAAAATAGAAGTGCTAAATCTAACAAAGGGGTTTTACTTCATATAAATTGAAGCAATTCCATGAGAACAAAACCTCCTCGCAGACTCTACTACAACTTCTTCTTTGTGCTTCACTCCAAGTAGTGAGTTGGAAGACACAAAATTCATAGTCTCGGTTTGTGTTGAGCCTTTGGCTCATAAAACATTGATAATTCCAATGTTGACATACATAGTTAACAAGAGTGAGTTTGTCATCTCAGATCACATTGAAATTGATAAAGAAACTTTGTGATATCTAAATGATTTTACAGAGTTACATCTTACTCATCATGAGGTTGATCTTTCCCTAATCCCACACTCTTCTTCCTATTTTGGAAATCCCATGATAGAATCTTCCCCTGGGAAGTAACTCAAAATTTATGAGGTAGGAGAAGGGGGGATTTAGAGTTACCTCTAGCCCCACCAGATTTTGAGGAAGGAAATGCCTCCTTATTAGAGGGAACGATCGATACAAACATCAGGATGGAGGAGGAACCAAAAATATTGAAACTGGGATCCTCTCTAACTCCTGAGGAGCTTGAAGTACATACTTGTATCCTCAAGGAGCATCAAAAATCTTTGGCATTTATCTACAAGGAAATGACGGGAATTACACCACACATTACAGTTCATAACCTCATCACTAAGTCAGATGCTAAGCCAATTAAGCAAAATTCAAGGCCCATGAAGCCAAAGGTGGCCCTCATGGTGAAGGAAGAAGTGATGAAAATCCTACAGGTAGGGTTTATCAAGCCCGCTGACTACTCATAGTGGGTGTCTAATATCATCCATGTTCTCAAGAAGAATGGAAAGATCCACATTTACATATATTTTTAGGATATCAAGAAGGATTGTCCCAAAGATGATTTCCCATTACCATCCATTGATGTTATTATCGATGTAACAACTAGTTTTGAGTTGTTGTCTCTCATAGATGTGTTTTCTGGGTACAATCAAATCAAAATCTCTGAGGAGGATCAAGCCAAAACTACATTCATAACTCATTGGGGAACCTATTGTTATGATGTCATGTCATTCGGGCTTAAGAACGTTGGTGCTACATACCAACAAATGATGCCTTACATATTTCATGACATTATACATAGGATTGTGGAATCCTACGTGGATGGGCTCCTGGCTATGGCTAGAAAATGTTGCGATCACCAAGAGGTGCTTCATATCATCCTTTCTCACTTAATCGAATATGCTGTCATGTTGAATCTCGAAAAATGCGTGTTCGGTGTAATGGGAGGCAATATTTTTGGATACATCATATCTTCATGAGGGATTTATGTAGACCCAACCAAAATATGAGATGTACTGGAAATGAATCCACCATCAGATGAGTCTGGCATCAGATCTTTTCTTGGAAAACTTGATGCAATCCGAAGGTTTATCCTTGATCCGACCTTTGCTATTCACGCAATCAACAATTTTTTGAAAAAGGATTGTTGTATTGATTGGATGGAAGAATGCAATGAGGCATTTGAGTCAGTTAAATGGTACTTGTTGTCTCCTCCCATACTCATGCTGCCTAGCTTAGATCGCCCCTTGATCTTGTATTCACAAGCTACAGATGTCTCATTATCTTGCATGTTGGCTCAAGAAGATGATGATAAATGAGAACCTGTAGTCTATTTCATTAGTCAGAAATTGCTTGATTATGAGACACATTATACACAAGTAGAGAAGGAATGCCTTGTTATAGTCTTCATGACAAAATGCTTAAGACATTACATGCTAAACAAAGAAACAAGGGTTATTGTTAAATTGGATCACCTGTAGACATCTCTCATGCAAGGGTCTTTATATAAGTAAGATAGACACTTCATAACTCTGATGGGTGAGTTTGAGTTAACATTTTTTAATTAGAAATCCATCAAAGGACAAATCATTGCAGACTTTCTGGATGAAAACCCATTGGATGGAGGCAATCTATTAAATTTAGAATTTCTCGATGAGTGTGCGTATTTTTTTAACTCTAATCCTCCCATTTTTTCATGTCCATGGTAAACTGACATCATTAATTTTATAGTGGACCATACATATCTAGAAGGGGCAACCTTACAACAAAGAAG
The DNA here is from genome assembly GCA_019776745.2 of Taxus chinensis. Lineage (NCBI taxonomy): Eukaryota > Viridiplantae > Streptophyta > Pinopsida > Cupressales > Taxaceae > Taxus > Taxus chinensis. Next base: position 703,415,983 of record CM034146.1, on the reverse strand, counting down.
ATGGTTGTGCATTATAACAGAGTATGTGGAGGTCACTTTGGTGGCCATGCCACTTCTTAGAAGATACATCAGATGGGCTATTTCTAGCCCACACTAGAACAAGATGTGATAGAGTTTACACAAAAATTCCATAAATGTCAAGAGTTTTCCCAAGATATCCACATACTGGCACAGTCTCTATAACCAATTGCAACACCATGGCCATGTTATGTCATAAACGTAACACCCTAGGATTTGCACATTACAAAACCTTACTTTTGAATAACATGGGACTGTCTCAAGATGTGGGACCCTTGCAATTGAGAAAAACCTCCAGAGAAGGCTTGTTCCTGACTTATTCCAATGATGATCTAATCCTAAAATACCAATTCCCAAGGACCAGAGGAAGATAAATACATAAATGTAAATCCTAAACTAAGGGAGGTGATAACACCAAAACAAGACTAGAGAGATTTCTAGTGAGTGAAAGTGGAGGAAAATGGGGAAGGAGAGGGCAGATAAAATACCATAGTCACAAAAAACATTCAAACCTCCAATATTGTGGAGCACAACAAAGTTAATCCCTGCAAAGGAAAACAATATGCACAATATACTTACAAAATATAATAGAAATCAAGAAATACAATATAAATCAAGATAGGGCAAGAAGAGCCATAAAACACTAATTTTTCCCCTTAAAATGATGCACAATCCATTACAGTATAGGCACAAGGAAAGAATCCTTCACAAAATAGATAATTTTAACACCTTCAGCTCACAAAAATGATGGAACAATTTTGGAAAAGTTCCTTTACAATTTCAAATTTCTCTCTCCTTTCAAATGAGGAGAATTTACATATATAGAGAGAAAATTAGCTACCAACCAAAATAATTCATTAAATTCTTGTACGTAGGTATGGGCAGCCGAGATGGTGCAATTTTCAATGGTACTTTTCTTGCACAGAGAACAGGGGTGCCATACCTTATTAATCCAGCTGTTGATCTACCTTGTACGGTATCATTAATGTCTTGACATATCTGAAACTCTTTGTTGTCTCCTAATGGAAACCACTAATTGACGCATGAAAAGAAGGGAAGAGTCACCACTGACGAGGGAAATACTTGTCATGCGATAAGAAGAAATGTTGTATCATGATAGTGAGGGGAGGTTGACACGCGATAGGAGGTGACACTGACACGTGACAAGGAGAATGGTTGACATGTGATAAGAACAAGGGCATTGACACATGATGAGAAGCATAGTTGACGCATGAAAAGAATCATGGCTTTTTCACGCGATAGGAAGAGTGGTTATTGTGTAACAGGATGAGTGGTTGTTGCACGATAGGAGGGGGGCATTGTCCTAGGATAGGAAGAAGTGTTGTCATGCGAAAGGAAGAAACATTTTCTGGTTTCAAGAGGGAGTGGTTGATGCATGTCAACAAGATGACAATATGTACATTTTTCTAGTTTGACCATTAATGCAAATCCTACTCCAAACCTTCACCGTGGCTCGCAATCTTGCCATGAGATACCTTGTAAACTGCTCCCATTAACTATTAATGCCTAGACCTATAGGTTGATCGATTTTGCAAGGGGGTGCAGAAATGGATAACATGCCCTTTTCCACATGGGGCCTAGATTTGATAGGAAAATTATCTCCCTCATCAACCGATGGTCATAACTTCATAATCACGACCACATAGTACTTTACTAAGTGGGTAGAAGCCATGCCTCTTACCACCATGCCTAGATCAGTAACCATAAATTTCATTTCGAACCAAATTATTTGTAGGTATGGGGTCCCACAAGTCAATATCTCAGATAATGGCACATCCTTCAAAAATGATGAGGTACGTGAACTATCTGAAAAATTCAAAATTAGTCACCACACGTTTTCTCTCTATTACTCTCAGGCCAATAGACAGGCTGAGGCTACGAACAAGACATTGAAATCTATTCTCCATAAGACCATCAAGGAGAACAAATGAGATTGGAATTTAAATATTTTTATGTCCTTGTGGGCCTATCAGAAATAAGTAATAATGCCGACAAGGGAAACCCCATGTTCTTTGGTATTTGGTGCAGAAGTAGTTTTACCACTCGAGGTCAAGATACCTAGACTCCATATATCATTGTAAGGAATTATGAGAGAAGAAGGCTATAGAGAAGTACAAATATCTAAGCTAGAAAGTATTGATGAGGCAAGAATCAACGTTGAACAACGTCATAGCATTTACACTGATCGAATGGCTCGTCAATACAACAAGAAAGTCTATGAGTGTGAAATATAGAGGGATATTTGGTTCTAATACTTGACAACTGAATAGAAAAAAAGACCGATAAAGGAAGGAAATTAAGACCCTGGTGGTTGGGTCTATATAAATTAATATAAGACTACAAAAATGGGGCATTTCACCTATGTACACTAGAGGGTGAGGAGTTTAACGAATCTGTGAACTCTCTTCACCTAAAGAGGTATCACACATGATCCATTAGCATTTTCATATGTACATTAATGCATCTACATTGCATTTTCATTTGCTAGTTCACTTTGTAAAATTTGTGATCAAGGGACTTATTCTTATAGAAATTCCTAAAAACTTCTAAAAACATTGGAAAAACATTCAAATCATACCTCTACAAATATCCATAGTGTCATCAGTTGTGTCTGAATCATTGCATCAATTCAAACAAGATAAGACAAAGATTTGACAGTAACCATAACAAGGCCTGCATACTTTTTTCTGCTTATAGTTTCTTCTATGTTAGGTTTCCTTTCCTAAATTCTATTCTAGAAACTTTATGGTGTCGCATCTATCCCATAAAAATATATTTTGAAATAAGAACATTCTATCCATTTTTCCAAGATAAATAAGTCAAATGCAAATCCACAGAAATTTTGTATTTTACACATCTATTCCATCCTTACCCATAGTACCAACCATAGATCGAATCCCAGTTCCTGTACCTACCACATCAGTTGTTGAGATCACATCCACATCATCTTCCCCTCCTACATAATTTGAATAACCTCTGAAATAACTTCAACTTACTTCAAATTCAAATAATCCTTTTACCTCATCAGTGAAACCAAATCCATCTCCACTTTCCTTAGATTCCATCAAAAAAATATTGCTTCCTACGCCTATATCAGCACCACCTCTAGATCCTCTAGTGGAAATTATTGTAGTTCCTCCTAAGGATGAAACATCTCAAATAGAATTCACAACATCTAAAACATTGTCCCAAAAATAACTTATACAAGAAATTAAAATTCCTTCCTCTAAACAATCCAACCCCACACCCCTTCGACTAAAACCAAAATCATCCAACACTATGAATACCAAAACTGAAGTCAAGCCATCAAGACATCAACATGCTCGAAATTTGTCCTCAAGATCATAATTATCTCAAGCATCCATGTATTCTTCTAAGATAAAGACATTCCACATAGACAAAGCACCTCCTAATGCTCTAGTTAAATCATGCATGAATATCTTATAACAGTTCTTATAAGTTTCTGTAATCACACTTCCACCTATTAGGGTCTTTCACCCCAATACCAATAAACCATCGTGATTTAATTCCACCCTTGTTTACGCATATCATCGTACCCATGGACAAGATATTGGACATTGCAAAGAATTTCAAGTCATTGTTCATGACTTCATTAAGGAAGGATTCCTCCTTCACAAACCAAACCAATCTCTTCCTTCTACTTCAACATATGCACCTTTGACCTCATCTATCCAAATGTAAATGTCTCCTCGTTCTTCAAAAACTTCCACAAGAATGTTACCTCTAAATGAAGAATATTTTAAAGAGGATCCTTCATTGTCCATCAAAATTATTTGAGTGACTTCTCAGTTCGGTCCACGTGACCCTGAATCATCAATCAACAGTCAAAATGAAACCACAACGCAATCCACCCCTATCCTCAATACCCATCTTACTTCATACATAGACATCCCAAACATCCATGTCTAAATCCAAGAAAAAATATCATCTTAAAACCCATAAGAGTTATCTTCTTTTATACACTTTGATTGGGTCCTATGCAGATATCCTTCAACATCTAATTCAAACATTTATGATAACACTTCCTCCCATCAAATCCTTTATCTGTCATGATAAGAAGCCACCGTGGTTTGATCCCAATATTATTTGTGCCTATCATCATGTTCCAGGCCACGAAATTGAGAAGTGCATGTCCTTTCAGATCATCATCCATGACCTTATTAAGGAAGATGCTTTACGCATTTAGGGGGAACATCCTTCCCCATCCACAACCAACGCAACTCATATTTCTACATCCCCATCCACTGGGTTTCCTAAAATTCCCCCATCCACATCTATTCCACCATTACCTATCATACCATCTATATATTTTATCTCAGTTCCTCTTTTCAGTCTTCTAACCATGCCAATCACATCAACTAGTGTAACTGTGACCATATCATCCTCTTCTTTCACATCATTTGAAGATTATTAGAAATCACTTCAACTAGCAGCAACTTCAAATGCCCCTTTTATCTCATCTACAGATACTTCCACATCAAAACAACCTTTATTGGAAATTATAATGAAAACAATAATTCTTCCACCCATATCAATTACGACACAAACTTCAGACCCTCCATCTGAAATCATTGTTATCCCTTCTAAGAATGCTCCTTCACAGTTCAAATCCAAGAACCTTGGTATAATTCCTCAGCGATCTCTTGTGTGTCCCCAAAATAATATAGACATTATTCCAACAAATATCAAATCTACATAATCTATTTTAGGTAAAAATCAATCTATTCTAGGGCCACCTTCTCCATTTAAGGCATCCCAATCACTCCACCAACCAAAATCAAAACCATCTAAAATTCCTTTAAGATCCAAATCGTCCTCTAAAATTTCAAATGTCACTAAAATGGAACCAAAACTATGGAACGACATGACTCAATTCTCCAAGACAGCTCAGATAGCCACATCCTAAGCATTTGCATCCAAATCTAAGTCTAAAGATTCCAAAGAAAATACATATACTAATGTACCAATTGAATATTATGCAAAATCCATTCAATACTTAATATAAATTTCTGCCATCACTCTCCCAAGTATCAAGGAATTTAACCCAAATAGTAATAAGCCATTGTGGTTTGATACCTACCTCATTTATGCCTACCATCATACCACGAGTCATGACATTTAATGTTGTAAGGCCCTTCAGAATGTCATTCATGATCTCATTGAAAGAGATGATCTTTTTGAGTATTGTCCCTCTACCATTTTATCTGAATTTAGCTCAACATCTATCGAAGTCTCTAAGTCCTCTTATACATCCTCCATTAACATCTATCCTTCACATATTATTCCTCATACAGAGGGTCCTCCCTTATTCATCAATTTTTTTTCTATAATCCCCAACTCATCTACCTAATCCAAATCTAAAGTTATCATTGAAATCCAATATCTTTCGACATCCATTAAATCATCCACATCCAATTTTCCTACAATGATATGATATTTTCACTAGGGGAGTAGCCTCTCCTCGTCCTTGATAATATCATTTATATTAACTAATTGCATATCTAAACAACTCCCCCTTGATGCTGAGGGACTTTACTTCCTGACATTGTTTTATTTACCTCATCCAAATCCATCCAATCTAAACTAACCCCATCCAAATATTCATCTCATTTTAAGCCCACTTTTGTGTCCGTATGCATCTATCCCTTAGGGGACCATTTATCTTCATCTTAAGCCCATTGTTGTGGCCATGTTTATCCTCCCATTAAGGGACCATATTTCCATATTTTTCATCAAAGTCCACCTTTGTGGCCATGATTGTGTCATCAAATTCCTCCTTTGAGGCCATGTTTGTCCTTCCAAGTAGGGACCATTTATGTTCATCAAAGTCCTCTTTTGAGACCATATTTATCCTTCCATTGAGGGAACATATTTTTCATCAAAGTCCACCTTTTTGGCCATGATTGTGTTTCTCTTGGAGGCACCATATTTTCATCGTAATCCCACCCTTATGGCCATGTTTTGTCTCCCTGGGATATATATCTTTTGATTTCTTATTTGATTTTAAAGGTAACACATAGATTCCATCTTATATGTCTCATGACATCTTATCTAATATTTCATTTTCATCCTAAACTCACCATTGTGGTCATTTTTCGTCCCTCCCCTGGGGTACCATCTAATCATCTCATGAGGGACACATATTTTCACTTCCTTAAAGTGTAGTGCTTAGTTTTTTTTACCTTCACACATCTATTGTATCCTACCAAGTTATTATCTTATCTCAGACATGATGTTAATCAAGGATTCAATGGAGAAAGTCCACTTGTAACTAGATTAGACCATAGATTATCACACATAAATATGGATCTGGGGCCTATCACTTGGCTTCTCTCAATGGTAAACTTGGAACTAAACCTCTTAATGCATTAAACTTATGGCCATTCTAATGTTAGCACATGCACCTATGAGAAGATAGTCATATCTGAAGACCATTCATCCATCATTAACCTCCTCCATATATCATGGTAATGATATGAACTATGTGGTCTACCATCACTAATTTGATATGACATTGAATATGAGTACTACAGATCTACTCATAGCATATTCATTATAGATAATTTCTCTAATTTGGTGAAAACTCCATGATCATTACATCCATCACCCTCTCATTCTCCTATTATACTCATACAAAGGGTCCAAGGGTGTCTCTTGTACATTCATTATCCCTTCCTAAGTGGTTTACTTAGCTATTCCTAGCTCTCCACCATGTAAAGCTAAAATTCATGTATGTAAAAATCAAAATCAAAGTTATCCAAAAAAACTAGACTGATCCCTTGAAGGACAACTGTTAATGCAAAAAAAGGGAAAAAAAGAAAAAAATTGAAAAAGTCAAAAGAATCATAAGAAATAGAATGATCCCTCGAACGATGGCTATCATATATATTATTTTTTCCATCCATATTATTTATAAAGTAGACCATACCCTTGAAGGATGGCTACTCTTTTATTATGAAATTTTGAAGGTTTCCCGCATTGATCAACCTTCCTTTCTCGACATTCTCAGAAAGCTTCCCGCATTGATCAAATTTCTTCTATTATTGTTCTTCTCCTTTCCCAGAGCTGGGGCATAGACATAAGGAATGCCACCTTTGGAGAACCCTCTTCCCGCATACAAGTTACATCTCAAATCCCTTATCATGTCAAAATTAGGTTTATGATAATCTTTCATTCATATCTCCCTCCATGTAATTTTATATAGTTAACCATCATTGGTTATGTACTAACACCTATTATTGACTGCAAGTGCAATTCCTTGAGTGGTACCTTTTCTTGTTTATCTCCTATCTAGTTTGAAGCATGGTTTTCTTGTATACCCCTTGTGATGGTCATGTAAAATTCATCTCATCTAAGGTCATCTTGTATCGCAATTGCATTCTTTAAAATCAAATTTAAAATCATAACTTTGCATCCATATATTTACTCCTAAGGATATATTCTATTAATGTCATCCATAAATCCATGAAATCTGTTTCTATTTCTAATGCAATTTTCAGTTTGGGAATTCTAATTTATCTATATTGCAGTTTGTGAATCCTACTTGAGGATATCTGTCAAGTAGCATTCATCATCCAACATCTCCTCATACCCCACCATGATCAACATGATCTTTCTCCATCCATCCTCTCATATCATCTGTTTCTTCTCTCTAATTATCCACCCATTACCCCTCTCATCATTCTTATTCTTTTCTATAACTTAGCGTAGACATCATCTTCTTCACCATTCTAGGATTTTCATCCCTAGCTTGACATGTCTACTTAACTATCAACACATTCCAACAATCCTATTCAAAGTAGACTTGTAATTTTGGACAAAGTCTCATTCAGAATCACGTCTGTTGACCATTCCTTCCTCCTAGTATCCTTTACCAACCAAATTTTCTCTTAAAATTCACCCCATATCATCTCCACTTCTCTTCTCACCCACTTCATCCTTCTCCATTTTCCTCTCCTCCTTTCTTCTCCTCGTCTTATTTCACTTCCTCTGTATCATCTTCTTCCCCATTTTATGTTGCACTTCCTTCTTACTTCCTCATTGATAACATGGCTCACAAACATTGTCCCATATCTTTATCATCCCATTCTCCACATGCATTTCCATGCGGCCTGTTTCATATTCTTTTCCTGGGTGTTCCTCCTAAAACGTTAGCTCAATTTTCTTCCCATTTCTGCTATATCATCTATTCCTCATTTTATTTCTTTTCTCAACTCTATCATCTCTTTAGTGTTCCATTCTTTCTCTCCCTTCATCCCTTTCAAATTTATTCACTCCCTTCAATTCCGATCTCCTTCTCACTTGTTTGGGATTTCACCTCTGTTATTTCATTTCCTTGTCTTTTTCTTGTTTTTTCCTTCTTCCCCTATCACCCCTATCTCTTATATCCTTCTCCATCTTTCATCCTTTTCCTCCTTAACTTTTGAATTTTCTTGCTCTTCTTATAATCTACCACTACTCATGTCTATTTATTTTTCTTATCTTTCCACTCTCAATCGTTCCCTCCTTTTTTACTGGTTTCCTTTCCTTTGTCCATGCCCCTCCACTTCTCCTCATCACCATAGTTTCCTTGTTTTTATGAGTTTTGTCATCTCTTTTGTCTTGACTACCTTCCTATCCATCCCCCTCCATTTTTCACCATTTCTCTCCATCATCTTCTACATGTTGTCTATTTCTTGGTTTCCACTGATTTCATATTACACATCTCTCTTCCATTTTCACCCTTTACTCTGTCCTCTATTCTATCTTTCCTTTCTCTTTTCCTTTTCCTTGCTCCTTCACCATCTATTTCTTGTCCTCTTCTTCTTTTTCCCTAATAATTTCTTTCTTCCACCATATTCCCTCTTTATTATATCTACTATTTATTTCTTACGGCACATCTCTTCCCTCTTCTCTCTTCTCCTTACGTTCAATTCTTCCCTCCTCTCATCTTGTCTTCTCCTTCTTATTCATCGTTCCTCATCAATTTATTCTTTTATTCTTTGTTGTCTCCCAAAAAACAGTTTTCATTTTCCAAGTTAAATTCAAAATTTCGAGCTCTCGCCCTCCTAAAGTATTTAATCCAAGTTGAAAGTTTGAAGAGATAGAGAAATCCATGCCCTAGAGTTGTTTCAAATCCCCAATCTGCTCGTTTTGATAAATTTTCTATTTTCCTTTCTAGACACATGAAAATTTTATTATTTTCCTCATTTGAATGAAATTGTCAATCTTTCTATGCCCCTGGATAGTTGAAAGTTGTATTGTTTTCAATTCCTTGGCTTGTGAAAGAAATTTCAAAATCAGGTGCGAATTGGTGGAGTTTTCTTCTTCTTTGCATTTTTTTTCATAGTCAGGAATGATGGGCATTTTCTTCCTCATCAAAATTTTTCCCCATCATCCATGTGTACATGGACATACCTAATTGGAAGTGGGTCATTGGAGAAATTTTTGTTTTTGATCCTCTTTGTAAAAAGCTGAAAAGTTAAAAAGTGACCTAAAGCCCTGATCAGGCTTAAAGGAAAAAGTCAAATATTGAGCCCACCATTGGAAAGTCAAAGTAGGGAGGTGGACCATCGAGGAGATTTGATATTTTGAGCCTATTTATAAAAAGGGTGAAAAGTTTAAAAGTGACCCATAGCCCTGATCAGGCTTAAAGGAAAAAGTCAAATCTTGAGCCCGCCGTTGGAAAGTCAGAGCAAGGAGCTGGACCATTAGGGAGATTGAAGATTTTGAGCCTCTTTGCAAAAAAGGAATTTTTTTTAAAAGTGACCTGCAACCCCGATCATTCTATAAGGGAGAAATTCAAAATATTAAGCCCACATTGAAGGTCAAAATAGGGAGGCGGACCGACGGAACAATTTGTGTTTTTAAGCCCACATAAAAATGGTAAAATTATAAAAGTGACCCGTGAATCCTTCGCTAATAAAGTGAAGCCACATGTCATGACCATATCAAAAGCAATATGAATGGTTCAAATTGAAATTTACAAAACAAGTGTAATGGTTGCATTATGAAAAGTCTTGTTTTTCCGCCATTTGCGTTTCTTCAGAAATTAAGAATCGGAACAGATGCGAATGATTGAAAAAAAATTGTAAACCATTTCTTACTACAAAAGTAGAAGTTGTAACCATTTCTTGGAGGATATTTAATGGCTTCTTCATGCCATTGTAGAGGGTTGACAATTAATCTTGGAAACTCAAGAGTATATTGTACTTTGAGAGAACAAAGGAGATAGCCATTTTTCTTCCATTTCCCCCCCTTTTCTCAATTTCCTCCATTTCTTCACTATGTACAACTTCTGATTATGCATCAATACAAGAAGAAGGATTTTGTAGCCTCTTTGATGAGGAGATTTTAAAAACTTTGAGTTTGCAATCTTATCTCGTCTTGTTTCCATCTACAGGGTTGTTTCTTCTCATGAATGCATGTGATGAATTTTCTAACTAGTGTGTGTAGGAATATGATTTACTACTTGCAACATTAGTTCTCTTACCTCTTTTCTCACTCCCTTTCCCACTTTTAGAAAAATTTCTCTCTTGTAAGTATCTGCAAGATTTGCTGTAGGGTTAGTGGAGTGCCCCTGTTGGATCCCTAGTTGAAAGACAACCACAGAAATCCACATTTTCTCACACATGCATATACGGTAGCTGCACCGGTTAAGTAGAAGGACTTAGATTCCTAGAGCATTGGCAAGGAATCCAGAATTTTGTCAACCAAAAAAATTTCCTCATGAATAGTTTTTGGCACCCACCGTGGGGTAGATTTAGCAGCATCTGCGCCTAAATGCGACCGCAAGATCAAAAAAATCAAAATTTAAAAAAGAGACAATTTTCTAGAATTTGAATGGCTATATGAGCCACATGGATTCAAATCATGGGTATTTCGGAAAATCCTTTTATTGAAAGACCCAAATTTCTCTTCCACATCCAAGAAGACGTTGCTTCAGATTTGAGGGAAGCTATCTAGCATAATAGACAAAGTGCCAATCACTACTTCTTTGCCACGAGAATTCTGGACCTTGAAGAAGAACACGCTGCTGAATTGGAAAGGTAAAGAAAAATTCCAACACCGAAAAATAAGAGCATATATTTTCAAGTTAGCAGATAGAAGATACACCTGACAATAGAGACAAGGAGGAAAAATTGATACCATTTTTGAGGAACTTCAAAGGAGACAAGAGCTACTCGTAATCTAGAGGCCTTCTTCTCAAACAGCCGGTCACGTTGGGAACCTGAGTGTTGCTAATATTTTGGACAGTGAATTTCCATACATCAACGAGAACCTTGAAGATTTAACTGATGTAGAAACCAAAGAAGAAGCTAGAGAAAGAGAAGCAAGAACCGACGAAGAAATAAGATCTCAACTCAAAGAAATAGAGAAACTTCAAGCTGAGGTAGACAAAAGAGAAACAGTAAAAGCCGCAGCCTTAGCAAGGCTAGAAAATAGAAACAGAAATAGAATGGGGGATCGATATCATGAGTGTGAATGGGATCGTGAAGCCCATAGGCCTAATGTACCATGGGGAGGAAACACTAGTCCACTGGCTCTTGCTCAACCACCCCATGAACTACCGAGAGGCTCAAGAAAAAATTTCCCAAAATTCAGAGGGAATGGTTCTTAACTCCCTGAAGAGCATGTAGTAGCATTTATCACTTCTTATGGTGTGTTGGGTGTTGAGGATGAAGATGTGTTAGTATGACTCTTTATGGAGTCACTTCAAGAGAAAGTTGCCGAATGGTTATAAATGCTACCCCCAAGGTCCATCACTTATTAGGAGGATATAAGAAGTGCATTCGAGCATAGGTTCAAAAGCATAGAGGATTGTCAGGATATTTTGGTCCATTTGGGACAAACGAAGAAAGAAACCTCCGAGTCAATGAGGGAATTTGTAGCAAGATATGATAGACTGATAAGAAGGATCCCTAAAGATGTGGTGCCTCATGAAAAATAATTTGAAGAGGTTTTTCATCAGTGCTCTGCCATCAAAAGTAGGTTTCTTCCCCAGAAGAGCCCAACCAAGAACATTGAGGCAATCCCAAGACTTCACAATAGAAACTAATGATGATCTAATCGTTTTTGGAAAGGTGAAAGGCCCCAATGGGAAACAAAAAGGGTCAGAATTCAAACTTTGTCACCAAAGATCCAATGTTCCAAAAAATGGAAAATGACTTGGTTTCCTTAAAGAAGCAGCTATCTTAGATCACAATGCGAAATGCTTCAAGGAGACCAAACCCTCCAGATAGGCCAAGGATTGCTCCACCTCCTCATTGGCTTGCTCTTGAAGCACCACCAGTCAATGCCATTTGTGACACAAAAGAGCCAGAGGAGGAAGTAGAAATTGATGAAACTGAAGAAAAAAATATGGAAGATTATGAAACTATCTTGAGATTGAGGAAGTTGATATGCACAATGGCTTGATTGAGTATGCTGATGATGAAGATGAAGGTGATGAAGAAGTTCTAATTTTATCATGTGCTGTTTTCACTCATGCTCAATCTAAGAAACGGATTTCAGCCCCAACAGTTACAGCAAAGGATAAGAAGAAGAATAAAGAAGATTGTCCTCTAGAGGTTACACAGAATAAAATCATCAATTGAGGATCACCATTACCACCTTCCATGGAATTAACCAAAGAAAAACTAGACTCATTGGTTGCCAAAGAGCATGCTACTATACCAAGTAAGTCATTTGATTCTTCTTCCAGCTCAAAAGTTGTTAAGAATAATTCTCTTCTGAATGCTAGTCCTGCAAAAACATCTAAAGTTTAGTCAAAGGATACACCCTCACCCCCTTCCAAGCCAATTATTACATCTGAAAAGGAGAACCCAATACAAAAAGTAGAAAATTCTCTACCATGTAGATCTTCCTCCATTTCAAGAGCCTCTTCCTCACCCACCATTGTCCCATTTGACTTTGTAGAACATGCAAGAAAAATCAAAGTCCAACTCTCTGAAATCGAATACCTACAAACACATCTTGCCCAATTTGATAGATTCATCAATGCCGTTCGTGGTGGTAACCCTATCTCTTCAAGTCCAAATTCTAAAGTCTTACTCCCCACACCATCCACACAACCTTCCCAAAACATACTAGCCCTCAATGCCTCCAACATTAACAGAGTTGAACCTTTCTACTTATCACTCCTCATTAAAGGCTTCTAGCTGAATAATTGCATCATAGATTTTGGAATCTCAGACAATGTGATGCTAGCCAAATTTGTAAATGCTCTAGGCCTCACTTTGACCTGGGTAAATGGCACATGCTACTCAATGGAATCCAAACAAGTTCCATTGGTAGGAAGAATCAAGGATGCACAGGTGGCACTAGCTAATTTTATAGACAAGAAGGTGCTCTTGACCATATTGGTAGCAGACATCCCAACATCTTTTGGTATGCTTTTGAGCAGATGTTTTTGTAGAGACCTAGGTGGAGAAATAAAAATGGATTGGTTATATGCAACTATCCCAGTAAAAGGTGAGATGAAGAAGTTGCTACCAGTAAGAAAGATGAAGTTCACAGTACGAAAGTTTGATGATCTGAAAGCAAACATTCTCTTTCAAGATTGTGGGCTAGGAAACTACTTCCTCACATCAGAAAAAGAGGAGAACTTGCAACTTCCCATGGAGGAAGAGGAAGATCAAATTTGGACAATGGAATTTGATGGTAAAGATAAAATGATCATTGAAATGGTATTCCAGCCTAGTGTATCAGACAATGCAAATAATTGGAAAGTCTTCAATTATGATAACCAAATTCTATCCTTTTTGGAGCAAAGGGATAATTTTAATAATCTCTTCTTCAAAGGAGGTGAAAATCCACATCGAGAAGTAATCCCCGAAGAAGAGAAACAAGAAATTGAAGGGATTGATGATGAGGGAGTAATCAAATTGAAAAGGAACAAAATTCCCAAAGGCCTAGTCTCTTTAGAAGACCTCTTTGACAAACATGACAGATTCATTCACGAGAAAGAAAAGAAATTTTCTTGGTGCCTAGCTGATTTTGATAAAGAAAAAATTGGTACCTCGGAGGATCCAAGGATGGTAAATATCGAAAAATGTTGCCCACCTACAAAAAAAAGAAGGTTTGTTGCATTACTCAAGAAATACTCAGATGTCTTGGCCTACTCTTATGATGAACTAAAATCCTTCCAGCCAAAAGAAATGCATCTCTTAGGCAGAAACAAAGGATGTACAACCCAGAGATTGATGATACCATAAAGGAGGATGTAATGAAGATTCTTAATGCAAGGATCATCTTTCCCATCCACCATTCAGCGTGGGTGGCTAACATTGTGCCAATGCAGAAGAAGAATGGTGAAATAAGGATATATGTAGATTTTCCAAACTTGAACCATGCATCACTCAAGGACAATTGTCCTCTTCCTATCATGGACCATATCATGCAAGCAGTCACTGGATCTGAAATTATTTCATTACTTGATGGATTCTCAGGATACAATCAAATCAAAGTGGCAGAGGAAGACCGCACCAAGACAACCTTTACAACACCTTTGGGCACTTTTTTCCTACAACAGGATGCCTTTTGTCCTAATCAATGTAGGAGCTATATTCTAAAGGGTGATGGATTTTTCCTTTAAATATCTAAAGCATTGCATTTTCATATATCTTGATGATCTCATAGTATTTTCAAAGAAGAGGGGAGATCATTTCTATATCTTGGAACATGTACTTGCAAGGTGTAGAAAACATGGCATATCACTAAATCCAAAAAAGTGTATTTTTGGAGTCACATAAGGCAAGTTATTGGGGCACATTATGAACAAACATGGATCACACATTGATTATGAGAGAATTAGATCCATTCAAGCACTAGCCCTACCCACAAGAAAGAAGGGAGTTCATTCATTCTTTGGAAAGGTAAACTTTCTTCATCGTTTTGTGCTTGAGTTTGCTAAATTGACAAAGCACATCACTTCCATGATCAAACCTCAAGCAATTTTCAAATGGAACAATGAAGGGAAGGCAATATTTGAAGAGATCAAGAAAGCCATTGCTAAGGCTTGAACCCTTGTGTCTCCAAATTTTAACAAATATTTCATCATGTATTGTTATGCATAAGAGCATACACTCTCTGCTATTCTTGTTTAGAAAAATGATGAAGATGTTGAAGCACCTATTGCTTTCATGAGTTGTCCTTTGAAGAATCATGAGCTAAAGTACAACCAATTGGAGAGCGTGCATATGTAGTGGTCAAGGATGTAAAAAATTTAGGTTTTACATCCTCAATTCTTATACAATGGTGATGGTCCCAGGTAGTGCAATCAAGTCCATCTTGACACAGTAGGATCCCAGAGCTAAAAGAGGAAGTTGGATTATAAGGACTCAAGAATATGACTTGGAGATTCGACCCTCAAATCTGGTAAGGGGAAATGGCTTGTGTAATTTGATTGATGAAGATGAAGCTCTCAAAGTTCAACATGGAGAAGAAAATGGTACTTTCTCAACTTATTCAGAAGACAACCCACAAGTGCTATTGATAATTTTTACACTTGTGTAAAAATGGAGAACTCGAAACTTTGTTATGATGGATAGCATTGGTGAAGTATACCTAAGCTAGGGGAGATTATATCAGATTATGTCATTAATACTGATTTATTTAAAAGATAACATGAATTATGCATCTATGTGTGCTGTTACAAAATGTAATAGATCACATAGTCTGCAATTTCATGACCATCCTCAACAAAAGAACATAAGCCCCATAGGATAGTTGTGTTGTCATGATGAGGACATCCAATTATAGAATAGGTGAAGTGTATAGTTTTGGAACATTAAACATAAGTGTAGATTACACAAAATTAGAGGTCGTTATTGAATGCTACAAGTTCTATTAAATTTTATTTCCTTTATGATTAAGACATTCAATTATGTTACTGAGTTGTTTAGTTCATTATATAATCCATACAGAAAGTAGAAATGTAGAAAGAGATATACAAATCATTTACAGAATCTAATGTTTTATTCACAAGGAGAGTCAAATGTTTCCCACACAAGCCATGGGATGTAACTGAAAAGTAAAGCACAACTACTAAAAAGAAAGACATACATGCATGAAAGAGAAAGCAAAGAAGTATGAGTGAACCCATCACTGCCTTGAGGTTTCTATTCTTTGTTTGAAGCATCTTCATCTCCATCTTTTGTTTCTATTTTATCTTCATTGTAGAAGCCATTATACCTAAAAAGAAGAAAATTTAACTGTCAGTTATGAGCTCAGGGATCAAACCATATTCCTACAATAACGTACTTCGTGCATATGAATCTTCCCCTAAGTAGGAGATGTATTCTATTTGAAGGACAAAATGCATACATGCTTTATTCACTCAAAAGGAAGAAGGTGAAAAGAAAGAAGAAAACATGGAAATAAGAGAGGCCAAAAAGCCTAATCATTTTCTAACTATTTTCCTAAGTGTTCAGGTACAGGTTACAGCCAAAAAGAAAAATAGACAAGTCATAAGTGCATGCAATAAAAGGAAGAATGTAACTAAAAGTTCAAACAACTGTTCTAAAATGGAAGAGGTTACAATACAAAAGAGAGAGTGGAAGATAGAAACACTTGTTCTAGTTATAGTAGAAGAGGAAGAATCAGATTTCAAGAAGTTGAAGCTAAATGGGAAGAAGGGATTACAGCTGAAACAGGATGAAAGAGAAGATTCTGGGAAAATTTTTATAGGGCTTCGCCATGTAAAATGGACATTTACAACTTCTCATCATGTTGTTTTCAATTACTACATGCTTTAAAGGAACTATGCCAATCAAATAAGTGATACAGGAAGCAGAAAAGCATCATATGATCAAAATAAAAAACTAACATATTTTCAATTCTCAATTGCTATATCAGTATAGCAAGAAAAGTGTTACTTTTTGTATTTTGGGTTAGAAAATAAAACTACTATTTCTGGAAATACATTAAAGAAAAGATTCTAGAAAAAATTTTCCAGGGCTTCGCCATAAAAAATCAATATTTCAAATTTTCCAGCAAACATCTAAGTAAGAAATAATTACAGAAAGGAAATAAAGCATCTGAATCAAGGCTTACACCTGAAAATGGTGTTACAATAGGTGAAGAATTGTTTACAATTTCCAGATAGCCACTTACAAGATTACAAAGGACCATTTATAAATTTGAAATAAAGAAATACAAAAGAATGCAAGTTCAGACTTACAGATTATCAAATTCAGAATTCTGTTTTACATCTAAAGTAAATAGTATTTTATACTATCAAAAACAATAAGGGAAGCATGTAGAACATCATCACCTACTCCACGGAAAGATAAAACTCAGAGTAGAAAGGATAAATTGTGCATAAAATCATCATCTTCAAAATACAAAACAAATCATATCCAAGTTAAAGAGTTGCAGAAAAGTCAATTAGTCAGATATCAAGTCTTAAAAGGAAAGGATACAAAACTTTAGCAAGGTTCCAACCCATAAAGGATTCGAATCAAGACACTATGTACTCAGAAAAGTATAGAGGAATGGTTGAGTAATCAGTGTAATATGAGATCCCAGATCTATGTATTAGAGTCAAATAATATAGATGTAGTTTTGAGCAAGTCCCAAGATGATGAAAAAACCCATTTTCTGATTTTGGAGGAGTGACAAGGAAATTGAAGTGAATATAAAGCCATATACAGCTAGAATGAGCACCCAAATGAAATTTGAGCTCAAAAATACAAAGATTCAGAAATCAGAATAAGAGACAAAACTCACCAATTAACATCGAGTTGACAAGGGCTCGGAGAACCATCAAATTCAGGGCTATGAAAAGTCATAATAACCCATATTTAAAGAATAGATGAGGAAGAGTGTACCAATTTGAGCTCAAAGTAAGAAAGTCAATAATAAATCAAGGCCCATGATCAAAGGATGCAATAATAATGTTTAACTGAGGACCCCACTGTAAATGCTGGGTGTTATTATTGTAAAACCTTAGCTAAAATGATGAAGCGAAAAGCTTATATAGAGAAGACTGAAAATGAATCAGCTTACAAAAACTCAGAGTGTTTTTTTCAAAATGAATAGATCACGAACTAGATGAATATTAATGGTTGAATGAAATCACAGATTGTAAAAATAAAAGGAACAAAGGAGTTTGAGTACC
The DNA here is from genome assembly GCA_019776745.2 of Taxus chinensis. Taxonomy (NCBI): domain Eukaryota; kingdom Viridiplantae; phylum Streptophyta; class Pinopsida; order Cupressales; family Taxaceae; genus Taxus; species Taxus chinensis. Next base: position 703,397,823 of record CM034146.1, on the reverse strand, counting down.
CATAACAGTAAACATTCAGATCTCACATGTTTGAGCAAATAAGTATACCCATTTATTATTTAGAACACAGGCTCAAACATAACAACTTTAGGTCAAATGGCACACACATCCGAATTGAAAAGTATTCAAGCATTTTAGAGGTTAACATTATTTTAAGGTCAATCACCTTCAAATTGTAGTATAAGAAAGAAAAGTACAGATCCATATTTTTTTAAAATCACGGACCCATTAACTGTACCAAGTAAGAGAAAGAAGTAAAAACTTACTGGTTAAATATAATTGGACCAAACCCTTGAGATATCATCGAGCTCAGAACTAAAATGTCTAGGCACATAATGATTTCAACTCGAAAATGACCAAAGTCATCCAAGAATATCAAAAAAAGGAATTCAAAAGAAAACATGTATTATTTTTTTAAAAGCCAAAGTGGTAAGAACCAAATACCAGCGAAAAACTCAAGGATAAAAAAACTTACCAATCTCATCAAGCATCGATGCAAGACCAAAGAAAAAATGAGCTTCAGAACCCTCGTAGAACTCCAATAGATCACAGAGACCAATTAATGACGAAAATCGAGCTCGAAGAAACAATAATGGTGACCGCCTTCGTAATCTCACATAGAAATATCAAAAGGAGAAAGAACGACTGGAAATATACCAGATAGAAAGTCACAGGGCCCCATAGACTAGAGAAATGCTTAAAGCTGAACTCAGTGAGCCTCAAAAATGGCATCAAAATTTTTTGCCAGGGTTTCACCCGCATCACAAAAACCAAATAAAGTGATCATTATGGTTGAAGCCACCCTTTAGCAAGTAAACTCAAGAGATGAGTCAACAGGACTCTACCATGGTTAAAGCATCGATGATCAGAAAGCATCAAGGACTAAGATCAAAGGCCAAGGATAGAGCTCAAGTCTCAAAATGATTAACCATGGTTAGTTCCCACCAACCAAATTAAATGCTCATTTTGAAATTCTAACCACAGGTGCAAGATCAACGACTCATGATCAAAAAGAGATGAAATCAATGGCCCAGAATGATCAATAATTTCAAAACAAACTCAGCATTGAGTTGCATATGCCACTGACAAAACACATGGAGGGGTGAGTCATTGTGGAGAAGGGGCTAGCCCACATCATCAAATAAATAATTATTGCAAATGAATTTCAAAAAGTCTAACCATAGTGTATGCTTTCAAATTCAAATGCCGACCAAATCATGTCATCAATAATCACTAAAAAGATGAGATATCAAACAATACACTTTTATACACAAAGGCCGAATAACATACATGCAAGTATTAACCAAAAGGTGGCAGAGAGATATGCCTATTAATCAAAATGGTCGACCCTTTTATATTGCTAAGTCCACCAAGGTGGCCAAACCAAGCAGATTGGAGGTGGTCCCCACTTCAAGGAGGTAATTGGCAGTATGTCACTATTGTGACCTTTTGGAGCCAAAAGAGATGTCAACATCAGAATATATACACAAGGCAGGTGGCCCCACATTGAGTGTTTGCTGTGTAAATATTGCAAATATTCTAATTTATTTACTCACAGGCAAAGAATTGTTTTTGCATGCCTTCACAACATGATAGAATAGAGAAGAAGACAGAGTTGCATGCTATGGAGAGAGACTTGCATAGCAAGCAATCTATTTTTGGTAAAATTAATCACACAACCTTATTAAAAATAGAATAGTCAATTTCAGTTGACTGAGATGTAATCAAAGGTTATTAATGCCTCTTGTACTAGTTTGTATTATTTTATCCTTTTATTTATTATTAAATAAATGATAAAATTAGAATGCATAGGTGAGTACAGCCCTAGGCTATTTTAAAGAAGGGTGGGGAAATTTATTTTGCTATATATTGTGTGCCTTTGTAAAGCACTGGGGATTCTTCTAGAGGACTTTTGGATATATGAGTACTGAAGAAAATTTTGCTAGTTTTGCCCTCTGAGTGTGAGTATTTTTTGCCTTTCCAAGTTATTTTGTAGTCTTGTGTATGTTATATTAATCTTGTGAATGTAAATTCCCTAATCAACCACCTTACCTTGCTGCAAATTCATTCTTTTGCTTAATTTTAATGTGCATGTTAAATTATTAGTACCGTTGTGATTCTCCCTCAGTACAATCAAGTGTGTTGCCCTTATTTATTCTCCAGAAAAACTATTGGTTTGTGCATCAAGAATTCTTCCCAAATCAGTTGTGCATATACTTAGTCAAAGCCCTCATACAAATTTTGTGTACCACCGTAAGTTTTAATTATTTTTCAGTTATCTTTTACTATTAAACTCCCAGAAATCAGTTTAGGATACACCAATAGGGAACCAGCCTTTTAATCCCGGAGACTCACCTCAAAATATGTATACCCATAGACCTGAGGTGTTTCCATTGTATCTACGAAAGAGAGAGATCAATTTTTGCAAGCTTAGAAAACCTACAACCATCTCTCTATAGGGTGCAGTTTCAAGAGATAACAGTTTTTAGCACACCTGGTGGGACCATGAATCAGATCTACATGCAAGTTACAAATCTACTACAAATTAATAGTAGTTACAAAGTCACTTTCGTGAGCACATTGCAGAAATTTATTTTAAAGACTTGAAGATATTTTGGCGACTCCGCAGAGCTGATTTCAGACTAGTATTGCAGCATGTTCCATGCCTAAAGTGACTACAAGATCATCGGTAAGAGAAATTCCTTCTGAGTTTGTTTCTTTACCTTTGAATTTTTCTAGAAGGAGAAGAGTTGGTAATACTTTACCTTATAATAGACCTGGTTTTGCTAACCCTCCTCCTAATATTCCTTCACCACGCATCAATTTCTCAATTAATATTCCAATTTTTCAAATGGCTATTCAACCACCAAGGAATTTTTTGACCTTTACTAATGGCAATCTATTAGTAATCCTTGTTTACCACGACATTCTTAATGCTACCATGAAAAGTTTGCCATCATTCACAGGTGAAAATCAGGTTACACCAACTAAACATATCAAAGATGTTGTAGCCCTATGTGCAGTCCATAATATTACTCATGGAGATGTGGCTCTAAGACTTTTAGCTACATCTTTTAAAGGGCAAGCCTTACAATGGTATAGAAACCTATAAATTGGCAGCATAAGAACTTGGGATGACTTAGGTGAAAAATTGCTGACATAGTTCCAGGATAATTCAAATCATTTATCTCTCATCAAACAATTATCTACTATTAAAAGATCTCCAAATGAATTTATGTCCAATTTCAATATCCGCTTTGCTAGAACTTGGGAGAGAATTCCAGCAAGTGTCAAGCCTCAAGCTGACCATGCTTTCCTTTATTATCTTAGAGCATTAAACAGTGATATCTCAACTATGATTCAATCAATGGGTGGAGATACACTCCCAACAGCTTATGATATTGCTATCCAAGCTGAAAATAGCCTTATTCAAGCTGGAAATTGGTGCCAAGGCCATCAATGCCTTTTTTGGTAGATTTAGCACCTATTCCTCATCCTATTACAATCATAGAGCCCACTGTTATAGCTCCATTAGATGATGTATTTAAAGCTTTGCAGACTATGGGAAATAAATTGATTTCAATTGAGAACAAAATTGCATTACCTAGCAGACCCTACCAGGCTCCTTATCAGCCCTACCAACAGAATCAACAAAACAGGAAGCCCTATCAACAAAATAAAAATTATAGGTAGCCGTACCAGCAAAGACAGTTTGACCCAAAGACTCCTATTTCCTCTAACACTTTAGTTCCAGTTAATATGGCTATAGAAGAGTGGTGTCAACCTTGCAATCAATCTCATTCAGTTACAACTTTCCCAAACACTTTTTTGAATCTGAATCTTATTACACAACCTCAATTTGAAACATTATTCATGCCTCAAATGGAGGGTGGGCAACAAGAGACTCATGTTCAGAAAGCACTTGAACAAAATTTAGTCAGTCTTAATGAGGAGCATTTCATTGCAGTCACTACTAGGGCTCAAGGGAGGGATGCTAAAAATCAAAATTAGCAAAATACGCCTATCCTGCCTACTGTCATTGACAAGACATCATCTATAGCTCCAAAGTCAACTAACAACCCTATTGTTCCTCAAAAATTAGCAAGTGTCCCAGTTGATAAAAATCATCAAAGATAGCTACAGCTTGATCCAAGAATACTGTTTATACCTTAGATATCCAAGGTAGCTAAAGTAGAATCAGTTTTTACTAAGGCGTACTCTAAAATAGTTGACTCTGTCTCTAAGACAGTTGCTTCTTTTAACATTGGTGATGTAATGAAAAAGCATAATGTTAACATATCAATGTGGGACACTCTAAGTATTCCTAGAAAACAAGCTTTACTTTTTCATGAGCTAGCTAAGCTGTAGATTTCTTCAAATACAATAGAAAAGGAAGTTCAAAAGAAAGACATGGTCCTTGGAACGTTTAAGCAAGATCGTATTAAAGAAGTTAAGTGGATGGTTAAGAAAGTTCTGAATGCTCATGACATTAAGAAACCACCACCATTTTATTTATCGCTGATTATTGGTGAAAATCTAGTTCATAATTGTATGGTGGATAGTGGTGCAAGTAGCACAGTTATACCAAAAGAAATTGCAGAAAAACTAGGGTTACAGTATGAGCCTACAGAAAGGAGTGTCTTACAGCTTGATGGAACTGCAACTAATATGGCTGGTATAATAAAAATTTTAGAAGTGACGTTACATGCTTGCCCAAATGTTTCTATTTTTTAAGATGTTACTGTTGTGGACCTACCTCCATATTTTTCCTTGTGCTTATCTAGAGATTTCACAGGGAAAATAGGAGGTTATCTCTCTTCAGATTGGTACTTTATTTTTTACTACACGTTATGGCACTAAGGTTACTATCAATTCAGAACCATTGGCAAGATTCCATATTGAGCCTCATTCTCCAAATGCAATAGCTAATTACTCAGCTTTAGAGCAATCTGATTCTGATGATGTAGCTCAAGTTTCAACATTAGATGGTGTTTCTAACATGTTTATGGATGAAAAAATAGTTGAAGAACATGCCCATGATTCTTTTAAAGAAGTTGAAGAACATCTTTTTGGTGTGTATTATATGCATGAAGAAAATAAAACCACTTCCTTTTCTGTCCAAAACAAATAATTCAGCAGAAGGGATTTGAAAGCTTCATTATGACGGAGCTAAGAACAAAAAAGGACAAAGAGTAGGTTTGATGCTCATTTCCCCAACAAGTGAAAGGTATTTCTCATCTTTGAGTCTCCAATTTTCATGTACTTGCAATGTAGTTGAATATGAAGCATTAATTCATGGCTTGATTTGGGCCAGAAAGAGAGGTATTATCATGCTACAAATGTTTGGTGATTCTTAGTTAGTTATCAATCAAGTAAAAAACTTCAATGTTTGTAAGAATCCACTAATGAAGTCTTATAAACATAGAGTTTTAGACTTAATGGAAGATTTCGACGCTATTAATATTTAGTCTATTCCTAGAGCTGAAAACAAGCATGCAGATAGACTTGCAGCAGTTGGTGCTAGTTTCGAAGTGCTGGAACAGATGGAAACAAACAAAATGCAGCCTCATATTAAGCTAATTATCAGGCCTTCTATACCCGATAATGAATCAAATTGGAAAGTTTTTAAAAGTAACGATCAAATCTGTAGGTTTTTGTAGCAAGAAGCTAACTTTTCTGCAGTTAATCAAGATAAGTTACATCATTTATATGGTGATCAAATTATTCAATTGAAGACAAATAAACTACCTCGAAGTCTGGTCACATTGGAAGACATCTTCAGCACTGACGATCAGTTAAGAAAGGTGAAGACTAAAATGTCAACCCCCTCTGATAATTACGAAGAGATTTTGATTAATGAAGGGAAAAAGCTATTTCTTGGAAAGGTTTCTTACTTAACCTAAAAGCAGTCATTCATTAATATTTGTAAAGAGTTTTAGAATGTTTTTACTTAGAAATACCAAGAGCTGAAAGGATTTGATCCCAGTCTAGCACAACATACAATCAAGTTACATATAAATGCTAAGCCTGTTAGACAAAAACAGAGGCCTGCAAATCCAAAAATAGAACCTCTGATGAGGAAAGAATTATCTAAATTGATTGAATCAGGTATTATCTTTCCAGTTAAGCATTCAAGTTGGGTAACCAATCTTGTTCCTGTTAGGAAGAAGAATGGTGAAATCTGAATATGCGTAGATTTCAGAGATCTTAATAAAGCTTCATTAAAAGATCATTACCCACTCTCGAATATGGATCAAATTTTGAGAACAGTCTCAGGTTCAAATAGACTATCTCTTCTTGATGGTTACAGTGGCTATAATCAGATTTTAGTTAGAGAAGAAGATAGATACAAAACAACTTTTACCACTAAGTGGGGTACCTATGCTTACAAAAGAATGTCTTTTAGTCTTTCAAATGCCGGTGCAATGTTTCATCATACAATGGACATGGCCTTCTAGAGCTTGTTAAATAAATGTATTCTTGTTTATTTGGATGATATTATCGTGTTCTCAAAAAATCCGGAAGAACACTTGATGCATTTAAGGCATATGTTTCAGTTGTGCAGGCAATTTGGAATATCCTTGAACCCACTAAAGTCTATCTTTTCAGTACATCAAGGTAAATTACTTGGTCATATTGTTTCTAAGCAAGGTTTAGCAATTCACCCTTTCAGAATCAAAGCTATATCACAACTATCATTGCCTCATCATAAGAAGGCATTACAGAGATTTTTGGGAAAAATAAACTTTGTTAGAAGATTTGTCCTATATTTTGCAGCATTGGTCAAACCATTAATAACTATGTTAAAGAAAGAGAAAACGTTCTCTTGGACCAATGAAGGGAGAGAAGGTTTTGAAGTAATCAAAACAGCTATATCTCAAGCTCCTACTCTTGCAAATCAAACTTTTGTTAAAGATTTTATGATGTATGCACTTGCAGGAGCTGAAATAATCTCAGCTATTTTAACTCAGGTTAATGATGAGAATATTGCTTTCTTCAGATAGAGTTTGCATGATTATGAAACAAGGTACACATTTCTTGAAAAATAGGTACTTTTAGTAGTCAGAGGAATAAATAATTTCAAGTATATGCTTTCAAAGAATAAAATCCACATTCTTGTTACTCATCCAAGTGTGAGAGCTTTCTTACTAAATAAGGAGTTAAATGAGAAAAGAGCAGGCTAGATAACAAAGGTTATGGAATATGATGTTGATATCTAGGTTGCTAAGATATTTTAAGGTAAAGGTCTATGTGAGCATCTAATTACTAATATGGAAAAACAACAAGCTGTGGAACCCAAAGATTCAAAACAACATGTTGAAATTACATATCAGCAATCAAATATCATGGTCCAATCAAAAAATCAGCAACCTAAACTTGCTCGAGAGATCCAAGAATCAAGGTGGATGACTGATTTGGTTAACTACTTACAACATGGAACCTCTCTGGAAGGTATGGATAAGAATAAAAGAAGATATTTCAGATTACAAGAAATTCCTTATCTTTTCGTTGATGGTGTGTTGTTCAAAAGGGATATAAATGAAATCTTGTTGCGATGTGTTGACTACTATAAAATTTAGAAAATATTATCAGAATTCCATGAAGGACCTGCAGGAGGTCACTTCTCAGCACGTACTACAGCTTTAAAAATCATGAAAGCAGGTTACTATTGGCCTAGCATATTCAAAGACTATTTTGAATGGATTAGAAAGTGTAATAAATGTGCTTTCTTTGTTGGAAAAGAACATTTAGCTTTGTTGCCTTTGTAGCCTATTTCAGCTGATCAACCTTTTATGCAATGGGGTCTTGACTTTATTGGTATGATAAATCCACCACCATCACAAGGACATAAGTGGATCTTAACTGCTATAGATTATTTTACACGATGGATTGAAGCAATAGCCTTGAAAGATGCTAACGAAACTTCGATACTATCCTTTTATGAAGGTATAGTTTACAGATTTGGTGTTCCAGCAACTATCATATCAGATAATGCTTTAGCATTCCTTGGTGCAAAGATAACAGATTGGGCTGTCAACCATGGAATATATCTAAGTTCTTCATCTAATTATTACCCACAAGGTAATGGCTTAGCTGAGAGTACTAACAAGAATCTGTTAAGAATCATCAGAAGAACACTCAAGGATAATCAAAGAGCTTGGCATCTGATGTTGAATTCAACACTTTGGGCTGACAGAGTGACTCCTAAGAGATCAGTTGGCAATTCACCATACAAACTTGTGTATGGAAAAGAAGCGAGAATGCCTATTTCAGTTGAGTTACTTGCATTAGATTTGCTACACCAAATGGAGCTGCTTGAGAATGAACCATTACAGGTTCGTTATGCAAAGTTAATGGAATTACAAGAGCTAAGAGATCAAGCTCATTTAAATATGGAAAAGAATCAGAAAACAAATCAAGAAGACTTTTGACAAGAAATCCAAATTCAGAGTCTTCAATGAAGGAGATATTGTGTTAAAATGGGATGCTGATCGTGCAAAGCCAGGAAGACACTCAAATTTTGACACACTCTGAGTGGTCCTTACATGATTTCAGCTAGCAAGGAGCACAATGCTTTTCAACTTTCGAAGCTGAATGGAGAGGAACTTCCCATTCCTGTGAATGGTATAGTTTATCAAACATTATTATTGAAAATCTTACAGTGATTGTTAGAGTAGGATTTCCCTTCAATAAGTGTAGTTCCTGCACATTGCATTGTTTTTCAATTCAATAAGTGCATTCGTGCACGTGATCTGGTTTACCAGATCCTTTCCCAGTTTTAGTTTTTTTGGAAAGGTTGGACTTTTCAGAAAAGGAAAATTGTTGTTACATGTTTGGACTCCATGCCCAATGGACAAGAGCAAGGCATTGGTATATAAGCTAGCAGGCAGCTTTCCCACAGGATCGCCATAAATGTTGACAATTTTTACACTTGTGCAAAAATGGGCAACTCGAAACTTTGTTACGATGGATAACATTGGTGAAGTATACCTAAGCTAGGGGAGATTATATCAGATTATGTCATTACTACTGATTTATTTAAAAGATTACGTGAAATTATGCATCTATGTGTGCTGTTACAAAATGTAATAGATCACATAGTCTGCAATTTCATGACCATCCTCAACAAAAGAACACTAAGCCCTGAAGGACAGTTGTGTTGTCTTGATGAGGACATCCAATTACAGAATAGGTGAAGTGTAAAGTTTTGGAACAACAAACATAAGTGTAGATTACAAGAAAATTAGAGTTCATTACTGAATGTTACAAGTTCTATTAAATGTTCTTTCCTTTATGATTAAGACATTCAATTATGTTACTGAGTTGTTTAGTTCATTATATAATCCATACAGAAAGCAGAAATGCAGAAAGAGATATACAACTCATTTACAGATTCAATGTTTTATTCATAAGGAGAGTCAAATGTTTCCCACACAAGCCGTGGGATGTAACTGAAAAGTAAAGCACAACTACTGAAAAGAAAGATACACATGCATGAAAGAGAAAGAAAAGGAGTATGAGTGAACCCATCATTGCCTTGGGGTTTCTATTCTTTGATTGAAGCATCTTCATCTCCATCTTTTGTTTCTCTTTCATCTTCATTGTAGAAGCCATTGTACCTGAAAAGCAGAAAAGTTAACTATCAGTTACGAGCTCAGGGATCAAACCATATTCCTACACTATCCTACTTCGTGCATATGAATCTTCCCCTAAGTAGGAGATGTATTCTACTTGAAGGACAAACTGCATGCATGCTTTATTCACTCAGAAGGAAGAAAGTGAAAAGAAAGAAGAAAACATGGACATAAGAGAGGCCAAAAAGCCTAATCATTTTCTAACTATTTTCCTAAGTGTGCAGGTACAGGTTGCAGCCAAAAAGAAAAATAAACAAGTCATAAGTGCATGCTAATAAAAGGAAGAATGTAACTAAAAGTTCCGACAACTATTCTGAAATGGAAGAGGTTACAGTACAAAAGAGAGAGTGGAAGATAGAAACACTTGTTCTAGTTGCAACAGAAGAGGGAGAATCAAATTTCAAGAAGCTGAAGCTAAATGGGAAGAAGGGATTACAACTGAAACAGGATGAGAGAGAAGATTCTGGGAAAATTTTGATAGGGCTTCGCCATGTAAAATGGACATTTACAACTTTTCATCACGTTGTTTTCAATTACTACATGCTTTAAAGGAACTATGGAAATCAAATAAGTGACACAGGAAGTAGAAAAGTATCATATGATCAAAATAAACAACTAACATATTTTCAGTTCTCAATTGCTATATCAGTTCAACAAGAAAAGTGTTACTTTCTGTATTTTGGATCAGAAAATACAACTACTATTTCTTAAATACATTAAAGAAAATATTCTAGGAAAAAAATTTGCTAGGGCTTTGCCATAAAAAATCAACATTTCAAATTTTCTAGCAAGCATCTAAGTAAGAAACAATTGTAGAAAGGAAATAAAGCATCTGAATCAAGGCTTATGCCTGAAAATGGTGTTACAGCAGGTGAAGAATTGTTTACAATTTCCAGAAAGCCACTTACAAGATTACAAAGGACCATTTCAAAATTTGAAATAAAGAAATACAAAAGAATGCAAGTTCAGACTTTCATTTTTACAGATTATCAAATTCAGAGTTTTGTTTTACATCTAAAGTAAACAGTATTTTATACTGTCAAAAACAATAAGGGAAGCATGTAGAACATCATCACCTACTCCACAGAAAGATCAAAACTCAGAGTAGAAAGGATAAATTGTGCATAAAATCATCATCTTCAGAATACAAAACAAATACCCACACAAATGGCTCTCATATCCAAGTTAAAGAGTTGCAGAAAAGTCAAATAGTCAGATATCAAGTCTCAAAAGGAAAGGATACAAACCTTTAGCAAGGTTCCAACCCAGAAAGGATTCGAATCAAGACACTATATACTCAGAAAAGTATAGAGGAATGGTTGAGTAATCAGTGTAATATGAGATCCCAGATCTAGGTATTAGAGTCAAACAATACAGATGTAGTTTTGAGCAAGTCCCAAGATGATGACAAAACCCAGTTTTCTGAGTTTGGAGGAGTCACAAGGAAATTGAAGTGAATATAAAGCCATTATAGCCAGAATGAGCACCCAAACGAAATTTGAGCTCAAAAATACAAAGCTTCAGAAATCAGAATAAGAGACAGAACTCACCAATTAACATTGAGCTGACAAGGGCTCAGAGAACCATCAAATTTAGGGCTACTAAAAGTCATAATAACCCAGATTTAAAGAATAGCTAAGGAAGAGTGTACCAATTCGAGCTCAGAGTAAGAAAGGCAATAATAACTCAAGGCCCATGATCAAAGGATGCAATAGTAATGTTTAACTGAGGACCCCACTATAAATACTGGGCGTTATTATTGTAAAACCTTAGCTCAAATGATGAAGCAGAAAACTTATATAGAGAAGAGTGAAAAGGAATCAACTTATAAAAACTCAGAGTGTTTTTGTGAAACGAAATAGATCACAGACTAGGTGAATATTAATGGTTGAATGAAATCATAGATTGCAAAATTAAAAGGAACGAAGGAGTTCGAGTACCCATAATAGTAAACATTCAGATCTGACATGTTTGAGCAAATAAGAATACCCATTTATTATTCAGAACACAGGCTCAAACTAGAAAAGCTTTAAGTCAAATGGCACACACATCTGAATTGAAAAGTATTCAAGCATTTCAGAGGTTAACATTCTTTTAAGGTCAATCACCTTCAAATTGTAGTATAAGAAAGAAAAGTATAGATCCATTTTTTTTAAAAATCGCGTACCCATTAATGGTACCATAGTAAGAGAAAGAAGTAAAAACTTACTGGTTAAATTGAAGTGGAGAAAATCCTTGAGATATCATCGAGCTCAGAACTAAAATGACTAGGCTTGGAATGATTTCAACTCTAAAATGACCAAAGTCATCCAAGAAGATCACACAAAGGAATTCAAAAGAAAACGGGTATCATTTTTTTGAAAGTCGAAGTGGTAAGAACCAAATACCAGTGAAAACTCAAGGATCGAAAAACTTACCAATCTCATCAAGCATTGATGCGAGACCAAAGAAAAACTAAGCTTCAGAACCCTTGCAGAACTCCAATAGATAACAAAGACCAAAGAATGATGAAAATTGAGCTCGAAGAAACAATAATGGTGGCCACCTTTGTAATCTCACACAAAAAGCTCAAAAGGAGAAAGAACGGAAAAAAATATACCAGATACAAAGTCACAGGGCCCCACAGACTAGAGAAATGCTTAAAGATGAACTCAGTGAGCCTCAACAATGGCGTCAAGAATTTTTTTTCAGGGCTTCACCCTCATCACAAAAACCAAATGAAGTGATCATTATGGTCGAACCACCCTTTAGCAAGAAAACTCAAGAGACGAGTCAATAGGACTCTACCACGGTTAAAGCATCGACGATCATAAAGCATCAAGGACGAAGATCAAAGGTCGAGGATAGAGCTCAAGTCTCAAAATGATTAACCATGGCTAGTTCCCACCAACTGAATTAAATGCTCAGTTTGAAACCCTAACCATAGGTGTAAGATCAACGACTTGTGATAAAAAAGAGATGAAATCAATGGCCCAAGGAAATGATCAACAATTTCAAAAGAGAAACTCAACATTGAGTTCAGCATATGCCACCTGACAAAATTTCACATGGAGGGGTAAGTCATCATGGAGAAGGGGCCAGCCCACGTCATCAAATAAATAATTATTGCAAATGACTTTCAAAAAGTCTAACCATAGTGTATGCTTTAAAATTCAAATGCTGGCCTAATCATGTCATCAATAATCATCGAAAAGGTGAGATATCAAACTTATACACTTTCATGTAACGCAAAGGCCAAATAACATACATGCAAGTATTAACCAAAAGGTGGCAGAGAGATATGCCTATTAATGGTCAAAAATGGTTGACCCTTTTATATTGCTAAGTCCACCAAGGTGGCCAAACAAAGTAGATTGGAGGTGGTCCCCACTTCAAGGAGGTAATTGGCAGTATGTCACTATTGTGACCTTTTGGAGCCAAAAGAGATGTCAACATCAGAATATATACACATGGCAGGTGGCCCCACATTGGGTGTTTGCTTTGCAAATATTGCAAATATTCTGATTTATTTACTCACAGGTAGAGTAGTTGTTTTTGCATGCCTTCACAAGAAGACAAAACAGAGAAGAAGACAAGTTGCATGCTATGGAGAGAAACTTGCCTAGCAAGTAATCTATTTTTGGCAAAATTATTCACCCAGCTTTATTAAAAATAGAACAGTCAACTTCAGTTGACTGAGATGTAATCAAAGGCTATTAATGCCTCTTGTACTAGTTTCTATTATTTTATCCTTTTATTTATTATTAAATAAAGGATAAAATTAGGATGCATGGGTGAGTACAAGCCTTAGGCTATTTTTAGAAGGGTGGAAAATTTATTTTGCTATATATTGTGTGCCTTTGCAAAGCACAAGGGATTCTTCTGGAGGACTTTTGGATATATGAGTACTGAAGTAAATTTTCCAGTTTTTCCCTCTGAGTGTGAAGTATTTTCTACCTTTCCAAGTTATTTTGTAGTCTTGTGTATGTTATATTAATCTTGTGAATGTAAATTCCCTAATCAACCACCTTAACCTACTGCAAATTTAGTCTTCTAATTAATTTTAATGTGCATGTTAACTTATTAGTACTGTTGTGATTCTCCCTCAGTACAATCAAGTGTGTTGCCCTTAGATATTCTATGCAGAAAAACTATTGGTTCATGCATCAAGAATCCTTCCCAAATCAGTTGTGCATATACTCAGTCAAAGCCCTCATACAAATTTGGTGTATCACCTTAAGTTTTAATTATTTTTCAGTTCATCTTTTACTCTCAAACTCCCAGAAATCAGTTTAGGATACACCAATAAGGAACTAGGCCTTTTAATCCCAAAGACTCACCTCAAAATAGGTATACCCACAGACTTGAGGTGTTTCCATTGTATCTACGAAAGAGAGAGATCAATTTTTGCAAGCTTAGAAAACCTGCGTAGATAAAGAGCAACAAGAAAAGTTGCTTATAGCATACCATGAAAAAGCATGTGGAGGACATTTTCCAGTAATGGTCACTGCACACAAGATCCTCTGAGGAAGGTATTATTGGCCCACCATATTTACAGATACTCGAGATTGGGTTTCTAAATGCAAAGCATGCCAATAGTTCATTGGAAGACCACAACTCGCTTCATTACCAATCAGGCTTGTGGTTATTGAAGAACCATTTCAATAGTGGGGGATGTAATTCATTGGTGTTCTAAACCCTCACTCAAGCATGGGGCACACCTATGTACTCACAACAACAGACTACTTCACCAAATGGATGGAAGTCGTTCTGGCCAAATAAGCCAACACTGAAACAATATGTAAATTCATCAAGAAGAATATCATAGTCTGTTTCAGAGTGCCACAGAATATTGTAGAAGATAATGCTACCTATTTCTCTCCAAGAGAGCTAACTAAGTTTTTCTATAGCTACGTAATCTCCCTAGCTCATTCTTATGACTACTATCCACAAGGAAACAGACAGGCCAAATCAAGCAACAAGAACATTGTGACCATTGTCCACAAGCTTATAGATGAGAATAAAAGGAATTGGCACAAAAGGTTTTACGACGCATTGCGGTCAAATAGGATCACTCCCAAGATGGTGATAGGTATGTCTCCATTCCAAATGTTGTATGAAGTTGAAGCAGAGATTCCCCTCACAATTGAGATGCCAGCTCTCAAGTTACTACAGGAAATAGAAGATGGTCAATATAAATATTGCTTAGACAAAAGGATCCTATTTTTAGAGAAGGTGGAAGAAAATAGATTCCAGGTGGTGGATTGAATCAAAGAACACCAATTGGAAGTGAAGAAGATCTTTGACAAGAGGGCTAAGGAAAGAGAATTCAAGGTTGGAGACTTTGTCGTGCTACGAGACAAGAGAAGAGAACCAAAGGGAAGCCACAGAAAGTTTGGTTTATTATGGCTCGGCCCATTCCAAATTCATGGAGCTTGTGGTGAGAATGTTTTTCTCCTCTCATACTTGGATGGAACGCCATTGGAATTGCCTCAAAGTGGGAAATACTTGAAACTGTATCATCAGTGAAAGTGGGTTGTCCCCCACCTTGTACCATAGGTGATTTCTTGGTGTGTTTCCCTTTCCGTTGTGTGGTTTTGTTTCCCCTTATGTTGCGTTTCATGTGTTTCCTTCCTTTTGTGTGCCTTTGAGTTTCCTTCTTCTGATATTTATTTCTTAGAATTATACATGACTCTGCAAGCCCAATGGATAAGGATCTAGGAAATGTTATACGGTTTCAAAATTGAGATTCTGGATCCTCATATCATGTCTTCACCATGCTCAGTCCATGCCATGTCCGCAAGCTAGAGCTAGATGTTGTCTCCCGAAAACCAAATTTCATTTTCTAAGTTAAATTCAAAATTTCAAGCTCTCGCCATCCTAAAGTATTTATGCCAAGTTGAAAGTTTGAAGACATAGAGAAATCCGTGCCTTAGAGTTGTTTCGAATTCCTAGTATGCTCGTTTTGATAAATTATCTGTTTTCCTGTCTGGACGTGTGAAAATTTTATTGTTGTCCTCATTTGAATTAAATTTTCAATATTTCTATGCCCCTGGATCATCGAACCTTGTATTTTTTTCAATTCCTTGGCTCATGAAAGAAATTTGAAAATCGGGCACGAAATGGTGGAGTTTTCTTCTTCTCTGCATTTTTTTTCACAGTCAGGAACAATGGGAATTTTCTTCCTCATCAAATTTTTGCCCCATCATCCATGGGTATGTGGAAATACCTAATTGGAAACAGATTGTTGGAGAAATTTGTGTTTTTGAGCCTCTTTGTAAAAAGATGAAAAGTTAAAAAGTGACCCGCAACCCTGATCAGGCTTAAAGGAAAAAGTCAAATCTTGAGACCGCCGTTGGAAAGTTAAAGTAGGGAGGTGGACCATTGGGGAGATTTGATATTTTGAGCCTCTTTGTAAAAAAGGTGAAAAGTTTAAAAGTGAGCCACAACCCGGATCAGGCTTAAAGGAAAAAGTCAAATCTTGAGCCCGCTGATAGAAAGTCAAAGCAGGGAGGCAGACCGTCGGGGAGATTTAAGATTTTGAGCCTCTTTGTAAAAATGGAGAAAATTTTAAAAGTGACTTGCAGTCTTGATCATGCTATAAGGGAGAAAGTCAAATATTAAGCCCACATCAAAGGTCAAAGCAGGAAGGTGGGCCAGTGAAGCAATTTGTGTTTTTAAGCCCTCATAAAAAAGGGTAAAATTATAAAAGTGAGTTGCGACTCCTTCGCTAATCAAGTGAAGCCACATGTCATGACCATATCAAAAGTGGGTGAGCAGGCCAAAATGTTCCAAAATGCCATTTCTTCAAAAGGCACAAAATGCAAAAGGCATCCTCTACGCCCATTCAAGTAAATTTCTCCCATGTGTATGACTCTAATTTAAGGTTTCAAAAGTAAGATGAACAGTGAAAATTCAAAGTTACAAAAGAAGTGTAATAGCTGCATTATGAAAAGTCTGGGTTTTTCACCATTGGCATTTCTTCGTGAATCAAGAATCCAAATGGACGCGAATGATTGAAAAGAAATTGTAAACTGTTTCTTGCTAAAAAAGAAGAAGCTGTAACCATTTCTTGGAGGAGATTTAATGGCTTCTTCACACCATTGTAGAGGGTTGATAATTGATCTTGGAAACTCAAGAGTATATTGTATTTTGAGAGAAAAAAGGAGATAGCCATTTTTCTTCCATTTCCCCCCGTTTTCTCAATTTCCTCCATTTCTCCACTATGTACAACTTCTAATTAAGCATCAATACAAGAAGAAGGATTTTGTATCCGCTTTGATGAGGAGATTTTAGAAACTTTGAGTTCGTAATCTTATCTCATCTTGTTGCCATTTACAGGGTTGTTTCTTCCCATGAATGCACGTGATGAATTTTCTAACTAGTATGTGCATGAATTTGATTTCTTACCTATAACATTAGTTCTCCTACTTCTTTTCTCATTCCTTTTCCTACTTTCAGACAAATTTCACTCTTGCAAGTATCTATAAGCTTTGCCGCAGGGTCAGTGGAGTGCCCCTGTTGGATCCTTGGCTGAAAGGTCACCATAGAAATCCACATTTTCTCATGCATGCATATACGGTAGCTACACCAGTTAAAAAGAGGGACTTAGATTCCTAGAGAGTTGGCAAGGAATCCACAAGTTTTTCCACCCGAAAAATTTCCTCACCAACATTCTCTATCTCTATTTTTTTTTTCTCCAGACCCATCATGCCCTCTCTATTTTTATTTCTTATCGTCCTTCTCTATTATTATCTTCCTCTTCTTTCCTTCAAAATCAAGCACAATTATTACTCTTCTTTATTGAGGACAATTGTTTCTCCATCCTATTACATCGCATCTTTAACCTCCTTAATCATTACTTTTTTAATCTCCTTCCACCACGTCTGCTCTAGTTCATATCCTTGTCTTATTTAATGTCCTCTTCCTCCTCTATCAAATTTTTTTCTCCTCCTTTTGATAGTGGTGTTATCTCTTCCATTCTTTTCGACCATCTCAGGGAAGCGTCATCACCTACATGCCTCATCCTATATTCCTTTGACATTTTAGTCTTGTAGGATACCATAATGGTCATCACCTATCCAGTCTTGTTCTCTTTCACGAATGTTTGCTCTACTTTTGTTTCGTTGCAAAAGTACCTTGACTCCTTTTCCTACTTGCTGAAGAAGTGGAAATGATTTATGCTTTCTTCAGCTACTAATTTTCCATCACTTATGAACCTTTCTTATGAAACATGTTTTCATCACCATATTTATCACCCTTCTAGGGCATTTTATCTCACACTTCTATCCTATCTGCTCATCGTGTCCACATTTATGATTACATTCATTCCCCTCGGGGCATTTTATTTACATATCAACCTTCAATATTGTGCCTTATGATGGGGCATCATTATTTTCATCCTTGTTCCTTTTGTGGATGCATGATTTTTTGCTCGATTCCTCGCATACGAAGAATTTAAAATATTCTTTGCCTTTTGTCATGCATACTTTGATATTTTCCTATGACCGATCGGTCATCATGGTTTACATCCATATTGCAGTGGTATCCAACCACTCACTAGTCCGTAGAACGTTATCACCCGTCTCTCTTGAAACCACAATTTTCCTCTACCGATGTGATATTGGAGTCACCGCCATATTTTTTTTTTGTTATTTTGATCCTTTTTCTCCTGGGACATCTTTCCTTTGGTCATGTTTTTATCCATCCCCATCCCTTTTACAGACACATGATTTCATCCAACCCTTTTTGCTTTGGTCTCATGGTTTGCTATCGCAAACCACTAAAAAAAGGGGCAAATGTAGACACCAAATTTTGGTATCACCTCGAGTTTTCTCGATTTCAATAGGCTTATCCAAGTGAATCTCGTTTCCCACAAAAAATTAATTTTCAATTAATTAATCTTATAACTTAATTGATCCCCTTTCACATACTTAAACCTCATTATATGCTAAATAATAAATTATTCCAATTAAGTCATATCATCCTATCTCATAATTAAGTAATCTAAAAAACCATGCAAATAAAAAACCCCACATGTTCCCCACTTCAATCAAATCAAAATCAATCCCCACCTAAAAATCAATCCCCCGAAAATATTAATTCATGAACCCCACCAATGAATTTAATAATTCAAAATCCCGAAATCTGACATCAAATTCAAAAATTCAATAGTGTAAAGTTATGCACATGACTTCACTATTCCTCCTGGCATTTTAAATCAGGTCCCCACTCCACATCACACCTTTTATTTTTTTTGACATCATGAACCCCACAATCAAATCAACTCCTAATCATGTCCCATTAAGTAGGATTAATTTTGCAAACCTCGATTACCCATTAAACCCAGATTGTAATCCATATTCAAGATATAAATAAAACCCTTTCCCCCCCTCTGAGATATACAAAAAATATAAAAATTTTGAAGCTTGAAATTACAAATTTTTGACAAATTATTTGTGAAGTTTTGAGGAAAATTTTGGAGTGTTTAGAAGAAAAAATCTGCCATTTTGGTAATGTCATTTTGATGATCATTTTTTCGTTATATCAAAATACCATCTAGGTGTTATCCTCATTTGATTTATTCGGTATATTACAAATTTGTTTTTTAGAATTTCATTTATTGCCTGTAATTCATTCTTATCTTGTAAACACGGGGGTTGACAACCATCTAGGAAGTGAATGCTTCTTAGATCCGCTCCGTCGGACAACCCCCACATGAAAATATCTAAGCTATTTTTCTTGAGTGTCTATGAGTTACAGGTTTGTTAATATCTCAGCGAGCAGCTTATCATCCACTTTACACTTGCATCTGTCATCATATCCAAGGTACTAAGCCCTTGTATGTTAGATGTTGTTTGGTGTTTTGTTAATTTCTTGTAATACTAATCTGAACATAAAAATCCAATCAACACCCCCTTATTATACCGAACAATAAACATATGTATATTGGTTACAATGTAGGTTTCATGTTAGAGTTTTTTTGGGACATATCACTAGTTGTATGAAATTTTTTAGAAGTGTACCTAAGGATTTTGTCACCTTGATAGAATGGGTTGATTGTTATGTTCATATCGATGGACCCTACATTCCATCATGCCAAAAGTGGTAATTATTTGAACCTTAAAATCTTCCTGTCTCTCATGATTAATGGAGTACCTTGTTAATAGTGTGGTGTTCTAGACATGTTTTACTCCCTTGAAATACAAATGTGAGTAGTCCTCCTTCTTGGGTATTTCAAGACATGGTACCCTTTTTGCTCTGATCTCGACATGTTTATAAATTATGACCTTTTTGAAGCAAGTCTTTATCTCCAAGTTATTAGGAAGGTGTCTTCTTGTGTTGGAGTAGATCATTGGTGACCTAGGCTTATTAACAAGCTTAGGAAACATAGGTTAAGGATATGGAGGAATTTTGGAATCATATTTCCTTTTAGAGAACCATGATGCTGTTTTCCCTTGTCCTTGGGAAGAGAACGATGCAAGATATTTCTATAAGCATCTTCAAAAATGATTTGTGTGTGTTTCTCTTGTAAATTTTTAATTGGACCTCAATTGTTTCTTAATTTTCTCCTAACTCACACGAGTGTTCCTATGTGATATAATATTTAGTTATGTTTGTTTTAAGAACCTTTTGAGCTAGGTTGAGCTTAGATTAGTTATTTTTGTTATTTTATAGAGTGAATGGTAACTCTTGTGTCGACATGATAGCATGAACTAAAATTTTCTATTAAAAAAATAGAGAGAGAAAGATAGGAAATGTCATCTAGTGGATTGAGCTTCTAAATAAGGATGTGTAGTTGTGTGTTATGATATCAGGCAAAAATTCAAGTTATGGAAACCTTGTGGCCAAGAGTATGTTTTGTGTTAGCATAAAAATATAAGTGAGACCTTCTGAGTTATGTGTAGTACTGCCAATGATTAGTCTTCTTCCTTGAAAATTCTTAATTAAATATAGGCGTTTCCTTGTTGTTAAACCTCGTCTTGTGTGATTCTAAATTTGTTATACCTATGAGTAAGCATGTTTTCTCATGCAAAATTGATGGTCATGATTGGTAGTTGTTAGCCTTATCTTAAATAATGAACATTGGAGTGTAGTTAAACCTAAGTGGAAGTCTTATCTTCCTTTTTATTGTGTGCAGTATTTGTGTGTGGCTATGTGGACACCTTGTGTACATGGATTTTTCCTAATCTCCTTGGACCTTAGTTGTCTTACATTGGTATCTTCTAGATAATTTCATATTTAAATGCTATGTGTTGTACTTTGGTTATCCTTGTAGATATTATTATGGAGGTTTGTATGATATCTATCTAGTTGGAGGAGGTTGAATATCTATGCCTTATAGTCTTCCTTCTCTTCTTTCAAAAGTGCTGAACCAAATTGGAGTTTCAAGGGTAACAATTTTCTTCAAAGTAAAGAAAGCTTGCATATGACATGCCTGCTATTTATATTCTTTGTTTCCCTACCTCTCTCCGTGACTTCCAGGGTGAAGTCAAATCTAAGGTGAGGGGGATGTAGTGCCCACTCCTCTTCGACATTGATCTTCAGGATTTTTTCTTACCTTGGATTGAAGGCATAGACTTTGTTATCATACTTGATTAGTAGACATTGATAGATGGAAATTACTATATTTGATTAGTATTTTGTTAGAAATTATAGATATTTTGATTACGTATATGTGGTGACTCATAGTGTGAATTATGTGCATGGATTTACATTTCAATATTGATGATGATCTAGAGTAACTACCTTCTATATGTACTGACATATTGTATTTTGATACATAGAATTTTTTAGATGATCTAGCTAGTCTTGTGATCTTATGGTTGATAAATGAAATGATAAGATTGAAATATTTTTAAATTTCTAACAATTGGTGAATCACTTGATTTTAGTGATGATTTAGTTATATTATTTGATGATGTGAGTTGATATGTATATGTGAATTTTATTGTTTCGATGTCATTGATATGACCACGAGGGAAAAGAGGTATTGTTTTGATTTTACAGGAAATTGTAACACAAAGAACAAAAGGGGATAGAACACCAATAATGAAAGAATTTTGGGTATTGACAATTGGTCACCTTGGCAACTTGTCTTTTTGTATGTTGTTTTGATGTTGGTAAATTTTTTGAAGGTTCCTATTAGGGGTGGCCTCAAATGTGAACATGGGTAGATGTGTTGTTTCCCTTTTCATTTTAATTATTTTATGAGTATGTGATTTATTATAGTAATGTGATTCACTTTATTATTGTTATTTAATGTTCTCTAATTAAGTTCATTAATCTTGGTAGTTATTGTAAATTGGATTTGACCAAAGGGGTATTAAATTGTGGTAGGTTGTCCTTTATTTTATCATGGATTTGAAAGGGATTTCATTAGTTTTAGTGTTGTGTACTCAACCTTGCATCCTACATGGAGCCACCTCACCCCCCTCTTCTCTTTTTCTATTCATTCAAGTTCATTTGATGGTTTTGTGGTTACATGTTTTATTTTCACTCTTGCGTTTTAGAGGAGCTTTCTTTGGGGAGCCTTTGTTTGAATTTTGGAAGCTTGGTTTGTGCTCCTTTCAAACTTGGAAAATCTTAGATGTTGTGATTTTGGCTTTGATACTCCTGTAATGAAAAGGTAGGGACTTCACCCATGTATTTTTATTTCTATTTCTTGTGCAAAATGGTTGTAAATTAATGTATGCTATATGTTTTGGTTTTTGGATTAGAATGGCCTTAAGGTTATGTAGGAGAAAGAAAATGGGGATATATATTGAGGGAGGGATAAGATTTTATATTATTCATGTTGAGGGAGTTTGTGTTGGGTGTCCCACCTTGTGATAATAAGAGGGATTTCTTATTTATCTTGTTATATTCATTGAGGGAGGGATAAGAGTTTGGTTGTGATTGTGTGAATGAAGTTTTGGAGGCTTTTAAGGTGGTAAATTAACCCATTGGGAGGCATAAGTGGATCCCCATGTTTCTTCTCTCTCTTGGCTTAGATATTGAGCCTTTGTGCTTGGGAAACTTGTATGTTTGTTGTGGTTTTTGTATTGTGTTTATTGTGTTGAAAGTTTATGTGAATTGTTGTTGTTGAAGCCATATAAATGTTGCCTTGGTTTCTTGATACCTCTTATTGCTTCATTTTTGGGGCTCAGAGGCCAATGAGGAGGATAACTTCTCCTTTTTATTTGATTATAGGTTGGGTGGAGAGTTTTTCTTACTTCCCTCTTGTTGTTGTGGTTGGATTTTAGAGAAATGGATGAGTTCAAGTTGTAATCTTAGAAAGAGTTGTTTTGTGGAAGGTCAAGAGAAAAGAAAAATAGTTATTGTTTGTAAAATTTAGCCATGTTGTTTCCTCTCAAGTAGAAGGATTGTATACTATTGCATTTTAAAAGAGATTCTTGTAAATTTTATTTTCAAGTAATGTAGTGAAAGGGATTGAAGAAAGACTCTTAAAAGTTGTATTTTTTGAATATTTATTTCCCTAAAATTGGGAAATTAAATCATGTTACTTGTGCTTTTATCTTGTAAAATAGTTGTATTTGTATTGGAAAAATATATGGAATTTTACATGTTTCTCTTGCAATGGATGTGATTTTTATTATGAAAAGGAAATAAAATTGCATTTAGAAATGGTTAAATTCGTTCCCTCAATGAGTGTAATGTATTGTGGTTGAAATAAATAATTTATCATTTTATTGTAAAATTTATTATGTTGGGATGTTGAAACTATAGTAAAAAATTTATACAAATTATAAGGAGAAATTTTTATAATGGGAGCTTTAAATCAAAGAACTAATCCCTAATTATTTACATTGGGCTAATTAAAAGGCATTAACCATTCCACATATATGAATAGGTAGGAAACTATATCTATTTTTCCTTATATTCCCTTATATAACTAAAATCGATTTGATTGTGTAAAATAAAACAAAGCAAAAATATAAAATTTTAAGTATATATACCTATATAAATTTATATATTTATATAAATTATAATTATATATAAATTTTAATATAAAATTGTTATATCATATAACATATATGTATATTATAGATTATATTTATAAATAAAAATTTAATATGACAAAAAAAAAACTATACAACTTAGGCGAATGGCTTTTTACCAAGTAAAGTTTATAAAAGAAAAAGGAGAGACTTTGATACAAAGCCGAATGGCTTATTAGAATGGTTCTTATATATATAAAAAAATAAACAAATGCATTTTATTTGGTTGTAGCCTAATGGCCATGGCTTGGGCTTATATTATTAAGAGATAATGGTTGGGGGGAGGGAGCCGCCTCCACCCCAACCCACATATTATAATGTGGGGTGGGGTGGGATTGGCACTCTTCCCCCCTATTATATTAACATGCACAAATGTAACAGGCCGTGACTCTATAGTTAATCCCTAGGCTATTTTTTGTTATATATATATGTGACCATATCCTTATCAATAAAACAATATATATATATATATATATATATATATATATATATATATATATATATATATATATACTATATATATATATATATAACTATATATATATAACTATATATATATAACTATATATATATATATATATATATATATATAACTAGTTATATATATATATATATAGTTATATGTTATGCCTCCTTAACCCAAATTGGATGTATACACACACATATACATATATATGTATATATACTCAACCCTACATCATTGTATAAAACTTATATTAAACCAGAAATAAAATGGGGCAAAAATGCCCATACTTGAATAGGGTAAACTCAAGAAAATTCATAAATAACAAATGAAAATCTTGGCAAACCCTAGGAGAGGGATGAAAATAAAAATAAGAAACCAAAAATGTGTATATCTATCCAAGAACTTGAGTAACCTTCCATGGCCTCCATGATTCCAAAACCTGCAAAACAAAATGAATCAAATGAGTGATTTTAGGGTAAAAATAAGAATTATAGGAAGACCTCATAAGGATATTTAGGGTTCCTTTGAAAATTCCTAAATCTAGGGGTTGATATCCATTTAATCGAAGGGTTGGGAATAAAACCTACATCACTTAGGTGATGGAGATTTTTGTTGGGATAGTATTTAATAAAATGATATGGGTAATAGGTGATTGGGGCAACTTAAGGGTATTAGGAAGTTAGAAATATTTTGTGATATCTATTGTTATAGATAAATGATTTTGTAAATGGATTTTAACTTTAAGGATTAATTAAATTGATTTTATACATGGGAAAATATTTAATGCTATAAAAAGGATTAAAATTATTTGAATTAATTATATGGTTAGGGTAAGTTGAGACCTTAGCCTTACGATATCAAGTAAATAAATGGCACTTTTAACAAGGTGAAATAACAATAACCATAGAAGGGGATTTAAACCCGAGATGTTGGAACAAAGCAATAACAATTAATTATAAATTTAATTAATACAACCTTACCAATATGAGGAATTTATTAATCATGAAATAATTAAACCTAGTTGGTGGTTATCTTGTAGAAAATATTTTTAAATAAAAAAAATTATTCCGTAATTTTCCTAGCTAATTATTGGGTTTTATCTTGGATTTTGTGATTGGAAAATGTGGGCATTATAGAAACTAAGGACTTGAGTCATATTTCCATTGACAATTTGCTTGAATCTTTAATAAATATAGAGAAAATGTTGAATAGGTCACTTACAAATTTAGAACAATATTTTTCATCTCAAACTTCAGTAAATCATGATAGAGGTAGAGGTAGGTTGAGCCCTAGAGGAAGAGGAATAAGTTCCTTTAGAGGAAACAAAAGTGGTCCAACAAATCAAAGTGGAAGAGGAAAAAGTCATGATTATAGTCATAATCATAATTAATCTTGTCAGTGACAAGATAAGTCTCATGTGTAGTGTCATTACTATATGAAATATGGGCCACACTATGCTTATGAAAGAAGGAAAAAAAATATGATTAGAGTGAGAAGAATCAAAATCAGTTTCGGAGATCTACACTAAGCTTCATGTTTATTGCATCCACAAGGATTGCCAAGGCATTAACTTCTATTGAATGAAATCTTTCTTAAGAAATACCCTATGATATTTTATATTTGGCTTATTTTTGCAACAATCATATGTCAGGAAACTTGGATTTATTTTCTAGTTTGGATGAGTTAGTCAAGACTGATGTTACTCTTAGAAAAAATTATAGAGTAACTACGATGGGAAAATGAAGAGTCGACCTTCTAAGAAAAAGGGGGAAAAAAGATTATTCATGATTTTCATCATGTTTTAGGTTTGAAACATAATCTTATGATCATTTTTTAAAAGAATATATAGTTTACATTGAAGATAATTAATGTGTTATCCTGGATAAATCTCTAAGTACTCAACTAATTGCTAAGGTGAAAATGATAAGTAATATGACGTTTCCCTCGAGATTGAAACCAGGAATAAAAAGAAAGAACAATCAAGTGTATTCTGAGTAATCTAGAGCTACCGTTAAGGTAGATTTAATCCAATATGGAGCTAAGACCGTTCATTCTAGAGCCAAGTCTAGAGCTCAACTTGAAGCTAATTTGAGAGCTCACTTCACAGTTTAGTCTGGATCTCAGTACGGAGTTCAATCTAGAGAACCATCCAAAGCGAAGTCTGAAGTCCATTTTGGAGCCAAGTCTAGAGCTCAAGCCTAGTTTTGAGTTCAGTCTAGAGCTAAAGAAATACAGTCAGTTTTTTAGTCAGTTATGAAATATGAATCATGGATTTGACACCCCAGGTTTGGGCATTTAACTTTTGGAAGTTTAAATTTACTTCGTAAGAAAAATATAGTAAAAGGTTTTCCTTTAATTCTAAAACTATCTAAAGTATTTGTGAAGGAAGGATATTGAGAAAAGAACATGGAGAGACCTTTTTAGCTGGAGAATCAATAATAACATATGCACCACTTGAAATTTTTCATTCAAATTTTTGTGGAAAAATGTAAACACCTTTGATAGGAGGTTGTTCATATTTTTTTATATTCATAGATAACTATACTAGGAAGACATGGGTGTAGTTTTTGAGACACAAATAAAATGCATGTGATAAATTTTAGTAGTTCAATGCTTTAGTGGAGAAGAAAAGTGGATACTACATCAAAGTTACGAGGAATTACAGAGTAGGTGAGTATATATCCAATACTTTTCTAAGTTTTGTAAGTATCATGATATCCACAAGAAATTTATTGCCAGGTATAAACCTCAAAAAAATGTTGTGATAGAGAGGAAGAATATAACCATAATGGATATGGCCGTAGGTATGATGAAGGAAAAACATATTCTAAATGAGTATTGAGTAGAAGCAGTAATAAATATTGTTTACATTTTAAATAGGTGTCCAATGAAAAATTGTTAGAAACATGATTCCTAAATAGGATTGGACTCATGTAGAAAACATAGTGTTTCTAATTTAAAAATATTTGGTTATGTGGAATATGCACATGTGCCTACAAAACTATAGAAAATTATATTTTTGTTAGATATTCAAAGAATGTAAAAATCCTACAAATTGTTAAATTTAGTCATAAGAAAATTCATAATCAACAAAGGTGTACTTTTGGTTGAAAAAGAGGCATGGGATGAAAGTATAGAAAATAGTCAGTATAATAGTATCTATTCCTCAGATGATATGGCAGATGAAGAGCTAGTACCAAAAGGTATTAAATACCTTTTCCACTCCAGGACATGCACCTCAAGTTGTAGCATAAGATACACATCCTTCCACATCTAGGAGGTGTACAAGAGATCAATCAACTTCAACTATGTAAGAGACTCCACAAAGAGCACAATAAGAAACTCCCTCAACAAGTAGTTTAGATCAAATCAGCCCATCATCAGATAGACAATTTCATTGAAAAGGGTCTTAGTGAGTTATATGAAGATAACTATAATGTTGATACAACTAGCTCTTTTTCAGTTTTTGTTTTATTTTCTCAAGATGTATCCAATTTTCATGATCAAGAAGAGATATAGTTTCAGAATCACTTCCAAAATGATAAAAGTTAGAAGGTCAAAATTAAAGAGGAGTTTTTGAAATAAATTTAATTCCACCCTTATATTATTAGGAAAATTGTAATTTACAGTCCTGTAAATTTATTTTAATAAGTTTTAAATTAGTTTATCTTTATTTATATTTTTAGGAAAATTAAACAAAACAAAAAAATCTATTTTTAAGAATGACATGTTTTAACAACAGTCTATTTCTAGGGATAATATAATTTTATGCTAAAAAACTCTATATATGAAAGGAGCATGTAATTGAAAGGAACAATAACCAGATCGTACCAAGCCAAGAACACAAATGCTAATCAAACACCATGATCTATAAGATGAAAGGAATTTTCCAGAATAACTTTACAAAAAATCTTTGCAAATAAATGAGAAGCAATATCATATATTATTATGGAACTCAATGCAATACATTGAGAATGGGCCTTGCTTAAATAGGCAAGGAATAACCATCTAAGAACCAATCAAGGTCGAAGATCAAGCCATAAATCAAGGAAATAACTAGTCATCAAAGAACTAGTCAAGACCATAGATTTAGGAGAGAACTAGACATCAAGGATCTAGTCAATACCATAGATCAAGGAAAGAACTAGTCAATACCATGGATCAAGGAAAGAATTATACCTAACAACTAGATAATATCTCCTAATATCTAAATATGATAAAATAAATATTCACAATCATAAGTGGGTGATGATAAATACAATAAAGGTAAATAAAGTACCTAGGTGAACATGAGCTAAGGTAAATACATACTCTAACACCCCCCCTCAAGTGAAGCTATGGGCCAAAATAGATGTGGCATGTCCACAGTATGAGTCCTGGCAGCTAGGCTTGATGAGGTACTCATGTATAATAACTTGGAAAAAAGGGACACCGCAAGGTACCCAAAATCAGGAACAACAAAGTAAAGAGAGTAAAGACCTACTCCAAGGCATCCCAAGAAGCTCGGCTCAAAAAAATCATACAATGCTGAAGAATTTTGGTGTGCACTGTGGTCTGAATCCACTGCTCGATCACAAAACTAAAAAAAACTGACACTGGGTTTCACTAGAATAGCTCCATACAAGGAGACTTTCAACGGAGTGATGTTGAAAGTGTAAAAAAAACACCAAACATAATTTGATCAACTGCTGCAAATAGGTGTGCCACGATCCAAGAACAAAATCCAAAGCAACAAGGAAAGGACACAAAATCCAGAGTGTCACGATCCAAGATAAGCTAAGATAACAAGACAAGGACATGAAACCTGAAGAAGTAGGATCAACACCACACCCTCCCATAATGCTGAATGGGTGGAGTGATGCTACAAATCTGTATGAGTTGTCAAAACAACTACTTGAACACTGATAAACTAACACTGGGATCCACCAAAATAGCTCCCCCACAAGAGAGACTGTCAACATGCCAAAAGTGTCGAAAATACAGAAACAAAATCTCTCAACAAACAAGAGAGATACACTACACCTGCTAAATAAAAATTCTCAAAACAAGAAGCATAACAATGCATAAGGTATAGAAAGTGGAGCAAGATGTTGAATGGTGGAGGAGCCATGCCTGTAGAGTCCTTTCAATGAATGCCTATGTCACCACCACGAGTGATCAGATATCCACCCAAAATCAACATGGATGGATGAAGAAGATGCTTGCATATGACTTGGTGTAAAATACACAATGGGTGCATGCAAAAGAACATCAAAATGTGTGTCAGGTTGATCATTTATGATAGCTGAAATATCAGGTTTCTCAAGCCTGAGTGAAGGTGCAGAACTCATTTGTTGCTCATGATCCTCAGAAAGAGTCGAGCGAAAAAAAATGAGCTCTGTCAATGTGTGATCCCAATGAAGTATCTTCTTGAAAACAAATGTCATGACGAGAATTCCACTTAACATATGGAATAGAAGAAACAATACCCTATGAATGTCTGCCAATGACTCCGCTAGTGAGACCCATAAAATGGAGCATGTGAGAACTGAATGCAGTGGCATGCTTCGTAAAAAAGCCATGCAGCTGAGAAGAAGTAGGATACACAACATGTGGTACTGTAATAGGCATAGATGTGGAAGAGCATGCATTAACAAGCCTCACAGGTTTAGAAGCATCAAAAGTAGGAACAAACTCAAAGACTGATAGATCAATGTCAGTGGGTGCAGGAGCAATAGCTGTAAGTGGACTAGGAGCATAGATATGGTTGTCCACAATATGATGGTGATGTTGTACACTAGCATGTTTGTTCTATAGGGAGTGTATTATTGTATCCTTATCGTGAATGAGTGATTGTAGAAGAGAATTTCACTTCTTGAGCGATCTATTTTCTTCCAAAAATTTTACAATATTCTCTTGAAGTCCACACACTTTAGAGAAAAGCATATCATTCTCAGAATCCATGATAGGTACAAACTGCAACTCCCAAAAATTTAGGACGTCGGGCCCAGCCGAAATTGCATCCATAATTGATTACAACACTCCTCTATATTTGGAACTTTATAATTATAGTGTAAGTCTCAAAATAAATATTTCCAATGAAAAGAGTACGAAAAAATAATCACTTTTTCAAAAAACAGAACACAAAACTGAGTTACCGATCAAAAGTTACAAGCTTTACAAGATTTTACTCTGTTATTTATTCTAGGTGCCACTAAAACAAAATAAAATGTTTTTGTCTTCACCACACAAATAAAATTAAATGGGGCTGAAGTTAAGCACCTACTAGTAGGAATCACAAGCTTTAATCCCTCATATGACCATTTACCATTTCAAAACCATATATTTAGGAGAGAACTAAACATCAAGGATTTAGTCAATACCATAGATCAAGGAAAGAACTAGTCAATACAATGGATCAAGGAAAGAACTATACCTAACAACTAGATAATATCTCCTAATATAAGATAAAAGAAATATCCACACACATAAGTGGGTGAGGATAAATACAATAAAGGTAAATAAAGTACCTAGGTGAACATGAGTTAAGGAATTTTATGCTAAAGTACTCTATATATGAAAGGAGCATGTAATCCCTATATACAAGCAATATCAAACAATGTACAAAAACTTGAAGCCTATGTTAGCAAGGAAGGAGGAATAGGAAACACACAATAATGTTATTAATTCTAGTTTCATTTTTCTGATTTTAATTTTAGATTTTATTATGTTATTGATGTCGTTTATCTGTGTATTTTCCACATCTTCCTTCATGGCTTTATAAACTATTACTAGTTATATTTTATTGATAAGAACATAAAATTTAACCCTATATTAATTTTAATGATTTTAATATGTATTTATATATAAAAATAAAAATAACAGGTAGATTTTATATATCATGTAAGTTTAATGAAGTTATTTCATTAATTTATAAATATTTGACAACTAAATACATGTAAATAGTCGTTAAACTCAAACTTTGAAATTTACACATTTTAAATTTAGCAAAGACATTTATGATTAATCCATATTCATTACTAGATTCGAATAGAGTCAAAATTCAAAGTGTAACGCCCATATTTTATACACATGAATACAACAGTAAAAATATCGAAATATTTTTTTTACTCACATTGTAGTTCACACGACACTACAGGGGATCACTTATGCCAAAACACAACACATGATCTTCTTGCATGAGCACTAGCCCACATAGGAAATATGAAAACACGTGACA
The DNA here is from genome assembly GCA_019776745.2 of Taxus chinensis. NCBI lineage: Eukaryota > Viridiplantae > Streptophyta > Pinopsida > Cupressales > Taxaceae > Taxus > Taxus chinensis. The sequence goes on along the minus strand of CM034146.1, from coordinate 703,366,524 downwards.
CACATCAAGGCCACTTTTTTTTTATGAAAAGACACAACATAACGATTCAACTACATTATGAATCTCGTATGAGCACCATCCACGACAACACTTTTACGGTTTACATATTTATTACATTCATGTTTCGTTATTGACCTTATTTTATTGGAAATCACTTATCAATTATTTTATAACTAGACTCTATTATCTTTACTTTATTTAACATTTCACTTGTAGTAATCTTGTCGAATTTTTCTTATTTCCCTCATCACACTAGAATGTTGTAACCTGGTTGTTGGTATGAACATATCTACATAGATGATCCTTTTTTGTTTGTTCCAAGGATTTGTTTTATAAGTTGCATGTTTAATTATATTTTCCATTTATTTTAGTTGCAACAAGGAAGGTTCTCATGAAGCAAAGAGAGTTTATTGATTAAGAGTAGGTAGATTACACGTTATTTTCGTATAAGCATTTAAGTTCTAAGGTCAACCTATTTTGTTTTAAGTTATGATAACTAACCATGTATCTCCTCTACTTCACTTAATTACATAGTCATCAAGGTACTAACGAGTATGATTTCACACTCCACTAGGTTTGGATTCCTAGATAATTAAGTATTAGATGTGTGTTATGAGGATACATTTAATTATAAATTTTACACCCCTTAATATGGTCACAACTAGAGTTATTGAACACCCTTATTTCCAACAATCATCATGTAACTCTAGGTACATTCGATACTTCATGTCAAGCTAGAACTCTTCTTTGAGTGGGGCTTAAGGGGACTCACACTTAATATTCTCTTATGTGGTTAACTAAACATTGGATTCACTCGAATCATTTTCATTCATCTTAAAATGGTTTCATTCAATTTGATTTAATTACCTTTTTTTAAAATTTGTTGTACAACCCATTTATTAATAGGGACACTGGTATGCTCATGAGACTACTAGTCCTTTATGTAGCAGTTCGTGTCAAGAACATGATTACATATATTCACACCATAAATTCAATGCAAAATAGGACAAGGGGGATACTAAGAGGGAGTAGAAATTCATTTAAAAGGTTAAGATTCACATTAAAGTCTAAAAGAAGAGGATTTCATTATCACCAAAAGATGGTATAAACGCATTATAAGAACGATATACATGTCACCCTTCTCCAAGTGCATCATCTTATAGTTACATGTTCACAAACTAATCATAAATTAAAATGTAGTTAAGTTTCACAAATAAATCTTAGTATTGAATCATAGATGCCAAACTATAATAGAAACGGGTATCAAGTACATTATGATCCCAACTCATACAGGTGACTTCCAAGGTTAGTTAGTGAACTTTTCCACCTACACTCTTCACTTTACATTTATTCCTAAACAAGAGTATCTTACATTATGTTTGGGGTTTGGTTACCCATAGAGTACTACCTTAATAAAATCATATTATCCTTACCACACATAGAATTTCCAAACCTAGGAGGGGAATCAAATACTCTAGATAATGTTTGACCACATCATTCCTATTCGTCAGGTTCACGATGATGCCACTAGGCATATAGGCTCTAATGACAAAACTCTTAAACTTGGGATCTCATTTACTTGAGCTATGAGGTGTCATTGAGTGTGAATAGTTAATTTCATCCTAACGTCTTAGTTTTCTATGTTACAAGAATCACATTGGAAGAATAGTTATGCATGATTTTTATATTGACGTTGACTAGTTTGCTAGATTTCTTTTTTACATTTTAAAAGTAAGAAACACAACACCGATTATTTAATTATCAATTTCACACTATAATTTTACTATAAGCTATTAAGTGTAATTTTGTTTAGCACAATATCAAACTTTTACATTACTAAACTTGGAATAAAATAACACCCATATTTAGATGAACTTTTCCCTTAAACACTAGCATCTAAAAAATGTTACAAAACTTCACTAATACACCCTTCAACACTCCTTAAAATGTGAACTATCCTCTACCATTTCACTTAACATATATATCCAACCCCCTCTTTTACGATGCGTAAATCTGAATCAAAATGTCACCTATGATGAATTACACATTTCCCAAGGCATCCCTCAAACTAGTATCTCATACATATTACTAAATTTCAAATGTAAAATTTTCTGTAACATGGAAATAAATTATACATATATAAATTCTACAATGATCTATATATATTACAATAATAAACAATGAATTACACCACACCTTTTCGCCATCTTTCTTGCATTCTATTAAAGCCATGTGAGCATGAAATCAACGATAAATCGTTGGCATGGCATCCACCTAGATCTAGCATAATTAACATTTTTAGTTTCCATTTACATAATAATAATAATTTACATTCGAAAGGATAGGGTTAGAGACATGTATTGATTTCATTTCATTTCTTAACCAAGGAGAGAGAAAGAGATAGGGCGAGAGAGAAACATTATTTTTCCAAAAGTTCAATTTTAGACAACAAGGCACATGATAAAGTTTCAAACAATTATTTACAAGTTTTCATGGTGGTTTGGAAACCCGACAGGCGTCCTACAACATTCTTTCTTTACGTTTTCCTACTAGTTGCAAAAACATTCAATTTAGACTCAAAGGCTAAGAAACCACTTTCAAATGTTGTCTTCTAGTGAGTGAACACACAATGGGTAAGTTTCCACATGTCCTCTTACACACCAAGAATTCACATGATATGAGAGAATTTAGAATTGATGAATGGTTTACAATTGGCGGCCAGGTTTCCGAGGTCATCAATCGTAATTGACCCAGTTGTAAATGATTAAAAGTCAACTCGAGGGCTCATAAAACCGCATCCAAAACTAATGCTTGATGGATGAACACGCAATGAGAAATTTCATACAAGTTCCCCTATATATGGATAATTCACCACAGTTAATGGGACTCAAAACTGGAAAACAGTTTTCAAACGGTGACTAGTTTTTTGGAGCCACCGGTCATAATTGGTCTAGTTTGAGCTAGTCAAATTACAACCAGAGGCCTACAAAATACCTTTGATGAACTATAAAGAAGAAATTTTTCCCCCAAAATGAAGGTTCCAGGAAATTTTTTATTAGAAATATTAGAGGTTTGCGAAGGAAGATAAACATTTCATTGCTTAGGGTTCAAACAGCGAGCTGAAACGAAACCCAAATTTTCAGTTTTAGTAGCTTCTTGAGAGTGCAAAATGGGGTAACAGGACTCCTAGAGGAGCAGCAAAGAGAGTACAAACTGTCAACTAGAGTCTATCTAAAACCTTGATGTGACTCTCCTCATATCAAGGAACACATACAATGCATGTCCTCTCTTTTACAAGGTTTAGAAAGCTATTTTTCAAGCCTCTATATGTTGTGTTTTTCTAACTTTGCAAGTAAATGAAAAAGGTTGTGTTTAGTTGACGAAACATCTAACTCTAAAAAATATCAACAGACATGAGCACTTGATTCAAATACCTGATTTGAATCGTATGAAGTTATGGTGGCAACCATAGTTGATGCTCAAATGGAAAAACAGTCTCAAAAATCACAAGATGGGGTTCTATTGCTTTACACTATTTAAGTTTGGTTACATATCCAATTGTAAAATTATTCATTAGTTTAATGTTTCTAATATAATGCAAATGAAGAAAAAAATTATGAAAACTATAGAAGATGTAGGTAAGGAGACCATGCCTGTCCTTGAATGATATGATGAAAGATGGGATCCATATAGGTCCACTAGTATTCCATTAAACTCCAAATATCCTTTAGGCATTCTGTCAAGTAGATCGTGAGAAACAAGAAAAAAACTCCCACATTTGCATTTTTTTTGAAATCTTATATACATGTTTCCCCAAAACAACTCGAGCATTCCCCACCATGATTATAGCCCTTCAAAAAAAGTTTGTTTGAGGTGCCCCCCTTTAAAATTACCATTCTATATCCATTCTTCTAAGCACCCACAATTCCAAACCCTATTTCAAAACTCCCCATTTGGTGTAGGTTAGGAGGAAGCTAAAATATTGTGGGATCTTGGATTTAAACATGCTAAAGGCATTTACTTCAAACAGTTTCATGGCCGAGCTACAATGCCGATTCAACCATTTTTTGAAGGACCTCCTGGGATTCCAGCATTTTCCCTCGTTTGTAAAAAATACTTCAATCACAACACCCAAACTTTCTGAGTCAGCATTCACTAAAATTTTAATCTCCATGTCTCTATACACATCCAGGGTCAGTCGGGTTGGTCTCAAGAATTACAGTAGGGCGCTGTAAGAGGAAAGAGAAAGCATATGAGCTGATTTTTTATAGGTTGCAAAAGCATCGTCTAGGTCAGCTACTCAAATGTATTCCTAAATGAGGAGATGGTAGAGGGAACCCTCTAGGTTAGTATCTAGGAAAGCCTTTGTATATTTGAATAGGCATGCATGAACAATCATAGAGAATAAATCACTACACGTCTAAGGGAGATGACCACCTTATCCTTTCTAAAGGGATACTAATTTAAAGAAGTAGAATGCGAGCTTGGCATGTTTCTCTAAGATTACTGACAATGCCATGTAAAGTAATATGTGAATATAACATGACACTAGAATGAGGTGCACTGTGTCAGAACAACATAATCAATTAATCGTGCATAAGATTCAAATGAATTTGCATAAAATTTTCTAAGTCATTTTTAACAAACCCAAATCATGCATATCTTGAAGTTAATAATGTCTACAAAACCATGTTTTTTTTATTTTCTTTTTTGACGTTATTTCAACAGTTCATGTTCTTGTATATGCTCCCGTGTCTTGCATCCATGTTTGCTAGAGCATTTTTGACCACAACATCTAACAAAATCCCTCTATCTATTTTCTTTGTTGGACATCTATACCTAGTTCCAACGTTGGTATTTTGGCCCAAGCTAGGAGTACGTGGCAACTGAAAAACTTACCACGTTGGAGACCTGTTTGTTGCATACATAAAGTAGTGTGACTGTCTCATGAGGAAACCATGCCTTTTGCACAATGTTGAAATCACAATCCATTTGAAGCAACCTCGTTATTTCATTTGGAAAAACATTTCCCTCCCTCCAACCAACCAAATACAGCTAAATATACAACGTTGAACTTGGGTACCAATGTGGTTAAAAACCCGTGGATATCAAAATAAAGTGCTCATGTTATTATGCAAGGAAATGACGTGTCTGACTGGGTGTTGATGAAGCCCATGTGCTGTGTAAGCCCTCCTGCTACATGTTTAGCCCTTCCACACGCCTCCATCACTCCCACACTCCTCCATTCACTAACCACCTTTACTATTCAACAACTACTAGCACGTATTTCCCTCCTCTTTTTAAAAAATAATTTGTTTTATTAGTCGGAACTACACAAAGGTGATAATCAATTCCACTGCACAAACTAAAATATAAAATATTCTTATTCTAATGTTAAACCCTTCTTATAGATGAATGGACCAATATGATGAGAACAACAACTTGGGAGGATGCAATTCCATTCCGAGGTAGATATCCCTAACTTTTCCACTGACTTCTAGGAGGAAGTTTGATTCTAGGGGAGGGGTATGTAGTGCCCCCCAGTTTACATACATCTTTTAGAATATGTTGACTCTGATATGAGATGGTTGATATTTGATCTTGATAGTTTGGATTAGTTATTACTACTATTTACCTTCATATGACATATGGCATTTTTATTGGATAGGGCATCACTGAGACTTATTTGATACTTATTATTATGAAAATTTCATATTTATTTGGTGATGATGGTGTTATTATGTGATGGATTATGTTTTTCTATAGAGTTGTTAATGATATTGATTGCATTTTTGATATTGTTTATAGAATAATGTTGTATGCATAATTGATAGATAGATATGTGGTGATCTATTTTAGTTGATATAGTATAGTTTATAATTATGATTTTATATGTAGATTTATTATGTCTAGTGGATTTGAGGTTTACCTTGAGTGTGCAGGTTACATGTGGCACCACTTGGCCAACGTGGGACTTAGGTTTAGCACTATTGAAGATGCCAAGTTGTCTTGTCCTAGCCATTTTTGCACTTTAATGTATTTTGGGTCATTCATTGAAATATGGGGTGTGAATAAGTCTTGTATTTATTTAATTTTCTATATTTTTTCCTTGGGCACCATGGTGATATTAGTTTTACCTAATTGCTCATGTAATTTGGTTTTATTTGTTCTAGCTTGGTCTTTTGGGATGAGTTGGGTTAAATGGTGTTTATTTATGTTAATCTATACGAACGTGTTGGGAATGGTTAAATAGGTTACTAGGGGCCACTTACCACTTTGAAATATCCCACTCAAACACAAAACCAAATTTACCCTTTTGGATCATTTTTGAAAGTTTGTTTGGAAAGGTAAGGGTTTTCCTTACCTCATATTTGGTCCATAAGACCTAATCTATGGGTGGGGAAAGAATTTTATCAACCCAAAAATCTTCTTCCCCACACCACCCTCTCTTGAGTCACTTTTGTAATCTTATTTCCATGTTTATCATGCGTGGTTTTTGATTTGTGTGTGTACTTTGGATGCTAAGTGGGATTTCGTTCCCTTGTTCATTAATTGTTTTTGGGTGTGGAAAAGGAATTTGTTTACTTAGATGGTGTTATTAGTTGGAAGGGTGACAAATGTCACCATTCCATGGGTTGTGAGTTTGGGGTATTTTCCCTTTATCTTCTCTAAGTTTTGAGAGAAGGGGGATTTTTCTTGGTGCCTTTCATTGGGGGCTTAAAGTGGAGTCTTTGAAGCTTGGATTGAGGAGATTTAGAGATTAAAAGATTGTATATTGGATTGTTGAGCTAGGACCTCATCTCCTTTGTTATTTATTTTCTAAATATTGAATGCATGTTGATCTTGTGTGTGTTTGAAATTGGTTTAATGTTTGATCTTTTATGGGGATTATTTGGGTTGTTTTTCTTTCTCTCAAGTTGTTTTTTTATGGAATGGAGTGAGAGGGGATACTTTCTTTCATGGCTTCCTCACGAAGCCATGTATGTTCTTTTTGTTGCTCCCTATCTTGGGGGAAGTATAAGGAACTTTCACTTGGCGTGGAAGTCACTTTCTAACTGTTGATGCGTAATAAAAACACCCCCCAAATGAAATATTTTATGGACAGGGGAATTCAGTGTGATTGCATAACATTGAGCTATCCTGAGTGTGGGACATTACGAAACAAGATAACTCTCCAGAGAAGGCCAGTTCCTGCTCCTAACTTACCTACCACTAACTACTCCTATTGCAAGAAAACTACTGACTAATCCTAACCTAATTCTTCTAAGGGGACAAGGAAAGAAGGATACATGGAATGAAAACCTACACTAAGAGAGGTGATACACCAAGAAAGGATTACTAATCACTCTTCCCAGCCCTGCAAAATGGAGAAAGGGTGAATCCTAAGGAGGTTGGAAAAATGCAACACAGACCCAAAATGTAAGTAATCTTCATTCCTCATAAACATAACCATGAAACCTATAATAGAAAAGAGAGTACACACAAATCTTGCAAGCACAATAAAAGGCAAGTAGAAATAATGAAAAAAATGCAAGGATTGACAATGCAATCACAAACACACCATGAAATTTACACAATCTACTGTTATAGTAGAAAGAGGCATGAAGCCATTAGAAGAGTTTGAGGAAGGCTAGAACTCCCAAGAGGAATGGGGTGCATGGGAGAATAAAAGTGATTAAAAACATTTACATATGCAAACCCCTTACATTTTATAGAGGAAGAAAATGAGGAGAGAGAGAGAAGAAATAAAAAATGCACTCCAATCTCCTGAAAAATCCATCATTGTCCTTATGGGAGTGATGGGCAAGTCTACAAATCCCATACTCCATTGTACCTTGCTTGTAAGGGAATAAAAGAAGCCCATACCTCATCATTCTGGTAGGTGAAAAATCTTAAACCACTCCTCTAAAATGGTGGACTATATTTCCACATTTTGGAATACTTAACTTCATAAAAATTAATAAATCCAATCATAGTTGTGTAGAGGAAACTGAGATCTTTCAAAAAAGACTGATTTTGTACAAATATGAGCTCCTAGTTAAAATTTATGGCCATTTGAAGATGAGGGCACCATATTGTAATAAATGCAAGTGGTTGGCTCTGTCTTTTCAGACTTTGAATCACATCGCAACCTCTGAAATCTGAAATATTAGACTTTCAGGATTTAGAATTTTGGGATTTTCCACTTCGGAGATAGTTACACTATTCATCACTCAAATTGGCTCGAGAGTTCTGAAATTCTAAAACCTTGAAGTCTAAAATTCAGACTTCAGGTGTTAGACCTTTGTCTTTTCAGGGGTTCAGGACTTCGAGTTTCGGGGTTTTAGGACTTCAGGTTTCAGGAATCTGGGTTTTGGGGTTTTGGGACTTTAGGTTCAGAGTTTTCTTCTCCCCGTGTGGCACAACTCACTAGGAGCTCGTGAAACCTCCAAAACTATGAACTCTGAAATGTCAGATTTCAGGTTTCAAAATTTTTACTCCATTTTCACACTTCTTTCTACTGAGTCCCCAAATTTCTCTTTTACCTACCTCTGAACTACCACACCTCTGAAGTCTAAATTTCAGACTTCGGAGCTTCTTCATTTCTTGAACTCCTCTGTAATGTGCTTGACCTTATTCATTGGATTTCTTGGAATGAACCCAAAACATGAGCTTGCATAGCCAATTCAATCCCTCCGTTTCCTCTCTGTGAGGTATTATTTGTCCAATTTCACCTAAGGGGAAAAATGGATAACAATTTGGTGACTCACGGGGTCACCTACCTGCTAGGTGGAAGGATCAGTTGGCTCGAAGTATCTATTGGGCATGGAGTTAATGCATACCTACAAATCGATCCGACTTTACTAAATTCGAGGCTCAGAGACCACTAGCAATCGGTGAAATTTCTTTGTTGCCTTCACTCTCAATTTTCATAAGGAAATGTTGAAGTTAATATTTTTTTAGAGTGGAAAATTGTCTTGACCTAGAATTTTCACATGTCCTATGAAGGGACTATCTCGAAACTTGAGTTTAGTTTCTCTGCATTTATTTTCTTTTGAGATCTGTAACTTTTCCTTAAAATTATGAACCTATTTATATGTAAAAGGCCCACTAAAACACCATGTACTGTGCTGGAGCAACATAAAAAAAAATCTATATACCAAATTACAAATCATACATGCCTAAGTAAACATGCAAAGTGTGCCTAAGAACTTGTTATGATGAAAACAATTCCTACACCTACCCTACACTAACCGGAAGTAGAGAAGATTTCAAAAAAATCTTACCATTGGTAGTGCAAAATAACTTCCTTTTCTCAAGATTGACAACCATGCAGATGATTTGGCATTGATCATGGCTATGCTTATGAATGAGAAATTTTCATAATACAAACTTCTCACCCATATCATTGAGATATTAGCTGCAAACCAAACAAACACCTATTAAGAAAGATTCACCTAGGGATCCTAGAGAAGCTGCAATTGATGTAGCCGATCCTCGACACTACGAGACTCACCCTCATGTTCGGAAGTGAAAATTACCGGTTGTGAATACTTTGGTTTTAGCTCCAATGAAGCTAAGTATCTAATAGGGAATGGTCTGAACCGCCGGATGTACTCGCTTCTCTGAATTGGAATTTCAAAAATAAAATATTTAAGTAGACTTTCCTGGAAAAGGTGACCATCAATGATTATATCTTCTTTGTCTTGTACATCTATAGACAACTGAAGCATCACCTTGGTGGAAGGTATGGAAGAAATGATTTCATCGTGATATTTTCCCTTTGTGGCGATGCAGAATCCCTTGTCTGACATGCTCTTTGGAAGATTCAATTCCTCCAATATTGACTCAAGAGGACTCTTATGAAGGATATGTTTCTCTTGCATGTGCTCTATTCTTGCAATGAGCTCTTTTTCTTGGAAAGCAAATGATGGAGGAGAAAATTATGTGATCTTAACAGACTCCTCTTCACTGAAAAAATCCTCCAAGTCTGATAGATAATCTGTCTCCTCATTATCATACTGTGTCAGTTCATCCTCCTCCATAACAAGAGAATGCTCCTCTTATTTTATATTTGTATCTATCCCTTTCTCCCCTCCTAATCTTGCAACTTGTGTATGATCAACCTTTTGTGAAAATAAAGGGTCATTGTGAATGTTCAATTCTAAACACTCCGACTTTTGATCATCCTCAACCTGTTCTTTCTCGACAAATGTTGCAATCGAATCAACCTTCACTACCTACTCTTCCCCAACTTTAGCCTCCTATGAAGACTTGATCAGTAGAGGGATATTTTATATTCCAATCTTAGCAGCCAAGTTCTTCAAAAATTGAATTATTTCTCCTTTGTTGGGATCCTCATGTTGCTTCTTTTCTCTATTGTTAGTGGTGCAGATGGTGGGAGGGTCTTACAAATATTCTCCCATGGAGGTAATGTTTATTAGAAGGGAAGAGGATAGAACAACTGAGATGAGATGGAAGGGTGGAAGGAAAAGAACTTGAATCCACAATAGGTGTAGCAAACATGAAACTTGGAAATTGAGGTTTGGGTTGAAATGATACAGATTATAGTGAATGAAAAGAATTATGAGAGTGTAATGTAGGAGTCTCCTGTAGACAAGTTTGACTTGCATAACGTTTAATGTCCTTGATGCATCCTTCTAGTTGGGGTAACATCTCAACTATGGAGCTTAGTTTCTTTTGTGGGATAAGATAATATGGAAAGGGGCCTTCACATGGACAAGGGGCCCTAAATCTGATCTTGAATGCAATCATTTTCACTGAAGCTATAGAATACACCATACTAGACATCATCTTTAGGATCCTCATTTATAACTCCACATTTTTGGGGGAAGAAGGTCATTCTAAATATGCATACTCCTTCCCTCGAAAATATGGATGGTTTTGTAAATAACCAAATTGATTTGTCTGCGTTTCTTCTCGGCATGTGTATTGAACTTGATTTCCATTACTGTATGGATGCAGAGATGGTTGGTAGTACCTTGGAAATGAATTTTGCAACTCCAAAGGAGGGCTGTATTGATATGGTCACAACTTTAAAATGTGAATCTCATAAGTCGATTGAAGCAATGAATACAAGAATTCATAGAATGGAAGAAAAAGGAAAGGATGGAAAAGAACAAATAAATGGAAATGGATGGTGAAGAAGGGGAAAGATCTAATACTCAAGGAAATGGGTTTGTTACCTAGATGGAATCGCCAGTTTTGCTTGCATGTGTGTCTCCGATGACCTGAAATTACACCAAGTGCACAATAACTTGATAAAATGAAATAGATACCTCTATGCACACCTTAAAGAGATCAAAGATTTTTGTGGTTTTGGACTGGTTCATTGCAGATGATTTCTAAAGTTATGAAATTCCATAGTCCCCCGAAATCTGACGTAGGAGACACTCTAAAATTGAAATCCTCTAAAATCCTGAAAAGCCAGCAACCTCTGAAAGTTTGAACTATAAAAATAAAAAAAATATGAAATCCTAAAATCCCAAAATTTGGAAAACCTTGAAATTCCAAAAATCAAAATTTCAAAAATCTAAGGATACCCTTTTGAAGCTTAGGCCCCCGATTTATCATTTATGAAATTTTGAGCTCATTATGCACAAGTTAATCCCTCAAAAATTTATTACAGACTTTGATCTTGCTACTGAAACCTCTGAAATCTGAAATCTGTAACCTCTGAATTTCAAAATGTAAGGAAATATCTTAAAATGAAGTGTTTGAACTTAGGCTTGAATGTGACCAGGTTTTTTAGTAGAAAAACATTACCAAAAATGAAAACTTTGACTTCTTGAAGTGGTCCCACCAGGCGTGCCAAAATTGTTGATGCGTAATCACAACACCTCTTGAATGAGATAGTTTATGGACTGAGGAATTTGAAGTGATTGCATAACATGGAGCTATCTTGAGTGTGGGAAATTTTGAAACAAGATAGATCTCCGGACAAGGCCGGTTCCTACTCCTAACCTACCTACCACTAACTACTCCTAATTTAAGAAAACTATTGAATAACCCTAAGCTAATGCTCCCAAGGGGATAGGGAAAGAAGGATACATTGAGAGAAAAACTACACTAAGAGTGGTGATACACCAAGAAAGGAGTGCTAATCACTCTTCCCAGCCCTGTAAAATGGAGAAAGGGTGAATCCTAAGGAGGATGGAAAAATGCAACACAAGCCCAAAATGCAAACAATCTTCATTCCTGATACACATAACCACCAAAATTGCAATAGACAAGAGAGTATACACATATCTTGAAAGCACGTTAAGAGGCAAGGAGAAATAATGAAAACAATGCAAGGATTGACAATGGTATCAGAAACATAACTTTCATTACTCCATTAAATATTTAAAGTATATCGTTATAGTAGGAAGAGGCATGAAGCCATTACAAAATTTTGAGGAAGGATTGAAGTCCCAAGAGGAATGGGGTACATGGGAGAAGAAACGTTATCAACAACCTTTGCACATGTAATCCCCTTATATTTTATAGAGGAAAAAAAATGAGGAGAGAGAGAATAATTTTGAAAATGCACTCCAATCTCCTACAAAATCCATCATTTTCCTTGTGGGAGTGATGGTAAAGTCTACAAATCCCATACTCCATTGTACCTTTCTTGTTGGGGAAGAAAAGAATCCCATACCTCATCATTCTGGTAGGTGAATCCCGTGTAGGCAAATGAAGCCATGACTGCAAGAATTCATAGAATGGAAGAAAAAGGAATGGACAAAAGAGAGAAAATGGATGGAAATGGATGGTGAAGAAGGGGAAAGATCTGATACTCAAAGAAATGGGTTTTTTTAACTAGATGGATTCACCATTTTTGCTTACATGTGTGTCTCTGACGACCTGAAATTACACCAAGTGCACAACAAATTGATGAAATGAAATAGATACTTGTATGCACACCTTGAAGAGCTCAAAGATTATTGCAGGGTTGGAGTGGTTCGTTGTAGTTTATCTCCGAAGTTCTGAAATTCCATAGTCCCTTAAATATGAGGTAGAAAAAATATGAAATCAGAATCCTCCAAAATCTCAAAAAAAACAACAACCTCCGAAAGTCTGAACTCTGAAAATATTTTTTTTTTGAAATCCCAAAATTTCAAAATTTGGAAAACCCTGAAATTCTGAAAGTCATAATTTCAAAAATCTAAGGATACCCCTTTTGAAGCCTAGGCTCCGATCTATCATCTGTGTAACTTTGAGCTCATTTTGCATAAGTTAAACCCTCCAAAATTGATTTTAGACTTTGAACCTATTGTTGAAAACCTCCAAAATCTAAAATATGCAACCTCTAAATTCTGAAATGCAAGGAAATATCTAAAAATGAAGTGTTTGAACTTAGGATTGAGTGTGACCAGGTTTTATAGTAGAAAAAAATTTCCAAAAAAGGAAAACTTTGACTTCTTGAAGTTGTCCCACTGGGTGAGCTAAAACTATTGATGCGTAATAACAATACCCCCCCAAATGAGATAGTTTATGGACTGGGACATTCGGTGTGATTGCATAACATGGAGCTATCATGAGTGTGGGACATTGTGAAATGAGATAATTCTCTGGAGAAGGCCGGCTCCTACTCCTTACCTACCTACCACTAAGTACTCCTAATGTAGGCAAACTACTGACTAACCCTAACCTAATGCTTCCAAGGGGATAGGGAAAGAAGGATACATGGAGTGAAAACCTACACTAAGAGTGGTGATACACCAAGAAAGGAGTGCTAATCACTCTTCCCAACCCTACAAAATGGAGAGAGGGTCAATCGTGAGGAGGTTGGACAAATGAAATACAAACCCAAAATGCAAGCAATTTTCATTCCTAATTAACACAAACACCAAACTTGCAATAGAAAAGAGAGTACACACAAATCTTGTAAGCATAATAAGAGGCAAGGAGAAATAATGAAAACAATGCAAAGATTGACAATAGAATCACAAACACAACTTTCATTACTCCATGAAATTTTCACAGTAGACTGTTATAGTAGGAAGAGGCATGAATCCATTACAAGAGTTTTAGGAAGGCTTGAAGTCCCAAGAGAAATGCGGTGCATGGGAGAAGAAAAGTGATCAACAACCATTACACATGCAAACCCCTTACATTTTATAAAGGAATAAAATGAGGAGAGAGAGAAGAAATTAAAAAATGCACTCCAACCTCTTGTAAAATCCATAATTGTCCTTGTGGGAGTGATGGGAAAGTTTTCAAATCCCATACTCCATTGTACCTTTCTTATTAGGGAAGAAAAGAAGCCCATACCTCATCATTCTGGTAGGTGAGAAATATGAAACCACTCCTCTAAAATGGCGGACTGTACTTTCATATTTTGGAATTCTTAACTTCATTGAAATTAATAAATCCATTTGTATTTGTGTAGAGGACACTTCAAGATTTCCAAAAAGTCTAGTTTTTATGCAAATTTGAGTTCCCCAGTCAAAATTTTATGGCCTTTTGAAGATCATGGTGTCATACTCTAATAAATACGAGTGGTTTTTTCTATCTTTTTGGACTTTGAATCACATTACAACCTCTGAAATCTGAAATTTTGGAATTTTGGAATTCCAAACTTCAGGATTTTCCACTTCGGAGATAAATGCATTGTTCATCACTCAATTTGGCATGACAGTTCTAAAATTCTGAAACCTTGAAGTTTGCAATTAAGACTTTAGGTTTCAGACTTTTTTCTTTTCAGGGGTTTGGGACTTCAAGACAATCAGGTTTTGGGACATCGTGTTTTAGGTCTTTAGGTTTCAGGGTTTCAGTATTTTAGGGTTTGAGTTTTTCTTCACCCCGCGTGGCACTGCTCACTACGAGCTCGTGAAACCTCTGAAACTCCAAACTCTAAAATGTCAGAGTTTGGGTTTTTGAAATTTTTCTCCCTTTTCGCGCTTATTTCTACCGAGTCACCAAATTTTGCTTCGGCCTACCTTCGAATGAACACACCTCCAAATTCTAAATTTTGGAGTTCAGAGCATCTTCATTTCCTGAACTCCTCTGCAGTGTGTTTGGCATACTTCATTGAATTTCTCAGCGAGGCCCAAAAACGTGAGCTTCTATGGTCAATTCAATCCCTCCTTTTCCTCTCTATGAGGTCTTGTTTGTCCAATTTCACCTGAGGGAAAAAAATGGATAGCAATTTGGTGACTCATAGGGTCACCTACTTGCTAGATGGAAGGATTAGTACGCTCGAAGTATCCATTGGGCATGGAGTTGATGCATACCTACAAACTGATTCGACCTTGGTGAATTAGAGGGCCTGGAGACCACTTGCGATCACCAAACTTTCTCCGCTGCCTGCATTCTCAATTTTCATAAGGAAATGTTGAAGTTAAAATTTTGTGAGAGTGGAAATTTTTCTTGACTTGGAATTTTAACTTGTCCCATAAATGGATTATCTCAAAACCTGATTTTAGTTGCTCTCCATTTGTTTTCCTTCGAGATCTACAACTATTCCTTACAATTATGAACCTATTCTACATGTAAAAGGCCCACTAAAAATGCCATGTACTGTGCTGGAGCAACATGAACAAAAATCTATGTACCAAATTACAAATCATACATGCCTAGGTAGACATGTAGAGTGTGCCTAAGCACTTGTTATGTTGAAAAGAATTCCTACACCTACCCTACACTAACCAGAAGTAGAGAGGATTTCAAACAAATCCTTCCATTGGTAGTGTAAAATAGCTTCCTTTTCTCAAGACTGGTAACCATGTGGATCATTTGGCATTTATCATGGTGGTGCTTATGAATGATAAATTATACTAACAGAAACGTCTCACCCATATCATCGAGATATAAATTGCAAACTAAACAAACACTTTTTTAGAATGATTCACCTAGGGCTCCTAGAGAAGTTGCAGTTGATGTATCTGATCCTTGACACTTTGAGACTCACCCTCATGTTCGGAAGTTAACGTGACCGGTTGTGGAAAAATATGGTTTTAGCTCCAACAAAGCTAAGTATCTGATAGGGCATGGCCTGAACCACCAGATGTGTCCACTGCTCTGAATTGGAATTTCAAAAAGAAAATATTTAAGCAAACTTTCCTAGAAAAGGTGACACTGTCTATGATTGGATCCTCTTTGTCTTGTACATCTACAGACAGTTGAAGCGTCACCTTGGTGGAAGGTATGGAAGAAATGATTTCCTCGTGATATTTTCCCTTCATGGTGATGTAGAACTCCTCATTGTCTTGCATGCTCTTTAGAATATTCAATTCCTCCAATCTTGGATCAAGAGGACTCTTATGAAGGATATGTTGCTCTTGCATGTGCTCTACCCTAGAAATTGGCTCTTTTTCTTGGAAGGCGGATGATGGAGGAGAAAATGATGTGATCTTAACAAAATCCTCTTCACTAAAAAATACTCCAAGTCTGACAGAAAATCTATCTCCTCAATTTCATACTGTTTCGGTTCAACCTCCTCCATAGTGGGAGCATGATCCTCTTCTTTTTGGTTTAAAGCTATTCCTTCCTCCCCTCCTTTTGATCTTGAAACTTCTGTATGATCAACCTTTTGTGAAAATAAAGAGTCATCGTGAATGGTACATTCTGAATAATCTGACTTTTGATCATCCTTAACCTATTCTTGCTCAAAATTTGTTGCAACTCGAATCAACCTTCACCACCTGCTCTTCCCCAACTTTAGCCTCCTCTAAAGGCTTGATTAGTAGAGGGATATTTTTAATTCCAATCTTAGCAACCAAGTTCTTCAAAAATTGAATCATTTCTCCTTTGTTGGGATCCTCATGTTGTTACTTTTCTCGATGAGATTTTTTGAGTTTCATCCTCACATGGATTCAAGAAAGTGAGAGGAGTATTGGGTTGAGTCTCAATAGATGTTTTTGTTGGTGGTGGAGATGGTGGGAGGTTTTCACAAATCTGCTCCTGTGGAGGGGACTGTTTATTGGAAGGGAAGAGGATAGAAGAACTGAGATGAGATGGAAGGGTGGAAGGAAAATAAGTGGAATCCACAATAGGTGCAGCAAATGTGAAACTTGGGAATTGAGGTTTGGGTTGAAATGATACTTATTGGGGCAAAGGAAAGTAATTATGAGAGTGTAACGCAGGGGTCTCCTATAGACAAGGTTGACTTGCATAACATTCAATGTCCTTGATATATCCTTCTTGTTGGGGGTAACATCTCAACTATGAAGCTTCGTTTCTCCTGTGGGATAAGATAATATGGAAAGGGGCCTTCCCATGGCCTAGTGGCCTAAAATGAATGATAACCAGAGTGTACCAAGCCAAGAATACAGACGCTAATCAAACACCATGATAAATAAGATGAAATTAATTCACTAGAATAACTTTACATAAACCTTTGTAAAAAAATGAGCAACAATATCATATATTATTCTGGAACTCAATGAAATACAATGAGAATGGTCCTTTCTTATATATGCAAGGAATAACAATTTAAGAACCAGCTAAGGTCGTAGATCAAGCCATAAATAAAGGAAAGAACTAGTCATCAAGGAACTAGTTAAGTCCATAGATTTAGGAGAGAACTAAACATCAAGGATCTAGTCAATACCATAGATCAAGGAAAGAACTACACCTAACAACTAGATAATATCTCCTAATATCTAAATAAGATAAAATAAATATCCACACACATAAGTGGGTGAGGATAAATATAATAAAGGTAAATAAAGTACCTAGGTGAACATGAGCGACAGGTAAATACCTACTATAACACGCCCCTAAAGTGAAGCTAGGGGCCAAAATAGAAGTGACATGCCCACAGTATGAGTCCTAACAAATAGGCCTGATGAGGTACTTATGTACAATAAATGGGAAAAAAGGGAGGCCGCAACGTATCCAAAACACATAAAAATAGAGTAAAGAGAGAAAAAAACCCCGCTGCAAGGCATCCCAAGAAGGCTCGACTCAAAAAAATCATACAATGTTGAAGAATTTTGGTATGCACTGTGGTCTAAATCCACAGCTCAATCAAAAAACTCAAAAACAACTGACACTGAGCTTCACCAAAATAGTTCCATACATAGAGATTGTTAATGGAATGATGTCGAAAGTGAAAAAAAACACCAATCTTATTTTGATCAATTGCTGCAAATCGGTGTGCCAAGATCCAAGAACAACCAAGGCAACAAGGAAAGGACATGAGAATCCAAATAAATAGGAGTGCCATGATCTAAGAAAATCCAATGTGCAATAAGGTAAGTACACACGAAACCTAAAGAAGTAATATCAACAACACACCCTCCCATACTGTTGAATGGGTAGAGTGATATCACAGATCTGTATGATTTTCCCAAAATCAACTACTCAAAACACTGAAAAAATAACACTAGACTTCACTAGAATAGATCACCCACAAGAGATATTGTCAACATGCCCAAAATTGTCAAAAATATAGATACAAAATCTCTTAGTAAACAAGAGAGATACACTACACCTACTAAAGAAAAATTCTCAAAAAAAGAAGCATTACAATGCAGAAGGTATAGAAAGTGGAGCAAGAGGCCAAATGGTGGAGGAGCTATGCCTATGGAGTCCTCTAAACAAAATCCTATGTCACCACCACGAGTGATTCGATATCCACCCCAAATAAACATGGATGGATGAAGAAGATGCCTACATATGACTTGGTGCAAAATGCACAATGGTTGATTGCATGCAAAGGAACATAAGAATGTGTGTTAGGTTGATCATGTCTGATAGCTAAAATATTATGTTTCTCAGGCCTAAGTGAAGGTAACGAACTCATTTGTTGCTCATGATCCTTAGAAAGAGTTAAGTAAACAAAAATAGGAGCTCTGTTAGTGTGTGATTCCAATGAATTATCTTCTCGAAAATAAATGTCATGGCGAGAATTCTACTTAACATGTGGAATAGGGGAAACAATACCATGTGAATGTCTGCCAATGACCTCCATCGGTGAAAAACCATAGAATAAAGCATGCGAGAACTGAATGCAGTGGTATGCTTCTCAAAAGAGCCATGCATATGAGTAGAAGTAGGATACACAACACGTGTTACTGGAATAGGCACAAACGTGGAAGAGCATGTAGTAACAAGCTTCATAGGCTTAAGAGGATCAAGAGAAGTAATAAGCTCAAAGACTGACATATCAATGTCAGTGGGTTACTGTTGATGTAAAATCACAACACCCCTCAAATTACCTTGTATCTGAGTGGGCCATTCAATGTGATATGCATAACATTAGACCATATCTCAAGCTATGGGACTTGTGAACTTGATATGGACCTCCAAAGTAGGCTAGTTCCTACTCCTAAACTACTTGCCAAAAGTTATTCTAACGCAGGCAAACTATCTAATCATAATCTAACCTTCCAAGGGACCAAGGAGAGAAAGTACAATAAAATAAATCCTACACTAAAATGGTGATACACCAGAGAAGCAGGTTGCTGGTCACAATCTCAGCTGCCTGAAATGGAGAGAGGTGAGAAAAGGAGAGGGTGGAAAAGATACACGACAGACTAGAGATGAAAATCACCTGGAACACCACTTTAAACCCATTAAACACAACTCCCAAAACTTGCAATAGACATAAGGTATATGCACAGTATACCTGCAATGATGAGAGGTGAGAAGAGACAATAAAATAAGCAAGGACGGAAAAAATGCATCACAATTTTTTTTTATTGCTCCAAGAGTTCACATGGTACACCATCAGTGGGCAAGGGGTAAAAAAATTCCATTACAGAGCCAAGAGAGGAGGCTTAGAATCTACATTCTAAACCTAAGGAAGAAAAGAGAGGGGGCAGGAGAGAAAAGATGACCAACCTTTAGAAATATGCCCCTCCTTTATAATATATAGAAGAATAAGAGAAGGAGAGAGGGAAAATTAGAATCCTGCTTCAACCACCCCTGCAATGTATTGTATCCACCTACTCCAACCACTCTAGAAAGCATTGAAATTTTCCTATAACAATGATGGGCTTTACTACAAGACTCATGCCTCCAAGTGATGTTCCTTATGGGGAAAGAAAAGAGTCCATTCTTCATCATGGTGATAGGTGAGAGACTAGACAACCTTGAAAATGGTGGACTGGATCATTAATGGTGGAAGGTGAGTGGTAGGCATCGGGAGCTCTCTGAAAACTCCTTTCCCACTCAATTCCGAGATCCTGGTTGAAAGACATGGCTATCCAAAGGCCGAGGTAAGGGATTTAATGTAGGCTCGTAATATGTGAAAGGGGTCTATCTATACGGGGTCCACATGTTAGCCTCGCATGTTTTAAGATCTCACCCCATCCCTCTAATCCTTGAAGCAGTGCCATCAAGGCATGAAGCGTCATTTGCGGGCTTGCTCTATTTCCTTTGTATTCTACCTAAGCCCTTCTTGTTGGTGGAGACACTATGTCTAACCCTAGACACGTGGAGGCTTAGCGCACGTTTGGGACTTTCCTATGGATTTCTCCTTAAAAGTTGAGCAGCCAAAGCACGTGGAGGCCTCCGCAGAATTTTGGAATTTTTCAACAGCTAGTGTCCCCTTTTCAGACCTGGGACATGCTGGAGGGCTGATGCTAGCTTATGGTCTCACTTTGGGTTGCACCTTTAAAGTTTTTCTGATGAGGCATGTGGAAGCTTAGTGCTTGTTTGGGGTCTACCTTTGGATTTTAACTCTAAAGTTGTTCCGATGAGACATGCGGAGGCTTCTGCTCACTCCTTTATACTTAGTTGATTCAGGCCTACTACCCATTTAGGGAAAAACTGTTGGATCCTAGACACGTGGAGAGCACCCGCGCACATTTGGAGACCCTATTTGGATTTGACCTCTGGAGGTGTGTCATTTGGACCATGTGGAGGCTTCCGCTAGCTCTTATATACTTAGCCGATTCAACGGCTAGCTCTGTCCCTTTTTGGACTCGGACCATGTGGCAAGCCCTACGCTTATTTGGGGACCTGCTTTTGATTCTTCCTTTGAAGTTACACTGATCTGACATGTGGATCTTTCTATTGGCGCTTGGAATTTTCAATAGCCAGCTCTGCCTTTGAGAGTTTGGACATGTGGAGGACCTGCACACATTTGGGGTCTCCATTTTGATGCATCTTTTGGAATTATCCTGATTTGACACATGGCACCTTCCGCAATTCTGTTGCTTTACCTCGAGTCAAATCACATAAGAAGTCTGAAAACTTCTAGCCCTTTCTTCAATCTTCTCCTATTGAGCCTCTGGACTCTTTTAATCTCATTAGCCTCCTTAACCAACCCTTTCTCCTCCGTTTTCAAGCCTTCCCTGTCCCTCAGATTTGGGATTGATTGTGAGCTCGTAGGACTGAGCCAACCCTTTGATTTTATTTTGTGTGGGGTCGTGTTTGATCAATTTTTCTGGGGGGGGGAATTGGGATAATAGTTTTGCGACTCACGGGTACATCTACCTTCTAGATGAAGAGACTAGTAGCCTTGGAATTATCCATTGGGCATGGAGTCATGAATGAGATCCTGGTACTGATCTTTTCCCAAAAACCATGATCCTGACTGTTTGCGTTTGGTTGCCCCTGAGGTTGCCCCATTTTCTGCACTCTCAATTTTCATAATAAAATCTTGAAAATGAGGTTTTGAGAGTATAAATTTGTATTGACCTAGGGCTTTCACCTGCTTTGGAAATGGAATGTTACAATATTCACCCAGAGGTACATTAAACTACATAAAAATATAACCCTAGAGAAAAAAATCACCACAACATGCTATATACAAAGGGGAAGATCATACATGCCCCAAGTGGAACATGTAGAGTGTGCACAAGCACTTGTGTTGCTAAAAGAAAACCTACTCCTACTCTTACACTAACCCTAACAAAGAAAAGATAAGAAAAGATTGCTACAGGAAGGGAGAAATAACTTCCCCTTTTTCAAAAAATGTGGCCACGTATAAGATTTGGCACTAAACATGGCAATTATAATCAATAAGAAACTGACAAGAGGCCAATCCTTCCACCCAAATCATCAAGGTATTACCATCAATCGAAAATACCTCCTCAAGTTGATTGGCATTGGACTCTTGGAGGTGTTGATGGTGACCCTTGGTGCTTTGATACTCATCCTCATTGCCCTACAGTGGGCATGAACTAGTTTTGGCTTCTCCCTTGGATCCAATGAAGCCAAATAACCTGATTGGGCACAGTCTGATTTGATGGATGTGCCCATAGTTCTAAATTTCAACTCCAAGAGTGGAGTCTTCTTGCGGAACTTCTTGGGTGAATGATGTGGGAGAGATGGGGGCTTTGCTATTTCCTTCTTCCTCTTGAGAAGACCATCGAAGATTAAGATCCCCCAATCTTGGTTCCAGAGGGTTGTTGTAAGATGCAGGCTGCTGCGATTGGAAGCTCTCCTCCATAGTAGCAGACTCGTGTGCTTGGAAGGCAGATGGTGGAGGAGAAAATGATGTGATTTCCATGGGTGCCTCTCCATCAAAGCAATCCTCCAAGTCTGATAGAAAATATCCTCCTCGTTCTCCTACTGCGGGCGAGCGTCAGTGCGGCTTGCTCTATTTCCTTTTATTCTACCTAAGCCCTTCTTGTTAGGTGGAGCACTATGTCTAACCATAGACACGGGGAGGCTTACGACGTTTGGGACTTTCCTAGGATTTTCTCCCTTAACAGTTGAGCCGACAAAGCACGTGGATGGGATTTGGATTTTACAACAGGCTCGGTCCCCTTTTCGACCTGGGACATGTGGAGGGCTGATGCTAGTCTTATGGTCTCACTTTGGGATTGCCACCTTTAAGTTTTTCTGATGAGGCATGTGGAGCGTAGTGCTTTTTTGGGGTTCTACCTTGGATTTTATACTCTAAAGTTGTTCCGATGAGACATGCGGAGGCTTCTGCTCACTCCTTTATACTTAGTTGATTCAGGCCTACTTACCCATTTTAGGAAAAAACTGTTGGATCCCTAGACACGTGAGCGCCCGTGCACATCTTGGAGACCCTATTTGAGAATTTGACCTCTAAGAGGTGTGTCATTTGGACATGTGGAGGCTTCCGCTAGCTCTTATATACTTAGAGCCGATTCAACGGCTAGCTCTGTCCCCTTTTTGGACTCGGACCATGTGGCAAGCCTACGCTTATTTTGGGGACCTGCTTTTGATTCTTCCTTTGAAGTTACACTGATCTGACATGTGGATCTTTCTATTGGCGCTTGGAATTTTCAATAGCCAGCTCTGCCTTTGAGAGTTTGGACATGTGGAGGACCTGCACACATTTGGGGTCTCCATTTTGATGCATCTTTTGGAATTATCCTGATTTGACACATGGCACCTTCCGCAATTCTGTTGCTTTACCTCGAGTCAAATCACATAAGAAGTCTGAAAACTTCTAGCCCTTTCTTCAATCTTCTCCTATTGAGCCTCTGGACTCTTTTAATCTCATTAGCCTCCTTAACCAACCCTTTCTCCTCCGTTTTCAAGCCTTCCTGTCCCTCAGATTTGGGATTGATTGTGAGCTCGTAGGACTGAGCCAACCCTTTGATTTTATTTTGTGTGGGGTCGTGTTTGATCAATTTTTCTGGGGGGGGAATTGGGATAATAGTTTTGCGACTCACGGGTACATCTACCTTCTAGATGAAGAGACTAGTAGCCTTGGAATTATCCATTGGGCATGGAGTCATGAATGAGATCCTGGTACTGATCTTTTCCCAAAAACCATGATCCTGACTGTTTGCGTTTGGTGCCCCTGAGGTTGCCCCATTTTCTGCACTCTCAATTTTCATAATAAAATCTTGAAAATGAGGTTTTGAGAGTATAAATTTGTATTGACCTAGGGCTTTCACCTGCTTTGGAAATGGAATGTTACAATATTCACCCAGAGGTACATTAAACTACATAAAAATATAACCCTAGAGAAAAAAATCACCACAACATGCTATATACAAAGGGGAAGATCATACATGCCCCAAGTGGAACATGTAGAGTGTGCACAAGCACTTGTGTTGCTAAAAGAAAACCTACTCCTACTCTTACACTAACCCTAACAAAGAAAAGATAAGAAAAGATTGCTACAGGAAGGGAGAAATAACTTCCCTTTTTCAAAAAATGTGGCCACGTATAAGATTTGGCACTAAACATGGCAATTATAATCAATAAGAAACTGACAAGAGGCCAATCTTCCACCCAAATTATCAAGGTATTACCATCAATCGAAAATACCTCCTCAAGTTGATTGGCATTGGACTCTTGGAGGTGTTGATGGTGACCCTTGGTGCTTTGATACTCATCCTCATGCCCTACAGTGGGCATGACTAGTTTTGGCTTCTCCCTTGGATCCAATGAAGCCAAATACCTGATTGGGCACAGTCTGATTTGATGGATGTGCCCATAGTTCTAAATTTCAACTCCAAGAGTGGAGTCTTCTTGCGGAACTTCTTGGGTGAATGATGTGGGAGAGATGGGGGCTTTGCTATTTCCTTCTTCCTCTTGAGAAGACCATCGAAGATTAAGATCCCCCAATCTTGGTTCCAGAGGGTTGTTGTAAGATGCAGGCTGCTGCGATTGGAAGCTCTCCTCCATAGTAGCAGACTCGTGTGCTTGGAAGGCAGATGGTGGAGGAGAAAATGATGTGATTTCCATGGGTGCCTCTCCATCAAAGTAATCCTCCAAGTCTGATAGAAAATATTCCTCCTCGTTATCCTACTGCGTGCGCTCAACCTCTTCCATGGTGTCCTTCAGATCTGTGATTTTCTCACTATGGTTCCCCTCTTTCTCAAATATGAAGTTTTAAAGCTAAAACTCTTCTTCGACATTAGATCTTGAAGGGGATGAAGTGGGAGGAAGAACTAAAGGTTCTTCTGTGGCTTGCTCTACACTTGAAGCCTTTGGAACCATATAGTTCTTCTTTGTGATGGGTTCATTAATCAAATCAGGAACTTCAAATGAAAGCAAAAAATATTCAATAATGCGTTCTTCATTAAGTGGCCTCAACTTTGATTTAATCTCCTCCAGCTGATCCTCCTCAATGGGACTTATAGCTGGTTGTTCTTCCTCTCTCTTGACTGGTTGTGCGGCCATGATTAGATCAACATCCTCTTTAGACACAAAGCCACTATGGACACTACATTAAGAGCATACGAACTGCTGATCTTATTCCTCTTGTTTTTGTTCTTGTTCTGCTGCAAACTCAGCTTCCACCACTTGCGGTCTGACCCCGGCCTCCTATGAAGGTTTAACCATCAAGGGGATTTTTGTAATCATAAATCTAAGAGCCAAGCTTACTAAGATTTTTGTCATCTCTTCTCTATTTGTCTCTCCTTGAATGGATTCTTGAGATTCTTCTCGAGATGAGCTTAGGAGAGAAGGAGTGGTGGGTGGTGTCTCCACTAATTGTTGTTTTATTTGTGGTGAAGGGGAAGGCACTGGTTTTGGCTCTTGTGGAGGGGAATTTAATTTGGAAAGTAAAAGGGAAGAGGAAATGAGATGAGATGGAAGACTACGGGATGGAGAAGGGAAATCAACACTTGGGGCAGCAGATGGGAAGCTTGAAGATTGAATCTCAAGTTGAGATTGTGCTGCTTGGGGAATGAAGAGAAAACTACTAGATGATGGTGTAGGACTTGTCATCACCAATCTGGCACTATGATAATTCTTCACCGGCAACTCCTCGTGCTATGATTATTTACTAATGCACAGCCTTTAGTTTGGTGGATGTAATCTGAAAACACAACAACAAACATAACACAAGAATACCATAGACTATGATAAGAATGAATGATGATAAATCTGAAATATCAGAGTAAATTATAATATTAACATGAAATTGTTACAATCTCACCCATGTGGTACTTCAAGTGTTACTAACTTCACTTGCCTTCCACCAATACTGTGGGAGAAACTTCACAATTACACCTCTTAATGGCTTCTCTAACACACCTTCAAAATGATGCCTTCCTTTACACACTTACTTATACAATATTTCTCACTACTTCCTTCTATGCTAAATGAGGGGGGTGACCTCTTTATTTATATAACTTCCAGGATTATCCATCTTATCTCTAAGATAGGATAAGAAATCCACTTTGATGAATCATATTCCATACCTTAACTCTTATCTATACATGTAAGCTTATCTTTTAAGATAAGATAAACCTTATCATTTCACATGGGTTCCACATTTTTAGACTTTTTACAAATAAAATACACAAAATATTTATGACCTCACTCCTTTTCCTTATTACTAATATAATATTTCTAATTCCTAATCATGTAGACCCTACTTCTCTACTTACCCCTACTTTTTTAACATTACTGGACCACTTACGACAAATATTTACTTTTTACCACAACATTCCTATTGTACTTTTGACTATTACCATACTATACATTATTAGCGGTGTCATACTGGTAGTGTCGTTATCTTCTATTAGACGCTACTACTAATTATACTTGACAACATCCTATTCCTAATACATACATTAATGAAATAGAAATTATGGAGGAAAATTTTAGTGTCGACATCTTCCCCCTTCCTAGCTTCTACTCCGTCCTCGGAGTAGACTATTCTGGTGCTTGGAAAATCTTTAACTTGTCGTGGTTGACCCATTTTGTAATGGGAGTGCCATCCAATTCCTCCAGTCGGTACATACCATTTTCATGCACAACTGCTATTTTGTAGGGCCTCATCCATTTTGGAAGAAATTTTCTTTGTCTTCTTTTTTTGTATCTCAAATCATATACTAGGACCAAGTCATTCACATGAAATGGAGACCAATGGATCTTTTGATCAAAGTATTCCTTCTGCTTCATTTTCTTGTTATAGCTTGTATCCTTTGCTATTTCCCTCATTTCCTCAAGAAAATGAAGATGTACCAACCTTTCTTTTACTGAATCACTTTCATCCATCCTTTCATTTTTCATAACTCTCACAGTGGGAATATCAAACTCAATAGGAAGAACTGGATCAATGCCATAAGTCAACTGAAATGGGGAGTATCCTGTTGCTGACTTTGATGTTCCCCTATATGCCCACAATGCTGAATGAATCCTTTTATCCCACTTATGTACCTGCAAGGCTGCATCTTTTGCTAGAATTTGACACAACACAAAATTTGTTCGTTCCACCTGTCCATTTGTGCTTGTCTTGTATGTTATTGCCTTCCCGTGCTTAATAGAATACTTATTGACTAGGGCCTCTACCACCTCATTAATGAATTCTCTTCCTTGATCTGTTACAATTTCTAATGGACAACCAAATTTGGTGACAATGCGTTCATATATGAACCTTGCCACTTCATCCATGGAAGTTGTTTTCAATGGCCTAGCTTCAACCCACTTGGTTAAATAATCTGTGGAAACTACAATATACTTATTTTGGCATGGGGTAGTTAGAAGTGGACCTATAATGTCTATTCCCCACTTTTTAAAGGGATCCAAGTGGAAGAATAGGACATAATGGAGCTGATGAAGTCTTACGGTTACCATGTGTTTGACAAATATCACATGTCTTACAATAATTATAACAATCTTTAAAAAGAGTGGGCCAGTGATAACCTGCATCCAAGATCCTTCTTGCTGTAAGTTTTCCAGAGAAGTTCCCTCCACATGTACCATTGTGGAATTCTTCTATCAGCTCCTTCCCTTGATCATGTCCAACTACCCTCTTGTACTGTCCATCAGGTCCTATTCGAAATAATACTCCATGCAGAATAGAATATGGATGACTGGCTTGAGTAATCTTAGTCTTTGCATTGGCATCATCAGGAAACTTGAATTCATTCAAATAATTCCAAATATCTATGTATTCACTAGGGATTGTGTCAAGGGATAACAATGCTGCATCTGAGAAATCATCATCATCACAAGATGAACCTAAACTATCATAGGCTCGAGAGAGTGCATCTGAATTGACATGCTTCTTTCCTGGCCTTATCTATAATATCAAATTCAAATTCTTGTAGAAAAATTATCCATCTTGCTATCCCTCCCTAATGAGTTAGGCTTATTGACAATATATTTTAGAGCCTAATGATCTGTTACAACTATAAATTTCTACCCTAGCAAGTAATTTCTAAACTTCTTTATAGCAAAAATGATAGCTAGAGCCTCTTTTTTTAGTTACAGTATAATTTACCTCAGCACTGCTCATTTGTCTACTCCCAAAGTAAACTGGATGTTCATTCCCATTTTCATCCTTTTGGCTCAGAGTACGTCCTAGTGCTGCATTTAAGGCGTCAGTGTACACAATGAATGGCTTGCTCCAATCTGGATTCTTTAAAATAGGTGAAGACACAAGGGCTTTCTTAAGTTGTTCAAAAGCTTCATGCACCTTATTTCCTAGTTCATAAGTAATATCCTTCTTCAAGAACTGGGTTAGTGCCTGTCGCAATCTTTGAGAAATTCTTGATGAACCTTCTATAGTAACCCACATGGCCTAAAAATGATCTCAACTTACTTCTATTTATAGGAAATGGTAACTCTTTGATTTTTGAAACTTTATCAGGATCAGTACCAATACCATCTCCGGATACAACATGCCCTAAAAAAATGCCTTTAGAACATCCAAAGACACAATTTTTAGGGTTTAGTGAGGCTTGTGCTTCATCTAACCTTTGAAATGCTGTTTCCATCTAGTGCAGGTGGTCCATATTGCTCCCATAGATGTAAAAATCATCTAGAAATACTCTGATGAAGTTCCCAATATAGGGTTTGAACACCCTATTCATCAAACACTGGAACGTTGTTGGAGCATTACACAACCCAAAATGCATAACTCTATAAGAAAATGTTCCCCAAGGAGTGGTGAACGTGGTCTTTAGCTGATCTTTGTCCACTATATGGACTTGGTTGTATATGCTATAGCCATCAGCAAAACTATAACACTCCTGGCCAGCTACTTCGTCTAAGATCTGATCTGAGAATGGAAGAGGATAATGATCCTTCTTTGTTGCCTTATTGAGCTTCCTATAATCAACACAAATGCGTAGCTTCCCATTCTTTTTTATTGAGATGACAATGGGAGAAACCCATTCTGAATTCTCCATAGCAAATATGAATCCTGCATCCAAGCAACTTATCTATTTCTTTTTTTAAAGTCTTGGGAAAATTAGGATTCATTCTATATGACATTTTCTTTATAGGCTTAGCACCATCTACCCAGCTCAATAGAATGTTCTACCCAACTTACTTGATGGAATTCCTTGTAATCAAAAGTGAATATGTGTATGTACCTTTAAAAGAGCTGGAGGTAGGATTCCTTCTCACTCTCCATCACAACATCACCAATCTTTATTTGCTAGAGACGATCATCAATTTATTCTTCGGATAATTTTATGGGGTCATGAGTCGGTGTGACTAGAAGGATATCCATGACCGAAACATCAAGCTCACATTCTTCATCTTCGGTGTCAACTTGACTGGTACTCAAGTAATCAGAGGATGTCCAATCATCAGTTTCATCACTTCAATCCACAGGTTCAGCCTTATGATGCCGAGGTATCAGATTTATCTTCACCCTCTCTCTACCACATCCAAGTTTCATGAATCCTTCATTCCAGTAGTTTCTTGCATGAACTCTCCTTAGCCATGGTCTTCCCAATAACATTGGGTATGCAGCAGTACCATTTTTCATCACCTGAAAGTCTACCACATATACAACACCCATAACAGATATTGTCACGTTTGAAACTACACCTTCTGGTTTAGTTTTTCCCTTATTTAATGAACTTAAAATAAGTGTTGAGGGGTGATCAATTTTTAAACCCAACATATTCATTATAGACTCGGTCATTACATTAACTGCAACACCTCCATCAAGTAAGACATCATGAATTGAAATACCCTTACATAATACCTCAGCTTGTGGAGTGTAGGGATCTACCTCTGCCTCCAAAATAGGGACCTCAACCTCCTTCCTTTGTCGAGCATTGAGTCCACTTCGCAGCTCCCACCTCTTCTTAGAAGACATAGCCAAGAGTTGACCATATGTAATATTTGCAGGCCTTTTGGATAGATCTTCTAAGATGGAGTATGGTCCTTGTCCCTATGAAATCAGAAAATCCTGCACACCCAATTTTCTTCTCCTATATTTCTTACTAGTTTCTCCTTTCATCTTCTTAGGATCATTTCCATCTTGGCTATCTTTTTCTTTCTTTCTTTTTGTTACAAACACATCTACTTCATTATTTATGCTCTTATCTACTACATCAAAAGAATTCACAGGTGCTTTTCCTTTATCATTATCTTTTGTACTAGATGTAGAATCTCTATCTGGAAAATTATACTTATAATGACCCTTTTTATAACAACCATAACATACAACTTCAGAAATATTTCTTTTTGGACCTCTATCTCCTCCCTGAGAACTAAATTCTTTTGCTTGAAGAAGATTAATAGTTAATTGACCCATCTTCTTGAGTAGATATTCATACTCAGTAGATGTACTAGGAGAAATATTTTTTCTCACCGAGAGTGGTTGTCGATTCTGAACTAAATGTGCTGGTGTAGGCTCTACTTTAGCAACAATTTTTTTGGGCTCCTCTTCCATGCTTTCTTCTTGCCTTCTTGCAATCTCCTTTACTTGTTCAATGGTAGCTGGATGGTCATACTTCACTCATTGTCTAATCTCTGGCTTCATCCCAAGAATGAAGTGCTTATAGAGGAGATTATCCATGACATTCATCAACCCATCCGCTAATCCTTCCTTCCGGATCTAGGCATCGAGCTTCCTCCTTAGCTCTAGAACACGGGCATGATAATCCCTTATCTTCTCCTTCTCTCCTTGGGATAACTTTGTGATATCGATCATGAGATCTGCATATTTCTGTTGTTCACCAAATTCTTCAAGAAAACTGTCAGTTAATAAATCCCATGAGTTTCTCACATTATCACCTAGTGTTTCAAACCACATAAGGGCTGAACCATCAAAAAAGGTAGGAAAAAATTCCGCCCATTGTTCCCTTCTTATAAGGCCATTACAAATACAAGATTGTTTAAACTCTTGAATGAAAGAGGAAGCATCTTTTTTAGATTGGGCTGAAAAAAATAGGAATCTTCCCCATTTCCAAAAGTAACCACAGTAAAATACCAACCCACAAGTACAATCAACAAGACTTATGTGCACAAATAATTAGAATCACTATAATAGAAAATAGAAATGACCACGGTAAACTATGGTAAAACTTGACTTACTGTGGTAAAAACTGACTTTACTGTGGTAAACACTATTCACAGTAAAAAGTGAAGTTACTGCGGTAAATACTATTCATAGTAAAAAGTGACTTTACTGCGGTAAATACTATTCATGGAAAAAAGTGAGTTTACCATGGTAACTACTATGCACAGTAAAAACAAGGTCACCCTCCAAATGTTTTTGACTAAGGGGGAATATCTCTCAAGAAAATCCACCAACAAGGAATGGTCCCAGCAACGGAACCAAAATGTCATCACCAATCTGGTACTATGATAATTCTTCACCGGGAACTCCTTGTTCTGTGATTATTTACTAATGCACAACCTTTAGTTTGGTGGATGTAATCTGGAAACACAACAACAAACATAACACAAGAATACCATAGACTATGATAAGAATGAATGATGATAAATCTGAAATATCAAAGTAAATTATAATATTAACATGAAATTGTTACAATCTCACCCATGTGGTACTTCAAGTGTTACTGACTTCACTTGCCTTCCACCAATACTATGGGAGAAACTTCACAATTACACCTCTTAATGGCTTCTCTAACACACCTTCAAAATGATGGCTTCCTTTACACACTTACTCATACAATATTTCTCACTACTTCCTTCTATACTAAATGAGGGGGGTGGCCTCTTTATTTATAGAAATTCTAGGCCTATCCATCTTATCTCTAAGATAGGATAAGAAATCCACTTTGACGAATCATATTCCATACCTTAACTCTTATCTGTACATGTAAGCTTATCTTTTAAGATAAGATAAACCTTATCATTTCACATGGGTTCGACATTTTTAGACTTTTTACAAATAAAATACACAAAATACTTATGACCTCACTCCTTGTCCTTATTACTAATATAATATTTCTAATTCCTAATCATGTAGACCCTACTTCTCTACTTACCCCAACTTTGACATTTTAACATTACAAGACCACTTACGACAAATATTTACTTTTTACCACAACATTCCTATTGTACTTTTGACTATTACCGTACTATACATTATTGGCGGCGTCATACTGGCAGTGCCCTTATCTTCTATCAGACGCTACTACTAATTATACTTAACAACATCCTATTCCTAATACATACATTAATGAAATAGAAATTATGGAGGAAAATTTTAGTGTCAACAGACTTACCCATTGATAAGGCTCCTTGACGCCAAGTTCATAGGCCTCTATCTCCTTAGTCCATTGCGCAAGTTGGGGCATCATCTCAACCATGAAGTGAAGCTTCTCCTATGAGATGTAATGTCTTGGAAAAGGGCCTTCCCATACAAAAGGTTCCCTGCAACCAATCCTGAATGCTTTCATTTGAGTTGTAGCCCTAGACTGCACCATGCTAACCTCCTTTCTTTGGATCTGTTCCAGCAAGTATATGTTCTCCACATAACTGTTACCATTATGTGTACCCTTATTCTTGATAAGATCCTTGTACAAAATGGTTTTGACACTTCTCATAAGGGTAAGCATAATGGTTCTGGATCTGATCATAATTCTGATCTAGAGGAGTTGGGAAATACATTGGAGGTGAACTACATCGTGGTTGTTGCAAGCATGAGTCCCAAGAGGGAAATGAAGTCATGATTTCACAACTTCATGGAATGGGAGAAAATTAAAGATGTGGAAGAAAAATGGATGGGGAAGGTCTGCGATTTTAAATATGTGGGTTGTTGACCAGATGGAGTTGCCAAATGTGCTTGAAAGTTCCTCTAAAGGATGAAATATTCACCAATAGCACATATAACTTGATGAAGTGAAGTTGTAAGGTGCTTCAGACCTGTCCCACCAGGCCTGCCAAAAATATTGATGTGGTCACAGGGTGGCTTAAGATTTTCTATTTG
Organism: Taxus chinensis; assembly: GCA_019776745.2. Classification (NCBI taxonomy): domain Eukaryota; kingdom Viridiplantae; phylum Streptophyta; class Pinopsida; order Cupressales; family Taxaceae; genus Taxus; species Taxus chinensis. Next base: position 703,333,556 of record CM034146.1, on the reverse strand, counting down.
ATAATGAGACACCTTGGAAAGATGAGAAAAATGTAACCTCAATGTCCCACTCGGCGTGCCAAAACTATTGATGTGGTCACACGGTGGCTTAAGATTTGTTTTTTGATAATGAGACACCTCAGAAAGATGAGAAAAATCTAACCTTAGTGTCCCACCGAGCGTGCAAAAATTGTTGATGAAAAATCACAGCACCCCCCGAATGGCCTCAGATCTGAGTGGGGCATTCGGTGTGATCTACATAATATTGGACCATATCTCAAGCTGTGGGACTTGTGAACTTGAGATGGACCTCCAAAGAAGGTTGTTTTCTACTCCTAAACTACCTACCACAAGCTATTCTAATATAGGAAAACTATCTAATCCTAATCTAACGTTCCAAGGGACTAGGGAGAGAAAGTGCATGAAAAAAAAGCCTACACTAAAACGGTGATACACCAGAGATGGAGGTTGCTAGTCACAATATCAACTATCTGAAATGGAGAGAGGTGAGCAAAGGAGAGGGTGGACACAATGCACCACAGAACAGAGATGAAATTCACATGGAACACCATTTCAACCCATTAAACATAGCTCCCAAAACCTGTAATAGACATCAGGGATGTGCACAATATACCCTGTAATGATGATAGGTGAGAAGAGATAATAAAATAAGAAAGGATGGAAAAAATTCATCACAAAACATATTTTATTGCTCCAAGAGTTCAAACGGTACACCATTAGTGGGAAAGGGGCAAGAAAATTCCATTACAGAGCCAAGAGAGGAGGCTTAGACTGTACATTCTACCCTAAGGAAGAAAAGAGAGGGGGGGAAAGAGAGAAAAGATGACCAACCTTTAGAAATATGCCCCTCCTTTACAATATATAGAAGAATAAGAGAAGGAGAGAGGGAAAATTTGAATCCTGCTTCAACCACCCATGCAATGCATTGAATCCACCTACTCCAACCACTCCAGAAAGTATTAAAATTTTCCTATAAAAATGATGGGATTTACTGTAAGACCCATGCCTCCATGTGTTGTTCCTTATTGGTTAAGAAAAGATTCATTTCTTCATCATGGCAATAGGTGAGAAACTTGACAACCTCAAAAAATGGTGGACCAGATCATTAATGGTGGAAGGTGAGTGGTAGGTGCTGGGAACTCTCTGAAAATTCCTTTCCAGCTCAATTCTGAGCTCCTAGTTAAAAGACATGGTCATCCGAAGGTCAAGGTCAGGTGTTTAATGTGGGCTCACAATATTTGAAAGGGTCTGCCCATATAGGGTCCACATGGTAGCCTCACGTGTTTTAAGATCTTGCCCCATCCCTCCAATCTTGAAGCAACGTTGTCGAGGCATGTGGCATTGTTTGCGAGCCTGCTCTATTTCCTTTGTATTTTGCCTAAGTCCTTCCTATTGGTGGAGACACTATGTTTGATCCTTGACACATGGATTCTCAATGCATATTTGGGACCTACCTCCAGATATTTCCTTTGAAGTTATGTGAACAAGGCACGTAGAGGCCTTTGCAGGATTTTGGAATTTTCAACAGCTGGTGTCCCCTTTTAAGACCTGGGACATGTGGAAGGCTGGCGCTAGTTCAAGATCTCTCTTTGGGCTTCACCTTTGAAGTTGCGCTGATGAGGCACATGGAAGTTTCACGCTCATTTGGGGTCTGCCTCTAGATTTTAACTCTGAAGTTCCATTGATGAGACACGTGGAGGCTTTCACTCACTCTTTTATACTAAGCAGATTCAGGCTTTCTGCCCATTTAGGAATAACTGTTGGACCCTAGACACATGGAGAGTCCGTGCACATTTGGAGACCCTATTTGGACCTAACCTCTAGAGCTGTGCCTTTTGGACACATAGAGGGTTATGCTGGATTTTCTATACTTAGCCAATTTAACGACTAGCTCTGTCCCTTTTTTGACTCGGACCACGTCGTGAGCCTGAACTTGTTTGGGGACCCAATTTTGATTCTTCCTTTGAAGTTTCACCAAGTTGACACGTGGCTCTTTTTGTTGGTGCTTGGACTTTTCAATGGTTGGCTCTACCTATGAGACTTTGGACACGTGGAGGGCCAGCGCACATTTGGTGTCTCTATTTTGATGTACCTTGTGGAATTACACCGAGCTGACACATGGCACCGATTATGAGTCCATTTCTTTGCCCTGAGTCGAATCACATTCGAAATCTGAAAACTTCAAACCCTTTCTTCAATCTTCTCTTGTTGAGCCTCTGGACTCTTTTAATGTCATTTGTCTCCTTCACCAACCCTTTCTCATCCATTTTCGATCCTTCCTGCCCCTTAGATTTGGGATCGATTGTGAGCTCGCAAGACTAAGCCGAACCTTCGATTTTCTTCTATATAGGGTCGTGTTTGATCAATTTTAACAAGGGGAAAAATTGGGATAACAGGTACAAGAGCAATAGCTACAAGTGTACTAGGAGCATGGACATGGCTATTCACAATATGATGGTGATGTTGTATACTAGTAATTTTTTGTTGTAGGCAGTGTATTAGATTATCATTATCATGAATGAGTGATTGTAGAAGAAAATTTCGCTTCTTGAGTGATCTATTTTCTTCCAAAATTTTTACAATATCCTCTTAAAGTCCACACACTTCAGAGAAAATCATATCATTCTCAGAATCCATGATAGATACAAGAATGCAACCCCCAAAAATTTAGAACGTTGGGCTCAGCCGAAATTTCATCCACAATCGATTACAACACTCCTCCATATTTGGCACTTTATAATGAGTGCGTGTTATAATATGAAACTTTATAATTATAGTGAAATTCTCAAAATAAATATTTCCAATGGAAAGAGCACAAAAAAATAATCACTTTTGCAAAAATCGGAACTCAAAACCAAGTTACCGATCAAAAGATACAAGTTTTTCAATATTATGCTCTGCTATTTATTTTAGATGCCACTAAAATAAAGCAAAATGTTCTTGCTTTCACCACACAAATAAAATGAAAGGGGACTGGAGTTAAGCACCTACTAGTAGGAATAACAAGTTTTAAGCCCGAATATGATCATACCATATGAATCCAAAATATATCTCAATAAACTCAACAAAACCCAGAAAATGCTTTCCTGCGTTCCTTTCTTGGTGGCATGAATCTGGAGGCGAACCAGTGCATTTCTCTACAACAACGAAAAAACAAAAAAAAATAATTACCTCAAGAAATGGTTAAGTTTACAGATGATCTTAGGGTTTTTCCACCTTTCGGATCCAATGGATGCCTCTGTTTTGCATAATATCACATGCAACAGCATAATACGACCAAATCCCAAATATATGAATATACAAACAATTTATTTACAAAATAAAACTTACAGATGGATTTTAATAGCAATCTCCTTCTATGATACCATAAAATGAACAATAACCAGATCATACCAAGCTAAGAACACAAATGCTAATCAAACACCATGATCGATAATATGAAAGTAATTCCGCAGAATAAATTTACATAAACCTTTGCAAACAAATGAGCAAGAATATCATATATTATTATGGAACTCGATGAAATACAATGAGAATGGGCCTTGCTTATATAGGCAAGGAATAACAATGTAAGAACCAATCAAGGTCGTAGATCAAGCCATAAATCAAGGAAATAACTAGTTAAGTCTATAGATTTAGGAGAGAACTAGACATCAAGGATCTAGTCAATACCATAGATCAAAGAAAGAACTAGTCAATAACATAGATCAAGGAAAGAACTATACCTAACAACTAGATAATATCTCCTAATATCTAAATAAGATAAAATAAATATCCACACACATAAGTGGGTGAGGATAAATACAATAAAGGTAAATAAAGTACCTAGGTGAACATGAGCGAAGGTAAATACCTACTCTAATAGGGCTCTGAATCCAACTTGAATGCCTTCATTTTGACTAAAGCCCTAGACTGTACCATACTAGCCATTATCTTGAGGATCTTCATTTGTAACTCCACATTTCTAGGGGAAGAATGTCCTTCAAAATACTCATACCCCTGCCCTTAAAAATATGGATATTTTGGTAGATAACCAAACTGACTTTCCTCCTGTTCTTCTGGGCATGCATACTAAACTTGATTTCCATTACTGTATGGATGCAGAGATGGTTACTATATTACCCTGGAAATGAATTTTACAACTCCAAAGGAGAGCTACACTGATAATTCCACTACCTTAAATGTGAATCCCATAAGGTGAATGAAGCCATGACAACAAGAATTCATAGAATGGAAGAAAAAGTAAAGGACGTAAGAGAAAAAATGGATGGAAATGGATGGTGAAGAAGGGGAAAGATCTGATACTCAGAGAAATAGGTTTGTTAACTAGATGGATTTGCCATTTTTTCTTGCATGTGTGTCTCTAAAAACTTGAAATTACATCAAGTGCACAACAACTTGAGGAAATGAAATAGATACCTATATACAAACCTTGAAGAGCTCAAAGATTATTGCAGGGTTGGAATGGTTCGTTATAGTTGATCTCTGAAGTTTTGAAATTACACAGTCCCAAAAATATGATGTAGAAAAAACATTGAAACCAAAATCCTTTGAAATCCCAAAAAGCCAACAACCTTTGAAAGTTTGAACTTTGAAAATACGAAAGTTATGAAATCCCAAAATTCCAAAATTTGGAGAACCCTGAAATTCTGAAAATCATAATTTCAAAAATCTAAGGATACCCTTTTGAATATTAGGCTCCGATCTATCATCTGTGAAATTTTGAACTCATTTTGCACAAGTTAAGCCCTCTAAAATTGATTTCAGACTTTAAAGCTGCTGCTGAAACCTCCAAAATCTAAAATCTGTAACCTCTGAATTCTGAAATTCAAGGAAAGATCTAAAAATGAAGTGTTTGAACTTAGGATTGAATGTGACTAGGTGTTATAGTAGAACAACTTTTCCAAAAAATGAAAACTTTGGCTTCTTGAAGTGGTCCCACTAGGTGTGCTAAAACTATTGATGCGTAATCACAATACCCCCTGAATGAGATAGTTTATGGACTGGGGCATTTGGCGTGATTGCATAACACGGAACTATATTGAGTGTGGGACATTGTGAAATGAGATAGCTCTCCAGAGAAGGCTGGCTCTTGCTCTTAACCTACTTACCACTATGTACTCCTAATGTAAGCAAACTACTAACTAACCCTAACCTAATGCTTCCAAGGGGATAGGGAAAGAATGATACATGGAGTGAAAACCTACACTAAGAGCGGTGATACACCAAGAAAGGAGTGCTAATCACTCTTCCCAACCCATCAAAATAGAGAAAGGGTGAATCCTAAGGAGGTTGGAAAAATGCAACACAAGCCCAAAATGCAAACAATCTTCATTCTTAATAAACATAACCACCAAAATTGCAATAGACAAGAGGGTACACACATATCCTACAAGCACAATAAGAGGCAAGGATAAATAATGAAAACAATGCAAGGATTTACAATGGAATCACAAACAAAACTTTTATTACTCCATTAAATTTTCAAAGTATATTGTTATATTTGGAAGAGGCATGAAGCCATTACAATATTTTGAGGAAGGATTGAAGTCCCAAGAGGAATGGGGTGCATGGGAGAAGAAAAGTGATCAAAAACGTTTGCACATGCAAACCCCTTATATTTTATAGAGGAAGAAAATGAGGAGAAAGAGAAAGAGAAGAAATTCGAAAATGCACTCCAATATCTTGCAAAATCCATCATTATCCTTATGGGAGTGATGGGAAAGTCTACAAATCCCAGAATCCATTGTACCTTTCTTGTTGGGGAAGAAAAGAAGCCCATACCTCATCATTATGGTAGGTGGAGAAATCTGAAACCACTTTTCTAAAATGGCAGACTGTACTTCCACATTTTGGAATATTTAACTTCACTAAAATTAATAAATCCAATCGTAGTTGTGTAGAGGACACTGAGAGATTACCAAAAAGTCTTATTTTATGCAAATCTGAGCTCCCAGTCAAATGTTATGGCCATCTGAGGATGAAGGTGCCATAATGTAATAAATGCGATTGGTTGGCTTTGTTGGCAATTTCAGACTTTCAGGATTTGGAACTTCAAAATTTTCCACTTCAGAGATTGCTGCACTACTCATCACCCAAGTTGGCTCGAGAGTTCTGAAATTCTAAAACATTGAAGTTTATAAATTAGACTTCGTGAAACCTCTGGAACTCTGAACTCCAAAATTTCAGAGTTTGGGTTTTGGACATTTTTCTCCCTTTTTCGCGATTCTTTCCACCGAGTCCCTGAATTTCACTTCAGCCTACCTCCAAATGACCACACCTCTGAAGTCTATATTTCGTACTTTGGAGCTTCTTCATTTCCCAAAATCCTCTGCAATGTGCTTGGCATGCTTCACTAACTTGGTTGGCATGAGCCCAAAACATGAGATTCCATTGCCAAGTCGATCCCTCCATTTCCTCTCTCTGAGGTCTTGTTTGTCGAATTTCACCTGAGGGGAAAAATTAGATAACACTATCCTTACCAAGGAAGCTATTAAGGATTGAAAAACATTGGTAAGGAGGATATGTGGAGAGAAAAGGTTGAGTATGTAGTTTTCATTTTTGTGATGGAATTTGGAGCTATTTTTGGCTATACATTTCATACGTTTTAGCATACGTTGGAGGTCCCTCTCCCTTCTTCATCATCCCACCTTTTTGTGTTATCTTGGAGATATTTTTTTGGTTATTGAGATATTTTTCACTTCCTTGGTTCTTTCTTGCTTTGGAGTCCTCTTATTTTCTTGTTGTTCTTGACATCTTATGTAGCATGTCATCACTCTTCCCCGTGGGCTTGGGGGAGGCTAACATATAATTTCTTGGGAGAAAAGTCATGCAATTATGCCTATAGGTTCGGAGGTTAAATATGCCCATGTTTTGGTGGTGTTTTTAAAGATTGGAAAATGTGGAGGTTTAGAGATTATTTGGCTGACCTTGTTTTTGAGTTTGTTCTCACTTGAAGGATTGTTCCAATTTTGACATGTCGTTTCCTATTTAGGGAGGCTTTTCCTCTTGTATTTTAATACTTGTTTGGTTTCTTATTTAGTTGTAAAAGGAAAAAGAATGTAAACCAAAATTGGGATGTAATGAAGATCTAATTGTTACTCTTGCATTTTAGTGTTCGAAGTTGTTTTTTAAAAGTGTATCGTTTTTGCAAGTTTTTTACAATAACCTAGATTTTAAGAGGATTTGGAATAGGTTTCCAACTCTTATATTATCTCTTGTTCCTGTTTTCTCTTGATATAATGATATTTTTTATGAAAACTAAGAGAATATATTATGCCTTTCTTGTAAGCCTATGAATGAAGAAGAGGAATATTATGGATTTTAAGAACACATTGTTTTGGTTTTGCTTATTATATTTACTTTGAAACAAAAGGGTTCAGTATTGCTTTATTTTGTTTAATTCAACATTGAAAAGATTCGTAGAAGGTATGAAGACATTTAGTTAACATTCATGACAACTAAGTGAAAATATGACTTGGCTAATGTAAAGAATATATTACTTTTGGGTTGCTTTATTATTTTACATTGGAATGCAAAATGAAAATGGAGACATAGTTTTTATAACAACATCTAGGAAAATTATTTCGATACAAACAATGTTTCTTCTCTTATTTCTAAGATAAATAAATTTAAGTGAAGAAATAAATATGTGATCTCCTATCAATGTCTCTTAGAAAAATATATTGTTTTCTTGTGAATTCCAAAATATTTCTATATCAACATTTAAGAGTTTTTCTTAGAACCAAAGTAAACATTTATATATTTCATAAAATGAAAATTTTAAAATCTGTTTGATATATATATATATATATATATGATTGATTTTCATATATGTATGTATGTATCAAAGAAAATTAACTTTGTGCTATATACAGCCTGTGTTGTGCGGCCTGGAGACATTTTGTTCACAAATAAAGGAAGGATGCCTTTTATTTCAGCCGCTAGATAAATCAGAAACCCCCTTCCAATCTTGCGGCCCCAAGGGAAGCATAAGTAAGCAAATAAACTAGACAACCTATGGCCTCCCTGAGCAGAAATAAATCCAACAAAATCCCAATTTACTCGACCTGAGCAGAGAAGAACCTAAATAAAAACATTCTAAGCTAAATAAATGTAGAAAAGGGAGATTATGGTTTTGTTATTTAATGGATCTTACGGTTATTTAATGGCTAATAAATTGCCTCATACTTTAGATTTGTTTGGGGAAATGATTTAAGTTAAGAGGTGACTAAATATAAAATTTAAAGTGGAATTAAAACCCACATAGTAGTGCTTAGGGATTTCTTCTAACCCCACTTTTCTTAAAAAAAAAAAAAAACTTTATAAAAGTAATAAAAATAATAATAATGGATTTAATTGCACTAAGATGTGGATTTATGAATCAAATAATTATGCTATAGTAAATTTGAGTATTCTAGTTAAGTCTTTCTTAGCGAGGGACACCCGCTCCATTGTCACTCATAGTCAAAATACAAGTAGTTAAATTTTGAATCTTTGTAAAGAGAGATTTGCATCGATGACCCCTTGGGGTTAGTGTCATCCATTATCTTGAACTTTCGGGTACTGCTGACTTATTCCTTGGAAGCGGAGAGTGGGAGAAGTATTAATGAATTTAAATTTTGGCTGTGACTGCATAAACTTTTAACTCAAAAAAAAAAATTCTTGCTATTTTTTAAACTCCAATCTATTATTTTAGCTTGGTTTTTGTTGGTATATTTATGGGGCATTATATGATAGATCTTATATAAATTACAAATTATGGGTCTAATATGAAGATTTTAATACACCAGAACATACAAATGATACATCAACCTATGAGGTTAGTATTTTTAAAATATTTGATTATTTAAATGATAATTTTCAATCATCTCCTAAATATTTATAGTTAAAAATTGTGAGTGAATACGAGGGATTCTATTTTCCTATTTATAAATAAAACCTCTTTAATAATAAATTAATGAATGGGAGAATGTAGGATTTATTCATAGATAATCAAATTCATAAGAAATATTTATTAGACACAAAGATAGGTACTAGAATCCATAATTGTCTCCATATAGTTTCCAGCCTCATTATATTTACCTCATGCTTGTGTTTATTCTCTAGGAATATGAGACAATATGTGTGAAATACTAAGTAATAACATGAGGTGGTTAATGTGAATCGAGGTTGTTTAGATCAAATTTCAAGTGTTAATAAACGTGAAGTCTTTGAAGGTCACATGCATAACAAAAAAAGGGAATGACAGATAGGAAATAAAGGTATTTCAAAAAATATAAGAGGAACTATAATTTAAATGATCTTTGGGAGGCCATGAAGAAATTAGTGCTTCAAGAAAAAAAGAACGATGGTACATAAAATAATCCATTCATAATGTAGCCAAATTAAGAACAAACCAGATATACTGCAAATAATATGAACTCCAAAAGAAAATAGATCTCCTTGTTTGTTATCAAATAATGAATTACAATGTTTCCTAAATAGGAAAACAATTCCCAACTTGAGTTGCCAAGTAAACTCTAGCTAACTCTGACTAAATCTACTCTAGGTGGCGGAAATTACTATTTTTAGCAGTTTACTAGAACCTGCTATTCTTAGTAAGTTCGCATGCTTATTCCTATGGGCACAGAAATTTCCACGCATCTTCTACATCCCTAAATTAGAGGAATTGCCAACTTTCTAACTCATAATGCAATTAATAGACTAAAATTAACTAATGCTCAAAAATAGGAAAAAAATGAACTATAACTTAAATCCTAATTTTCGGCCTCAAGATGGCTGATTTAGGGCCCGAAAATGTGTCAAAAAATTACCCCAACTGGTAGGGTGGATTGCCACTACGTTCGTCTCAACAAAACACGTGGTTTCAAAAAAAAAAAACGGACTCAAACGGACATCCGGAGCTCAAGTTATGACCTTGTCAAGTTCCTGCTAGTTCTGGCACATCAATTCACATTTAGGATCATACAAGATGGATCAAAGAAAGATATGTGACATTCAAATTCACTAGCACACAACGATCCTTTACATGAATTTTTTCTACAGAATATCTAAGGGAGGGATGCTACATCTTTCTTGAACCCATCAATGGTTTTTTAGATCATGAAAGTATTAAATGTTTCCTCAAAAAGGTTGAAATAAGAAAATGAGAATGTGTTTGATGTAGGTTGGTCCCTATATGCTCTAGCTGATTAAGAAACTGGGTTGTTTATATTTTGTGGATGGATTTTTTAGTTTTGGTGTGTTTCCCTTTCTCTTTTTGTTTTCCTAACTTTCCTTTGTGGATGTTATATTTTCTTATTTTCTATGTATCAAGTCACATAAAGGATCATGGTTATTCTTATGTTAACGAATCTATGTCCAAATGGATAAGAAACTTGTCTCAACCAAGTGATTCTTAGTTCCTTAATAAAGTGTTTATATTTTAGTCACATTGTAAATCCAACCCAAGCCGTCTTCTCAACCTAGAGACAATTGTTGACTTAAAATTAGGTGGAAATTTTAGTCCAGTAAGAAACATTTTCCACAAGAAATCAATTTCACTAAATTCAAAGTTAGGAAATGAATCTTAGGATTCTATAAGGTTTGGGAAATAAGAAGGTGAAGGGATAAGAGAAATATGAAAATAAAAACTTCAAGAGTTTTCAAATAGTTCAAAAATTCTATTACAATTTTCTCTCGAGCCTCTATGTTATTATTCCCTCCCTTCCTCATAGTTTAGGGAATTAATGTTTTAGTGATCAAGGGTGGTTACAACAATAAATTTAAAATTTTAATTGAACCTCCAAGTTTGGATTCTTTTCATTTAAAAAAGTTTTGCTGAAATAGGGTTTTAGCATGGGGGATTCACTAGCTAGGCAATATCCTAGCACGTTGGTTCATATTGAGGTAATTAAAATTAATAAAATTAAATTCAATATACCAGTAGACATGAGAGGGTGAAAAGGTTTAATTTATTAATGTTTTGAATTAGGTATTGGGGGTAGGTTAGAGAGGTGGGCTAAAGGAAAGGGGTAAATAAAATAAATACCTTAAAATTGCAAAAGGAGTGTGGTCATAAATTAAATTATAATTTTCAACACAAGTGATACTATTTCACCATCTTAATTATTTGAAGAACTATTGATATATGATTAAAGATTAACATATATGATGTGATTTGTAATATATTAGGGTGGAAATAAAAAGGGGTAAATAAAATTGTAATTGAAAAATGGGTAAGTAAGGTACATGGAAAAAAACAAAGCAAAATTCTACTCAAATTAAATATGTTTTTACCCCCCTCCATTATAAATTGTTTGAGGAATAAGAGTTTCAAATATTCATACCAATTTAGCGATTAAAATGCAAACCTATCTCGACTCTACAATATCTAGTTTTTTACGTGATCATTTTTGGACAGTGTAAGAGGAATTTTTCACATTTCTTTAAGGAATTTGAAAATTTAAAGATTTGGAGGGAATTACGCTGATATTTTGTTATGTGCACAAAAATTAAAAGATGTTTGAGAAGAAAAGAGTATTGATCATTACATTCATTTTCATAAAGAAATATAGGGAGATTTTTTGAGTTTTGGGTCATGTTTGATGTGGTAGTAACATGCGTCCTTATGTTATATTTTCTTCTTCTTTATTATTTTCATTCATACACAATATTTCAAATAGAAATGTTACATATAATAAATGAAATCCTTGCAAACCAAAATAATATTTACTTTTACTTATTCAAAATGTAAAATTTACAAATTTTTTATCTTCCTCTCTCCCATTTATCCATTGCTTTGTTATCAATTTTAGGCTTATATTCCTTTATGCAGGAGTAAAATTTCACCCTCATAAATTAGTTAGTGTAGATATTATACACATTATTTTTGTGTCAATTTTCAAAGGTCCTAAGGATTGGGACTTGGGAGAATCGCATCAAGAATGGATTGCACGCAAAAAGGGCCAATAAATGTCTCCCATCACTTTTTCACGGGATGGAAACATTGAGATGGAAGGAAAAGGATACACTGTTAGAATAGATGCTAGAAATGATTAATGTGAAACACATAAAAATTGGGACCATGAATAGGGATTCATTTGGAGGGTCATTCAAAAAGTAAGGATAAATCACATTTTCATAATTGAAAAATTAATTTTCAATATATGTGAATGTCTTGATTCAAAACATTTAAGAAATTTTCAATTGAGAGGTGTAAAGTCAAACTCCACAACTTTTTCTTATATACTACTATTGTTTTTTTACAAAATGAGAGTGTTAAGAATAGTGCCTATATACAACAAATTGGAAAGAGGATTTTTGTTATATTCCATAATAAAAAATGTGCATATATATGTATGTAAATTTTAAAACACTCACAAAGGTATTGGAGCTATTTGAAAAAATGCCTAATAAAAATGTGGTTTCATTTATTGATACCATTACATAATATGCAAAAAATGGTGTTCTTAACATTATTATTAGAGTATTTAAAGTAATATGGTCTTATTGAAAAAAAACCCTTAAAATTTTAAGAAGATGCAATTTACATGTATGAAGTCAAATTCCACAACCTTTTCTACCATTCTCCTAACTTGTCCCAAATTTAACTCTTACAATATAAAATTAACATCCATTAAATCATAAAAATCCCCTTTTTAAGTATGCATGAAATTATGAAAGTAAACAAAAGGCCATAAAAAATAATTGAAAACATTCATTAAAAAAAAATTGACCAATAAAATGCAACCATTCACAAAATGGTTTTGTGAGAATGCTATAGAAATCTTTGAAACTTTATAATGCAACTTTACCTTGTAACATTTTACTATGTGTTATTAGCATGCAGTTATATCGGTCATGTGGCTATATTTTTCTTAAAGATATTCATCACATTATTCTTACATATTTTTCTTACAAATTTTATAATGGATTCTCACTTCTACTTCTTGTCGTTGTGTAAATACACTGTAAAATAGAAAAAAAAATAAAAATAAAAATAAAAAAATAAAAAGTTGATGTTGTAAAAAATGAATATATTATATACTAATTTAGACATTCAACTTAAAAATAATATATCCTATCATGCATTAACATATAACTTATGATTTAAAATATAATTTGCCATGAAAGAAATAATTCCAAGCGCCTGCAAATTGGTGTCAAACACAATGATTTTCATTATTTCTAACTAAACCTATTTTATACAGGATGTGATTTACGAATCCTCTAAATTACACTTACAGATTTTAATAGATTTATTTTCGGACTAATCACTCTTTTTTCAGCAACAGATTAGAAATTTTGGTACAACTTTCATGTTATTATTTATTCTATTTAAAAATTTAGTTTTCTCACAGTAAATTCGAAAAAATTGAATTCTTTTTGGACCTTTTAACGCTTCTTTCTGAGAAAACTATAAGCTATAACCATTTAGGGTTGTATGAAATTAGCTTTCAAATAATCATGAAAATAAATCCATCATGTATGGAGAGGGTCCATTATAAATTAAACACTAGAATTATTTTTGTTTACTTGCTTATCAGTATATACTTTAATACCTGTATAAGGTGTATATTCGTGGGCACTATTTATTCTTTATTCATATTTTGATAAGTTACTACGAATGCCAAACTATTACATACTTCAAAACTACATCACTGAGCATCGTCGCCCAGGTTTGTTTGTGTTCCTCATAGCAGCAAGAGCGTTGTTGGATTCTTCTAAATCCTTCTTCAGCTTTTGAATTTCATCATCTGATTTTTTCTTCACTGACTGAGCTTCGTTTAAAGCATTTAAGCGTGCAGATTCCGCAGAAGCCAACTGATCTCCTAACGTTTTGGTAATTTGTTTCACTTTCTCTTCAGTAGCATGAATGTTCTGTTCCAGCTGAAACCACAATGTTTGTAATGAAAATATGGTAAGAAGAAAATTTCCAAAGTATACAGGACGCAATCTTTCACGCAAAGAGGGTTAATGTCAAGAAGGGCCGATTTCAAAGTTTATCATCAACTTATCGTGTCCGTTGAGATTGTGCAGCAATAAAAACTTAAAAAACAAAGAAGAAAGTGTTTGCTCAATAGAAAGAAAAACACTAAAACCTCATACACAATTTGTTCCGATGCACACTAAATTGATGTAGGAATATTTATTATTGGTCTATATTAGGTAGGGTATGTTTTATTGTTTTTGTTTAACTTTCTATGTTATGTTATATATATACACACATATATACATATTTGTGTATTAGAGAGTGTAAGAATGTTTGGACTCTTGTTCCCCTTCCCTGAAGGTTTTAAGATGTATTTGGGTGGTTTCCTACTTGATGTTTGGACCTTTGATTCACTTCTCTCAAGGTTTTAAGATGTTTTTGGCTGCCTTTATTATTTAATGTGTCTTTATATGCACACCAATGAAGTTCTGTTTAAAATTGAGATGTTTATAAACGTTAAATTATTTAGAATATACAAAATGAAAAATCTTTTGATATTGTAAAATTAATGAATACATTTATTGATAATATATTTCTATCCGAAAAGAATCTTTCAATAATTTCAATAATATTCTATAACTACAATTTCTATATTGAAACATTGAAAATTATTACAATGTATTTACGTTAAACTAAACATTCTGCATAATTGCATAGTATTTGGTGTATTCTTTTCCAAATTATTTATTTTTCCATCAGTGTAACTTCAACGAGATTAAGAAATAATTACTATGTTGTATTTTGAAACAAAATAGACATTCTAAGCTTAATGTCCATCCTCCCCCTCTAATAATGTGCAATGCCCTCTATTTGTTTCCTTATACTGAATGGTTATAGTTTGAATAAAATAAAATGATGTGCCGGAATTAGCAGGAACTTGACAAGGTCATAACTTGAGCTTCGGGTGTCTGTTTGAGTCCATTTTTTTTGAAACCACATGTTCCAATGAGATGAACGCAGCGGCAATCTGCCCTACTAGTTGGGGCATTTTTTTGACATGTTTTCGGGCCTTAAATCTGCCATCTTGAGGCCAAAAATTAGGATTTAAGTTATATTTCAGTTTTTTCCTATTTTTGGGTATTAGTTAATTTTAGTCTATTAGTTGCATTATGAGTTAGAAAGTTGGCAATTCTTTTAATTTAGGGATGTAGAAGATGCGTGAATTTTTTTTTTCCCGTACGAATAAGCATGTGAACTTACTAAGAATAGCAAGTTCTAGTAAACTCCAAAAAATAGTAATTTCCGCCACTTAGAGTAGATTTAGTCAGAATTGGTTAGAGTTTGCTTGGCAACTCGAGTTGGGAGTTGTTTTCCTATTTAGGAAACATTGTAATTCACTATTCAGTAACAAAGAAGGAGATATATTTTCTTTTGGAGTTCATATTACTTGCAGTATATCAGGTTTGTTCATAATTTGGCTACATTATCTAGTATCAGCGCTGGTTCAAAGTATTTTTAAAAAAATGGCAGGAAGAGGAAGAGGAAGAGGAAGCAGTATTGCCCAGATGAATAGAAATATGCAAGATCTGCAGAGACAAGTTGTTGCGCTTGCTATAATGATAACCTAGAGAGGAAATCAAGGTGAAGATGACACAGATGAAGAAGAAGTTTTTGAAGAGGAGGAAACGCAAGCACCACCATTATCTTTTGAAGAAAGGATGCTTCAAGCATTAGAAGGAAAGAAAGATGGGATAATAGTTGATGTTTCAGATTATGGTGGTAGTCTAAAACCAGAGAAGCTGATAGATTGGTTGACTAGCATGGGAATTTTTTTTAGAGGAAGGCTATGTCAGAAGAAAAGAAGGTAAAATTTGCATGCACCAAATTGAAAGGTCATGTTATGTTATAGTGGGATTCCCTACAGAAAGAGCGGTCAAGAAAGGGGAAAGAAAGAATTAGGACATGGAGTGAGATGGAGAAGAAGTCAAAAGATAAATTTCTCCCTGTGGATTATGCACAAACCCTTTACAGGAAGTTTCAAAATCTCAGACAAAACTTAAAAACAGGGAAAGAATACACAGATGAGTTCTACAAGTTGTCCATTCATGTAGAGCATGAAGAAATTGAGGAACAAATGGCTACAAGGTATGTTAATGGATTAAAAATTTCTATTCAAGATGAGATAAGTATGCATAGGATTAAAAGCATGGAGGATGACTATCAATTATCCTTAAAGGCCGATGAAAAACAAAACCATCAAAGTTTTAGGAGATCACATGGAATGAATAGGGGGGCCTCATCTTCCTTTCAGGGATGAGCTGGTTTCAGCCAAGGTATGGGAAAATCATCTCGTGGATTGGAAAAGCAAGAGGATACGAGACAAGATTTCCAGAATCAACAAAAAGGAAGAGGATTTTCTAGGGGTAGAGGATATGTTGGCAATAGAGGATGGGAGGCTCCACGAAGACCATTTGTTTGTTATAGATGTGGTGAAGAAGGGCATTGGGATTTTGAATGCCCGCATACTTATACAGATGACAAAAGGCAAGGAGATTCTCCAAGAGTAAATCTTGTTGAAGCTGAACAGGACCTGGAAATTCCACCAGATGTTGGAGAAAATTTGATGATCAAGAGGACAATGATTGTTCCAAGAAAGGAGGTCAAGGGGGATGCATGGCTGCGTACAAATATTTTCAGAACAAGATGCACTTCAAGAGGAAAGGTATGTAATGTTATTATTGATGGTGGTAGTTGTGAGAACATGGTTTCAAATGAGATGGTCGATAAATTGGGTTTGCATTGTGAGAAGAATCCTAACCCTTATCGTATTGCATGGTTTAAGAAAGGTAATGAAGTTACTGTTGATAAGAGATGTTTAATAAGCTTTTCTATTGGGAACAGTTATAAGGATGAGATTTGGTGTGATATTATTCCTATGGATGCATGTCATATGCTGCTAGGAAGACCATGGCAATTTGATAGAAAAGTTATTCATGATGGGGGAAAGAATACTTATACTTTCTGGAAGGATGGCAAAAATAGTTTTGCTACCTCTTAAAGAAAAGGGGAAGGCTGAAAATATGCTTTCTATAAAGGAATTTAGGAAGGAGGAAAAGGCAACTGGGTTTTGTTATGCACTAGTTGCAAATAAGGATGAACCTGTAAGTGCACAAATACCAATAGAAATAGGAGAATTAATAGAAGAATTTTCAGATGTTATTCCTGATGAGCTACTAAATGGATTACCACCCAAAAGAGATATTCAACACCATATTGATTTGATTCCAGGGTCTTCACTCCCAAATCAAGTGACTTATAGGATGAGCCCGACATTGCATGCAAAGTTGAATAGGCAAGTGGCAGAGCTCATGAAAAAGGGGGTTGTGAGGGAGAGCATGAGTCCGTGTGCAACACCAAATTTATTAACACCAAAGAAGGATGGAACATGGAGAATGTGCATGGATAGCAGAGAAATCAATAGAATTATAATCAAGTATAGGTTCCCAATACCTCGCCTTGATGATATGATGGATGTGCTTGCTGGATCTAAGTACTTCACCAAGATTGATCTTCGAAGTGCTTATCATCAGATTCGGATCGGAGAAGGAGATTAGTGGAAAACAACATTCAAGATAGGAAATGGATTATATGAGTGGTTAGTGATGCCTTTCGGGTTATCGAATGCACGTAGTATTTTTATGAGATTGATGAACACCGTGCTACGGAAGTATAATGGTAAGCTTGTTGTGGTTTATTTTGATGATATCTTGATCTTTAGTAAAACTAAAGAAGAACATTTGAGGCATCTAAGGTTGGTATTTGAAGTGTTAAGAAAAGAGAAACTCTATGCAAATATGAAGAAGTGCACATTTATGCAAGAGAGTTTGGTATTCTTGGGATTTATTATTTCAGTAGATGGAGTACAGATGGACTCAGAAAAGATAAAGGAAATTATTGAATGGCCTACTCCATAGAGTATAACAGAGGAAAGAAGATTTCATGGTATAGCAACATTTTACAAAAAATTTATTAAAAATTTCAGCAGTATTGTAGCACCTATAACAGATTGCACAAAAGGAAGGGAGTTTTTGTGGACAAAGGTCGCTGAGGATAGTTTTCAATTCTTGAAGAAGAAAGTGACAGACGCACCCATTTTGGCACTACCATATTTTGATAAAGTGTTTGAGGTTGATTGTGATGCCTCACATGTGGGTATTGAAGTTTTTCTAAGTCAAGGAGGAAAGCCAGTAGATTTCTCTAGTGAGAAAATGAATGAGGTAAGAAAGAACTACTCTACTTATGATGTGGAATTTTATGCAATTGTACAAGCATAAGGCATTGGAGGAATTACTTAGTGCCTAAGGAGTTTGTGTTATTTACAGACCACATAGCCCTGAAGTATGTGAATACCCAAAAGAATTTGAATAGTGGGCATGAAAAGTGGGTATCAATTTTACAGGGTTATACCTTTTTCTCTAAAACGTAAATCTGGAAAACAGAATCAAGTTGCAGATGCATTGAGTAGGTGTGTGAGCTTTTTTACCACTATGGAAAATGAGGTGGTGGGTTTTGAAGCAATAAAGGGTTTGTATTCTTTTGACTCTGATTTCAAGGATATTGTTGAAAGACTAATTAGTCCATTGTTAGACAATCCAGGAGATGTCCTGGATGAGTATATTTTACAGGATGGCTACCTATTCAAGGGACGCCAACTATGTATTCTAGTTGGGTCTATGAGAGAGAATATAGTGAAAGAGTTGTATAACGGAGGGTTGGGTGGGCATTTTGGTAAAGATAAGACGATAGCCTTAGTAGTAGACAAATACTATTGGCCAAAGCTAAAAAGAGTTGTGGTAAGATATGTGGAGAGATGTTGAATTTGCCAAGTCGCGAAAGGCCATGCACAAAATACAGGGTTGTATATGTCGTTTCCTATTCCTAAAGGGTCATGGACAAAGCTGAGTATGGATTTTGTTTTTGGGATTACCAAAAAACAATGAGGTAATGACTCAATTTTTGTGGTTTTTGATAGGTTTTCTAAGATGGTTCATTTTATTGCTTGCAAGAAAACAAGTGATGTAACAGGCCTAGCAGATTTGTTTTTGAGAGAAGTTGTTCATTTGCATGGTGTTCCAAACACCATTACTTCAGGTAGGGACACAAGGTTCGTAAGTCACTTTTGGTGGACTTTATGGAAGAAATTTGGAACTCAACTACATTTCAGCAGTGCCTATCATCCACAGATTGATGGGCAAACAGACGTGGTAAATCAGAGTTTGGGAAATTTGTTAAGGTGCATCGTTGGGGAAAAGCCGAAAAAATGGGACTTAGCATTACCACAAGCTGAGTTTGCATATAATAGTTCCATAAATAAATCCACGGGAAAGTCTCCATTTTCAATTGTGTATGGGAGTAATCCAAATGGGGTGTTAGATTTGGTAAAACTACCAGCTGATGACAGAGTTAGTGATGATGCAGAAGCATTTGCCGAACATATACAAGAATTGCAGGAAGAAGTGTTGAAGAAGATGAAGAATAGTAATGATAAGTATAAGGAAATAGAAGATGTGCATAGACAGAGAAAGGTATTTACAGTTGGTGAGTTGGTTATGGTAAATCTATGGAAGGAAATGTTTCCAAAAGGAACCTATAACAAACTGAAGTACAAGAAGATTGGTCCCTGCAAAATCATGAAAAAAATAAATGATAATGCTTATGAGGTAGAATTGCCAGGGATTTTTGATATTTCTCCGGTGTTTAATGTTTCATATTTGTATTCTTTTCGTAGGGATGGTGAAAAAGGGGAATTTATTCATGAAGTAGTAGATTGGAGGCAGCTGGTTTCGGTGAAGAAGAAAGAAGTGGACAGATTCTAGATAAGAAAACAATGGACACGTGAAATGGGAAATACAACAAATATTTGGTACATTGGAAAGGACTGGAACAAGAGGAAAATACTTGGGTCACAGAGTGGGAGATTAAGAAGTTAGATGCAGATAAATGGAAGCAGATTGAAGAAGAAAACTTGCAGAGCTACGTTTTTTTCAAGCAGGGGAGAATGATGTGCCATAATTAGTAGGAAATTGAGAAGGTCATCACTTGAGCTCTGGGTGTCCATTTGAGTTCATTTTTTTTTGAAACCACATGTTTCGATGAGAAAAACACAGTGATAATATGCCCTACTATTTGGGGCAAGTTTTGGCACGTTTTCAGGCCCTAAATCTGCCATCTTGAGGCCAAAAATTAGAATTTAAGTTGTAGTTTGATTTTTTCCTATTTTTGAGCATTAGTTAATTTTAGTCTCTTAGTTGCATTATGAGTTAGAAAGTTGGAAATTCCTCTAATTTAGGAATGTAGAAGATGCGTGGAAATTTCTGTGCCCATACGAATAAGCATGCGAACTTACTAAGAATAGTAGGTTTTAGTAAACTTCTAAAAATAGTAATTTCTGCCACCTAGAGTAGATTTAGTCAAGTTAGTTAGAGTTTGCTTGGCAACTCTAGTTGGGGGTTGTTTTCCTATTTAGGAAACATTGCAATTCATTATTCAGTAACAAAGAAGGAGATATATTTTCTTTTGGAGTTCATATTATTCGCAGTATATCAGTTTTGTTCATAATTTGGCTACATCATAAAATAATCAATAAACATGTGAATAGTTCCTCGGATGCGTGCAAGTGGGAGGATAGTGTTAATGTTTAAAATATTTGTTTGTATTTTTTTGAACCACCTTTGTCAGTTTCCTCCTTATCTACACCAGTTCTTGCAAATATTGGAGAGAGACATATCCTTAATGTCCTTTTAGAACTTTCTTTTCCTTGCAGTATAATACAACCAATTTATTTGAGAATCTGAGGTGTTAACCATGGTAAAACCCAAGTTAAGGTTGGAAATTTAGCATTAATTGAATAGTTACAGCAAGAGAGAAAATTATTCTCGCATAGATAATTAAACAAAAGGTTAGGTGGGATTGTGAAAAACAAAGCTCTCTCTTTTATCTATCCTAAAGTCTGTCCATGGTGGGTTTGATCATCCCTGCACATAGATCTGTATTTGTGTTTGAAGCGAGATTAAATTTTCTTTGAGAGGGGAATATTACATGTTTCTATTCTATTCATTGTATGAAGAAGAAGATTGAGGAATAGGAGGTGCTTCAGTCTGACATATTGTCTAGTTTTACGGATTTGGATTCTTCTGTTGTTGACTTGTGTTACGTGCAGTGTAACTTAACAACACCATCCTCTAACAAAAATATATTTTCATTCTATATTGTTTTTTGTTAGTGGTTGTATTGATTAAGGTGGAGAAAATGCCCTTTTCTGCTATTCCACCTAGGTCTCTATAGTTTTGTCTCTTTCAATCTTCCTCCACATGAGACCCTCTTTGTTTCCTTCCTCCATCCTCTGCAACCCACCAACATCTTTCTTCTTCACGCAAGAAAAAACAAGAGCTTGGAGCATGGCATGGATACCCATCAAAACATAATGAAAAGGGTTTTTTTTTTTTTTCAGATGTTGAAATTGCAAGTGCTTTGGTTGATATGGATGCAAAATGTGGGAGCATACACAAGGCACATGAACTATTTGAAAGAGTTCCCTAAAGAAATGTGTTTCATGGAATACATTGATTTATGGGTATCCACAAGTGGGTTTACTTGAAAGGCCTTAGGAACTTTAATTCAAGGATTTTCGCAGATGTAAATCCAAATATTTCAATTCATTACCAAAACTCTCACTATTTGTATTATATGGGGAGGAGTTTGCAAGATGTGGGCACCCTCATGAAACATGGTCACTATTAAGTAAGAGTTGTAGAATAGAGTATGGGACCTTGGTCAAGGTATGCACGAAACGGTTTTGTTGCAAAGGCTTTAGAAACTTCGAAACAATGCAAAGCAACATGATGACATGAAACCAATTTATGTGCACTTTTCAGTAAAGTGTTGACTTATTTTAGGGAAAAAAATGAATGAGGTGAACAAGGTTATAGTTTTGTTTCTTCTTATTTCAGTGACTCTGATAGAAACAAATCCAAAGATGTGGTAATTTCCAAGCATTATTAATGAACCTACTGCTGCTCCATTAGCATATGGATTTGCAAGAAATAATGATTAAACCATACGTGTTTTGACACTTCTGGTGACAAAAATTGGTGAAGCATGAGTGAGCCACAAATTGTTACTGGAATGCCTGAAGTTGATGTGGTCTTGTCGAATGCAGGAATCACGAGTTTTGTAAAAAAGAAATGGTTGTGCCCTTTTCACTTGCACTAAATTTCACTTCATCATTTCCATTTTTTAAAATTAAATGTTGAATGATAGGGAATGTAACTTAACCAAATTGACAAAATCTTACCTTTATGCAAACTGTTAAAACATAAAATAAAAATATGGTCTCGTAAGTAATGCACATAGAGTGCAACACCCAAATGTACCCAAAAACTGAGACTCCTAGAATGACCCTTGGTAACATACAATACATTGGATAACCCTAACCAAGTTGTTGGAAATCATTTACCACCTTTTCAAGTTGAGTTGTAAATTACATTTAGTTATCAGTCATTTGTAGTGACGTACACATGTTAATAAAACACGATAGGTTATGGCTTACGGATGCCACTTAACTTGAGTGAAACTTAAAACCACTTCCACCTACCTCTAGAGTGCCAACAAGAGAATCATAATGCACCTTGATTCAATGGAAATAACCTTCAGAGACTAGTTTTGCAACTAGGTTTTGTAGCCCATTGCTCGTTGAGTGGCAAGAGTTGCTGATGGAATTACATTAACTAGCCCCAGAGCTTCCCTTGTAACTGTTATCCATATTTCTTTCCCCTAGGCCAAATATCAGATAAGCTATGACCTCGCATAGAAAGAACCTGAGAAAAATCATTCAAATATGTAAATAGGTCATAAATGGATTCAACAATGGAATAACAGGATCAGAAAAGAAGGGGCAGTGCAGCAGACAAATTGGGAGCAAGAAAGGGGAAGAAACGACGAAGATCTAAAGTCCTCAGGTTCAAAACAGTTCAAGAAAGGTCCAAAATCGACTAAGTATAGAGGAGGCAGCAGAAAGAAGCACATGTCCTAACGGCACTTCTCTAAAGATGAATCCTAAAAGGGAAGTCCAAACGAGTGCCATACTACCTCGTGTCTTAGGTCAAGAGATATGCCCCACCAAGCAAAATATTTAGCTAAAAATTATCAAAATGGGCCACAACTCCTCCGAAAGTGATTTCGGGCCCACGGATCCTTTTTGTAGACTAGTTTTTTTGCCATTTTCCCTAATTTAATGTAGAACTTCAAAGAAGCATAACTTTTGAACTAGTGGTCCAAATTCAACAAATTTGGTATCGTTGGAAAGCTCTAGACCTCCACTACACAATAGAAGAATAAAATATCATTTTTTACATGCCTTAGTGGGTGGAAAATAGGAAAATAACTTTCACGCCATTAAAGCGGATCTGATCGCTTCCACTACCCATTTTTGATATTATCTGCCATCCTTCCCTCCCTAATATGCCAAAAGAAAAACATGGGAAACCATATTTGGTAGATTTTGAGAGGATTTTCAGGGACATTAACGATTGTTGGTCGAGCTGTTAGTCAAATTTTCAATCTTTTCCTCTATTTTTGGGTTGTTTCTAGTATAAATGCCATAGCTTTGCTCTTGCAAAGGGTTGGATTTCTTCATTTTGTATGTTCCCCTTTTCTTCTGGTAAAGAAACTCATGGGGTTTTATAACTTCCACTAAATTATAATATGTTTCTGCCTTTTGGCCACTTTGTAATGCATTGTATCAATCTACAGAGCAATAAAACATGTTTGTGATCGACTTTAGATCCTTTCTTGTCCCTTTTTATTTAATATGATCTTTCATTATAAATTTTATTATCTTTGCTTGGCTATTGTATGCATTTGGTTAGTTTGTGTCTATTGGAAAAACTAGTGTTCATCATTCCTTTGGTGCATCACCTTATAGCTTAGTTATTTCTTATTTCTTATATCCCTTTTCCCTATCTCCTTGGCAAGTTTTAGATTAGGTATAGAGAGAAATCCTCTGCAAGCTCTTACGTATGCACCTAAACAGAGGAATAGCAACCAATCTTTAATCTGGAGAGATTTCCCACTTATGCAAGGTCCCACACCTTGGGGAAAGTTCAATGTTATGCAATCACACCAGATGATTTTGACTTAGAAAAGTATATTTTTTAGAACTCATTTGGGGGTGCTTTGATTTCACACTAACAGTTTTGGCATGCCTAGTGGGACAGAGAAGTCTCCATTTCATCGCAACAAGATTGATGTGTACTTGTTACAATCTTCATCTTATAAGAATCTTCAAATTTGCATATCTGGTGACTCCAACACAGGAATAATCCACTGGTTTTAGTAGCCCAATATTGGAGATTCATGAGAAAAACCCAGTCTAGAGCAAGGAAAGAAGGTATATTTGAATACTTGTGTCCATCCCCAGGCAGAGAAAGGATATGAAGAAGAGTTCATAGGTATCCATCTCCACCAAGCAGAACCTTGTCAACACCTGCACCTACAAGGGCTTTCTTTCAGTTTGTAAGGGTTCTTAGGCTAATCAGAATGGCACAACAAAATCCATACGTCAACTTCACTAGCAGTAGCCCACTTGCCTTGAATGCATAAAATTTTGTCCCAATTGCAACATTAAAGAGCATCCCATATTTCACTGGGGAAAACAAGACTTCTCCTGGTGATCATGTCCAAGATATTGCAAATGTCTGTATAATCCACGAAATCCATGAGATGG
Source organism: Taxus chinensis (assembly GCA_019776745.2). Classification (NCBI taxonomy): domain Eukaryota; kingdom Viridiplantae; phylum Streptophyta; class Pinopsida; order Cupressales; family Taxaceae; genus Taxus; species Taxus chinensis. The sequence goes on along the minus strand of CM034146.1, from coordinate 703,308,858 downwards.
TCATTACAGTCAAGTTGCTAGCCTCTTCACTCAAAGGTAAAGCTTCACAATGGTTCAGGATCCTGGAAGCAGACTCTATTCAAAACTGGAACCATCTATGGATAGCTCTTCACAACCAGTTTGGAGAAAAAAGTGATAACTTGTCTTTGTTGGAGCAAATGACAACAATCAAGAGAGCCCCGAATGAACAATTGATGGATTTCAACCTAAATTTTCAACGAACCTGGGACAAGATTCCAACAGTAGTAAGTCTCACTAATGAAGATGCCTTCTTATACTTTTTTCAGGCTTTAAATTTTGATATTTCTTTGATGATTCAGTCAATGGGGGGCACAACCTTACTTGTATCCTATAGAATTTTCATAGGAGTTGAGAACCATTTGATTCAGGATGGAAAATGTACCCCTAGGCCATCTATGCCCCTTTACTGTGAGTTAGGAAACCCAGGTACCAGCTGAAAACCCGCATTAGCTCCTATACCCACCCCCAAGAGTCAAAGTTTAGCTGACACCTCCACTTCATCATCTAACACCTTAAAGGAGCTTCAGGAAGTGATGAAACAACTGTAAAACCTGGGAAATGAGCTAGTAACCATCAAAAGATAGCAGGATAATAGTTTTAGGCCATATCAGCCCTAGGCTCAATATCAGGCCAGACCCCCATATTAACAAAATAGACCACCGGCCCAGGCTGTAAATTAGATTCAACACCAAGGGAAACCTCAAGCTGCTAGATCTTTCAGGTCATATGACCCAAACACAATTTCAACATTAAGGGGATTGGTCCCAACATAAAATAACATGACACAAGAATATGAATGGTGTTTCCCATGTAGTCAGTCACATAATCAGTTGATGTGCTTCAATGGTAATTTAAATCAGGATCTGATGATGCAAACCAATGGTGAGTCATAAGAACTTAGTCATGAAGAAATTCAGTAGCAAGGAGCTAAGTAAGAGGGACCCTTAAATGAAACTATGCTTGTCAATTGACAGGCTGAAGACTTCCGTGGAGTGAATCAAACTCCTTCTCAAAGTATAGATGCCAATACATGGTGTAAGAAGAGAAATATTGGAGAAGGACATTCACCAAGCTCAGGTGATCGTCAAACCTTTGTCACTCAACAAGGTATTGGAATTCAAAATACAACTCCCAATGTGCAAAGTCAATCCAAGCCACCTTCCATACCTACTCAAGAACCGGTTGTAATAGCCCAGGTGCAAGAGAAAATGTGCTTGGGAAGGGGCGGAAAAATGATAGCTCATTCAACATCATTGAAAAAATGAAAAGGAAAAGTGTGAACATTTCACTATGGGAGTCACTGGCCATTCTAGGGTAGAAGGATCTGTTGCAGACTGCCATACAAAAGTTTTTGTGCCCAAATTAACCCCTCAACCAGCAAGAGAGAGTGTTTGCTAATGCAGTTCAACCTCAAAGGAACCATGAAGAACAACAAGGTAAGAGCCAAATTGGAGACAAATTAGTGCACAATTGTATGATTGATTATGGGGCTAGTAGTTCTGTGATGCCCAAACAAATAGCTGACCAACTGGGAGTCCAATATGAAGTCATCTCTAGAGGGGTAGTGTAATTAGATGGGACAAAAGTGACAAATGTTGGAATCATCAAAGATCTGAACCTCACTCTACATGACTTCCTTAGTGTGACTATTTTGTAAAATGTATCCATCATAGATCTACCACCACATTTTTCTTTGTGTTTGTCCAGGGAGTTTACTGCCAAAATTAGATGCTATCTGTCTGCTGATTGGTCACATATGCTCTTTAGAACAATGTATGGGGAAAAGGCCACAATCAGATCTGAACCCATTTCTGATTATCATATTGAATCTTATGTGCCTAGCCCAATCAATGCCAACTACCCAGCTTTTGATCAAGAAGACCTCCTAAGAACTTGTGAAGCAAATACCAAGGTGGGATGTATCCCAGACTTGACTCTGAATGATTGGGCCAACAAAAGACATGTTTTTGACCCTTATAAGGAGATGGAATAATCTGAGCTACGTGTCTAGTATCTACATGAAGAGAATCATCCTCTTCATGACCTAATTAAGCCAGAATATAAAGATGACAATATGGTATGGAAATTGTTCTTTGATTGCTCAAGGAGTAGATAAAGAGTTGGAGGAGGAGCTATGGTTGTGTCCCCCAAAGGTATGAAATATTATTTAGCCTTTAGATTTCAGTTTTCCTGCTCAAACAACACTACTGAATATGAAGCTTTGGTCCATGGTCTTCATTGGGCAAGGAAGCTAGGAATCAATAAATTGCAAGTGTTTGGTGACAATGAACTGGTTGCCAATCAAGTCAGAGGACTTAATGCTGTCAAGAATGACTTGCTCAAGAACTAAAAGAGTAGGGTATAGGATCTCATGGAGGATTTTGAGGCCTTCAACATTGTGCCCATACCCAGGAAGGATAACAAAGCTACTGATAGGCTTACAACAGTTGGAACAATGTTTGATGTGTTTGCCAACATTAAAAGAGACAAAGAACAACCACATATCCATATAGTTGTGAGACCGATAGTGCCAAATAACAACTGATGCTGGAAATAGTTCGATAATGATCAGTAGATCATCATTTTTTTGCAAGAAGAAGCTGAATTCTCAGCTGGAAATCAAAGCAAAATAGAGAAGCAATATGGGAATAAAAAAGTAGAGCTACATACAAACAAGCTTCCCAAAGGCTTAGTGACATTGGAGTATACCTTTAATCCTAATGACCAGTTTAGAAAAGAGAAGGCTTACATACAGATCAAAGAAGAAGATCCAGAGTCAATTCCAGTTAGAGAAGACCAAAAACTTCAAATTGGAAAAGTGGCCACCAAGCAAGAAAGGTATGAATTCATACAACTTTGTCAAGAATTTCTAGATGTATTTTCTTGGAGCTATGAAGATGTAAAAGGGTTCAATACAAAGCTAGCACAACACACAATCGAACTAGATCCAATTTCTCATCCCATTAGGAAAAAGCAAAGACCAGTCAACCCACACATTGAGCCTCTGATGAAGAAAGAGATGAACAAGCTGATAGAGGCAAGTATCATATTTCCAATAAACATTCAAGCTGGGTTGTAAACCTGGTCCCAGTTAGGAAGAAAAATGGAAAAATTAGGTTGTGTGAAGATTTTCAAGACTTGAACAGAGCCTCCCTGAAAGATCACTACCCACTCCCTTCAATGGAAAAGATCTTGCAAGTGGTGTCTGGATCAGAGAGATTCTCCCTCCTAGATGGCTACTTAGGGTACAACCAGATCATGGTGAAAGAAGATGATCATTTCAAAAAAACTTTCACCACCAAATGGGGAACCTATGCCTACAGAAAAGTACCATTTGGATTGTCCAATGCCGGAGCCACTTTTCAAAGGGCAATGGATATGGCATTCAAAGGACTGATCAAAAAAATAGTAGTAATCTATTTGGATGACATTATGGTATTTTCCAAAAATGCAGCAATACACCTTTTCCACCTAACGTAGGTGTTTCAAAGATGCAGAAGTTTTGGGGTATCATTGGACCCTAAAAAATACATATTCTTGGCCCATGAGGGTAGGATTCTAGGCAATATTGTATCAAAGGAAGGATTGATAATTGATCCGGAGAGAGTTGAATAAATAAGAGAATTTCCATTTCCAAGCCACAAGAAAACTCTTCAAATCTTCCTGGGAAAAATCAATTTTTTCTGTAGGTTTGTACCAAAGTTTTCTGCCCTTGTTAAGCTAATAACGTTGATGTTGAAGAAGAGCTTAGAATTCACTTCAAGTGGACAATAGAAGGAAAGGCAATATTAGAGGCTATCAAAGAATCTATATCACAAGCCCCAACTCTCGTGAATCCAAATTTCTCTAAATACTTCATACTATATGCCTTCGGTGGTAGTGACAAAATTTCTGTTATCTTAGTTTAGCAGAACAATGAAGGTACAAAATAGCTAATTAATTTCTTCAGTCAAGGTCTTTAAGATTATGAAGTGAGATACTCCTTCATTAAAAAGCAAGTCCTAGGAGTAATTAGAGGATTAAAGAAGTTTAAGCATCTTATTTCAAATAATAAAATCCAATTATTGGACTCCCATGCGGGAGTTAAAGAATTCCTTCTCAGCAAGGATTTGAATGAAAAACGTGAAGGATGGATCACTCGTGTCATGGAATATGAAAATAAGATCAAGGTCACTAAGTTGGTCTGTGGGAAGGGGTTGTGTGAACAACTAGCCTCAGACCAACAAGATGAAGAAAACAGTGAAAAGGAGATTGTTTTTGTTCTACAATATAATCAAGAAGAAGGGAGAAATGATGTACCTACTCGTTGTTGGACCCAATTAATGGTGCACTTCCTTCGGATAGGCCTTTTTCCTCATGGGATGAATAAAGAAAAAAGGAGGCATTTCAAATTACAGGCCATCCCATATATTCTTATTAATGGCATCTTATTCAAAAGAGACCTCAATGGTATTCTACTGAGATGCATTGAGACATATCAGATTGAGAAAGTGCTACAAGAATTCCATGTTAAAGTAGCTGGAGGCCATTTTTCTCCAAGAGTGACATCACTCAAGATCATGAAGGCGGGTTATTAATGGCCAAGAGTGTTTGATGACTGTAATGCATGGATCAAAAGGTGTAAGAATTATGCATTCTTCAAAGGCAAAGAAAAGCTAGCAGCACTTCCATTACACCCAATCTCAGTCGACCAACCTTTGATGCAATGGGGATTGGACTTCATTGGAGTCATCAATAAAAATTCAAGCCAAGGCCACAAATGGATTATGATGGCAACAAACTATTTCACCAAGTGGCCCGAGGTCGTAGCACTCAAGGAAGCTAATGAGTCTAGTATCCTAGATTTCTATGAAGGGATAGTGACCAAATTTGGAGTGTCAGCCACCATTATATCATAAAATGCATTGGCATTCATATGTTCTAAGATCACAGGATGGCTGTTAAGAATGTGACCTACTTGAGCACTTCATCAAACTATTACCCTCAAGGTAATGGCCAAGCTGAGTCTACAAACAAGAACATGCTAAAGATCATCAGAAGAAATCTTGATGAAAATTAGAGAACCTGGCACACAAAGCTCAAATTGGCCTTATGGGCTGATAGGATAATGACCAAGAGATCTACATGCAGCTCCACATTTAGACTTGCCTATGGGAAAGAGGTAGTGTTGCGTATATCACTTGAGTTGCTAGCATTGTAGCTCGTGAAATAGCTAGAGATATCTTAATTCAAACCAATGGAGGCTAGGTATGTGGAGATGATAGAATTAGAGGAAACCAAAGAGCTTGCACTCTAAGCAATAGATAAGGATTGGGCCTCATTCAAGAGGTGCTTTGACAAGAAGGCAAAAGCAAAGAAATTCCAGGAAGGAGACCTGGTTTTGAAATTAGATGCAGATTGAGAAAAACCAAGAAGGCATTCCAATTTTGATGCCATTTGGAGTGGATCCTATATGGTCACAAGATGCAAAAGTAGAAATTCTTTCTAATTTTCTGCATTGGATGGTGAAGATTTGCAGATTCCAATGAATGGGATCTATCTCAAGCACTACTACTAAAAGGGAAGTATCACCATGTATATATTAGTTTAGTTTCTCTTTCCTCTAAGTGCTTGTGCACATCACATTGTTGTAGTGTAGGTTTCTTTTCTCCTAAGTGCTTTTCACACTCTGTATGTTCTATTTGGAGCATGTATGATTTCCCAATTTTTTAGATAGTGGTGGTACTATTTTGTTTCTCTTGTGCAGTCCATTCAAAGAAATAGATGAAGCCCCTGACCAAAAAAAATTTCTACTCTTGGAAACCTTCATTTCGAGATTTCTTATAAAAATTGAGAGTGCAAATAGTTGGGCTCGTGAGTCAAAGGTAGAATCAGTATCAGATCGTCATTCTTGACTCCATGCTAAACAGATATGAGAAGGCAATTGGTCTTTTCATTTAGCAGGTAGATACCCCTATGATTCACCAAATTATTATCCATATTTCACCCCCAGGGCCAAATATTGGATTAGCTATGACCCCGCATAGAAAGAACCTGAAAAAACTTGTTCAAATATGTAAATAGGTCACAGAGGGATTCAACAATGGAATAACAGGGTCAAAAAAGAAGGGGCAGTGCCACAGAGGAACTAGGAGCAAGAAAGGGGAAGAAACGATGAAGATAAGAAGTCCTCGGGTTCAAAACAGTTCAGGAAAGGTCTAAAATCGACTAATTATGGAGGAGGCAGTGGAAAGATCCATGTGTCCTAACGACCTTCTCTAAAGATGAATCCTAAAAGGGAAGCCCAAATGAGCGTTAGGCTACCGTGTGTCCTAGGTCAAGAGATATGCCCCGCCAAGAAAAAGATTTAGCTAAAAAGATGCAAAATGGGCCACAACTCTGCCCAAAATGATTTCGGGCCCGCGGATCTATTTTGTAGACTAGTTTTTTTGCCATTTTTCCCTAATTTAATGCAGAACTTCAAAGGGGCATAACATTTGAACCAGTAGTCCAAATTCAAATAATTTAGTACCATTAGAAAGCTCTGGACCTCCACTACATCATGGAAGCATAAAATATCATTTTTTTGTATTCCTTAGTGGGTGAAAAATAAGAAAACGAATTTCATGCCATTAAAGCAGATCTTATTTCTTCCACTACTCATTTTTATATTATCTGCCATCCTTCCCTCCCTAATACGCAAAAAAAAACATGGGAAAGTAGATTTAGTAGATTGTCAGTGGATTTGCAGGGACATTAATGATTGGTGGTTGAGTTGTCAATCAAATTTTCAATCTTTTCCTCTATTTTTGGGTCATTTTTGATATAAATGCCATAGCTTTTCTCTTGTGAAGGGTTGGATTCCTTCATTTTGCAGGCTACCCTTTTCTTCTGGCAAAGAAACTCGTGGAGTTTCAAACCTTCCACTAAACTCTAATACATTTCTACCTTTTGGCCACTTTGTTATGCATTGTATTAATCTATAGAGCAATAAAACACGTATGTGATTGAATTTAGATCCTTTCTTGTCCCTTTTACTTTCATACGATCTTTCATTATAAATTTTATTATATGTGCTTGGTTATCGTATGCATTTGGTTGGTTTTTGTCTATTGGAAAAACTAGTGTTCATCATTCCTTCGGTGCATCACCTTGTAGCTTGGTTATTTTTTATTTCTTATATCCCTTTTTCCTTGTCTCCTTGGCAAGTTTTAGATTAGGTATAGAGATAATTCCTCTACAAGCTCTCACGTATGCACCTAAATAGAGGAATAAGAACCAACCTTTAATCTAGAGAGCTTTCCCACTTTTGCAAGGTCCCACATGTTGGGGAAAGTTCAATGTTATGCAATCACATTAGATGATTCTGCCTTAGAATAACATATTTTTTAGAACTCATTTGGGGGTGTTGTGATTTCGCACTAATAGTAACTTGAGATCTTCTCATCGCAATCAACTTCCACCAGTAAAGATGAATTTTCTATATATGGGAGAGTAAGTAGGAATCATCAAAATTAAAGCGAGTGTTTTCAAAACCTGGTTGTGAGGCACTTTGATGTTTTGGGATAGTTTTCTCAACCTTAGCTACAATCCCCTTTTTGAGTCTCGTTTGACTTCTAGCCATGCGTGTGACCTTGTAATACTATTGTAATGATATGTAGACTTTTATTTGATATTTTATCTTGTATAAATGAATTTTTAAATGTTTGGCAATTTTCTCTCTCCACCTTCTTCTCTCTCTAGAAATGATTATGATACTTTGGTTGATTTGAAAATGTAAATGAATTTGGAAATGTAAATTGGATTGAAATGAAATTAAAATGGACATGAAATACAAATAGTTGCGACATTGTGAATGGAAAATTAAATTTCTCTTAACTTTCTCTCTCATCCTTACTCTCTCTCTCTCTACTACCAAATTGTTAAGTTCAAAATGAATGTGAAAGCATGAATATACTAGAAACAAAATCTATATTCTTCCCTCTCTCTCTCTCTCTCTCTTCTATTTAATTGATTTTTTTTGAAATGAAGAATGTGTGGATTTATGCTTGAGTGTAGGGGATTTCCGTACTAGTCCTAGGACTGATGCAACATTGGTTGCATGTACTCCAAATAAGATGGAATAAGAGTTTGATATATTGTAATCACTAGGATGAAATTGAAATATTGTAGATTAATATAAATTACCAATCTTATATAGAAGTGAATTAAAGAGAATTACATTATCATAAACAGTGTGTTGAAGACTATTGTTCCTCTTAGACTCTTATATTTCAAGGATTGTACATGGAAAACTATGTTGTTTGTATATGCTTTGTGTTTAAGCTAACCTTACAACACTAGTAGTAGTGACACATATATAATGTAGGAAAAACTATGTTTTCTAAATAAATGGGGAAGATAGTTGAATTTGGTAAATGGGAAAAAAGCATACCATTCACTTCATAAGTGTTAAACCCATTTGAATATAAATATGGATCTCATGGTTTAGACGATTGAAATAATCACCTACCTAATAGTGATTCAGGTTAATAGATAAAATCAAAATGTTTTGAAGTAACTTATCATTTTTAAGCCATATAAATGTTGTGAGTATTCAAACTTTGTTTGTACCCTCCCTCTCAATCATGTCACATCTAAGTTTGCAAAAAACTAATGTATTAAGAAATACTTTAATCCTCACAATTATACTTCTTGTCCTACACTTAATAAAATTATTCAAAGACCATTTCTAGATCTTAAGTGTACTTGCACGAAGAAAAAAAATTAGTTGAGTAACCTTGTCATTCATAGGATAAATAGGAATAAACACTTCTTGGTGTCATAGGTTTACTCATGTTCATGGACGAGTTATTTTTCAATGTTTTTAATGGACCTTGGTGTCTTAGTGGTCACCCATATTCTTAAGGAATATAGTTTTTGATACCTACATCATTGAATGAATGCTTTGTACGATCTTGATGACATAAGTGGAGTTAGTGCACTAGTGCAATATGTAATAAACTCATGTTAATGATCTCTTTAGTTCGTCACAGATAAATATGTCACCTTGGGTAGTAACATATGTACATGTTTGTCCCTTATGAAGGTTTAATGGGATAAATATTTTTTCACACCTCAAATTGACCTATAATCAGGTGTAGAGCCTTGAGTGCAATTGGAATTAAACTAAATGTAATAGAACCCTTTATACACTAAGTGTTAAATGAAAGTGAGAAATTGTAGTCTTGGAATACCTCAAGTGGCACAAAGGCTTTGCAACGAAAGGATATTTTCTTACTCTAATTTTGTCTTATGGTAGGGTGTAAAAACCCTCGAGTATAACTGAATGTAATACATCGAGTGACCTCTTATGATGCTAATGAACAAACAAGATATGATGTATTGTTACCAATGATTGCAAATATTACCTTTGAAGGGTTTTGAAATTCATAAAATTTATAATTTTTTATTTAATAACTCTCTTTGTACCTCTTAGATAATTTATGACCCTTAGTAGAAGATTACCATGTGTTTTCTCATAGGGTGTATTTTCTCCATATCCATGATTGATTTTGAATTTAATAGATCATGTAACCTCTCTTAAGGATATCGGTGAAAGAAATGCTTATGGTATTTTACTAAATGATTTAAAGAGTTCCTTGAAAGAAAATTGAAAATCATATAGTTGTTGGGTTATGTTGTTATATGATTTAATACTTGGGTTTTTAAGAGGGATGAAATGAGTTTTTAGGTACAGGGGTCACCACTCCTTGTAGTCATGAATCACTAAGTGTAAATTATGTGTCATTTGAATTATAATTTTTCTAAAGCAATACTAATAAGAATCCAAAGTAACCATGTAAGAGTAATGGAAAACATGAGTAAATAAGATAGATATTTAGTGAATAAATATATGCTTAAAGTATTCATAATTTATGTAGGCATTCTCTTGTTGTTAAGAAACAAAATGATACAAATTGTTCTTAGGGGAATTCAATCATTTGAGCCAACATAAACTCTTATATAACAAAAAAAAAGAAATTCATGATGTGTAAATGTTAAATTGACTTAAACTAATTGTTGAACTATAGAAAAATGTAACAGGAAAAATAGGGTAGTATGATGAAAGGATGTTTATGGGAAGAGGTATCTTGAATCTAAATCACCCTTAAATCCTAAGTATTCCTTCCTTAACCTCACGATAGTTTCCCTTGTCTAGCAAAGGTAAATTTTAAACATCAAATATACGTCTCGAAAATAAGAACCTTAACATCTTCTTAGTTCCTTTTTGTAACATGAATAAAATTTAACATCAATTAAACATATTTTGAGAAGAAAATATTTAACGTAAGAATGAATATTAGGAGGCTCATAGGTTCTTAAAATTAAATTAATTAACAAATGGACTGTGGGTAATTAATAGAAATTGGGGAAAGGAACCAACAATGCATTCTTTTTTAAAGGCTAATGTTATAAAAAAAAAACGTATTTGAAGTTTTTTAAAAAAGTAAATTTTACACCCTTACCATTTTAATTCATGGGAAACCTATAAGGTTATATAATGGAAAACTAAATGTAATAAATATGTAAACCATAAAAATGCCATGTTGTGGAGTATGCCTATCCTTTGTGTATTACCGTAGTTGGGTCATTCTCTTGGTTTACGTCATTTGAGTAAGACATTGATGTGTACCCTATGCTAGCTACTGTATGGGTGTGGTTCATGTTTATGTAAGAGTTTTACGTGATGTCAAGGTTATTTATTTGGATCCCATTTGGTGGTGTGTAGCATGTGATTAAAGAAAACAAAATATTATGCTAATTTTCCGGTTGTATTTTGTGTGTCAAATATGTGGGTGTTACACTAAGATAACATTCCATGAGTTACATAATAAATTCAATATTTATAAGCACACTCTTGTCAAACTGTTATAGGAAAAAAAAATTCTCTATATTATATTTAATGTTCTCCACATTACTTATACTGATATATCTATGATCAATACTAAGAATCTATTATTAGCTCAAGTGATAGTTTTACGGTTCTATTTTAAACATTATATTATAACTATGGGTTTGAAAAATTAACATAGAAAGGCCCATAAGAAAATTATATTGGTTATAGTACATTAATGAAAAAATTTAGTAAGAAAATTATAAGTTATATCAAATGATGTTAGCTATAATATTTTACTTTAGAGACTGTTGATACAACATTTGATATTTATAAAAAAATTTAATTTAAATTATTTATGTAACTTATTTGTTTTGAAAAATAATTGATACTCAAGTTGTATTTGTGCCTCAAAATTTCTATGAATTTCATGTTGGAAAAATGTTGTTCCAACTGTAACCAACATAGGGAAAGACAAAACCAATATACAAAACACACACAAAATATATCTATTATATTGATTCAAAAACTTCTTACAAATTCAAAGCTACGACTCTATATATTTCTTTTTTTTCTCTTACAATATTCTCTTGAGATTTTTCTGTACAAGTTCTTATTTGAACATTCTTCTATCTTTACATGTTACTACAAGTGTTTTCTTTTTTCTAACAGCTTCAGCTATTGATCAATCTTCCTTTCCTTCTCAGTTTTTCTTACTTATCCATTATTACTTAGAATCAAAAACTACACATGTATTTATAAATGTGAGTTTCTTCAAACACGATGACTTCTGACATAGACCTGTAGATGCAAAATCATAGCACCCCCGAATGGCCTCGGATCTGAGTGGGGAATTTAGTGTGATTGTTGTTATCTCTCGAAAGTGCACCCTATAGAGAGATGGCTGTAGGTTTTCTAGGCTTGCACAAATGATCTCTCTTTTGTAGATACAATGGAAACACCTCAGGTCTGTGGGTATACATATTTTGAGGTGAGTCTCTGGTATCAAGGCCGGTTCCTTATTTGGTGTATCCTAAACTAATTTCTGGGAGTTTGAGAGTAAAATATGATTGTAAAATAATTAAAACTAGGGTGATACACCAAATTTGTATGAGCGCTTTGACTGAGTATATACACAACTGATTTGTGAAGGATTCTTGATGCACAAACCAATAGTTTTCTGCAGAATATCTAAGGGAAAAACACTTGATTATATTGAGGGAGAATCACAACAGTACTAATAAGTTAACATGCACATTAAAAATTAAGCAGAAAGACTGAATTTTCAGCAGGGTAAGGTGATTGATCAGGGAATTTGCATTCACAAGACTAATAGAAACATACACAAGACTGCAAAATAACTTGGAAAGGTAGGGAAACACTTCACACTCAAAGGGAAAAACTGGAAAAATTTTCTTCAGTACTCATATATCCAAAAGGTCCTCCTGAAGTTCCCCTTGTGCTTTGCAAAGGCACACAATATATAGCAAAAATAAAATTCACCCTCTTCCTAAAAATAGCATAAGGCTTGTACTCGCCCATGCATTCTATTTTTATCGTTTATTTAATAATAGATAAAGGATTAAAAATAGAACATGCAATTACAAATAGGCATTAATAGCCTTGATTACAATTGGTCAACTGCAGTCGACTGACCTATTTTAAGAAAAGAAAGATGAATAAATTGCTAAAAATAAGATTTCTTGCTAGGCAAGTCTCTCTCCATGAACATGCAACTATGTATTCATCTCTATTCTATCATGTTGTGAAGGCATGCAAAAATACAACTCCCTGTTTGTGAGAAAAATGATTACAACACATGTAAAATTTGTAAAATAATCCAGCCACTGTGGGGACCACTTCTAATTCGTACACTTGTCTTCAACTGATTTTTTGCCATTCTTGTGGACTTAGCATAATACTATAGTTTTAAAAAAATACAAGGGCACTTTGCAAAAGTGTCGCTATATTACATTTGGTCACATGTGGTACATCATAGTCTTTGCCACCTTTTAATTAAACACGACCATGTAGTACTTGTCATCTTTTGCATTTGAGAGTGTATAGTTTCAAATTTCACCTTTTGGTGATTATTGATGGCATAATTTGGTTGGCCCTATTTACATTTATGGGCGTGCAGGTAAAATTTCAAAAAATTTAAGTCCTTTGCAGACCTGCGAACCTTTTGTGGCTTTTTTTCCCCTTTCAGATTTTTGGGCCTGCGGGCAACTTTGGCATTTTAAACTCTTCCGCTTTGAGCCTTAAAGTAAACATTTACTCCGATCTCCCACTTAGGGGAATTGTGGGCCTACGGGGGTAACTTAAAATTTTTAACCTCATTTGCATAAAGTCTCAAAACTTTGAGAAAACCTGCCGCTCTGCCGATATTATATGGAATCAATTTTTGACTTTTCTCTTAATATTGAGTTTGTCCTTACGGAGGCTTGGGCTGGCAGGAAATTTTGGAAATTTTAACTTTTTTGCAAAAGGTTTCAAACATGAAAAACCCCCAGCCTCTGCTTTTGTTGTGGTGATGACACATATCTTTGTCGGGCTTGCGGGTGAAAGTTCTGCAATTTGAATTTTTTTGAAATTTGACTAATTTTGACCACCATTTCGATTGGACTCTTTTGCATCAATTTTTTATGACTTGTTTGTGATTGTCGATCTCTGTACCTGCTAATTTTTTATCATTGATCCATAAATCATGATTTTAGGGTTTCTGACATGTGATAAATGAAATTTAAAAGCCTAACCCATGGTTCACATTGTTTGAAGAGATCAATCTTTGACCTTTGATCTTTGTAGCCATTGATCATCTTGATCATTAATCATTTGACTGGGGCTGAGTTATGTTGAACTCACCTCTTGAATTTGCATGCTAAAGGGAAAACTCAACCCTAATGCACATCTCATTTGATTTTTTACTATGCGAGTGAAGCCCTAAATTTTTTTTGTTTGACGCCATTGTTTTGTGCTTCTAAAATTTGATTCAGACTATCTATATTTGTCATCTTTGATTCACTGCTTTTCTCTAGGAATTTTTTTAGAGATTCCACCGTTGTTGGAGCTTTTAGAGCCCTATTAGTTTGTCCTTCATAAGATCTAGTTATGAGATCTTTGTATCACTCTTTTGGAAATTACAAGTAGTTCACTTGTTCTTTGATACTATCTTAGGCATAAGACTTGATTCAGATGCTTGTTAAGATCTCTGTAGCTTGTTTCTTTTAGATAGATGCTTTATTTCCTTTAAGTAACATTTTTGGGCATGTTGGAAAATCTGAAATGTTGATTTTTCATGGTGAAACCCTATCAAATTTTTTCCAGAATCTTGTCTTCATTCCTTTTCAACTATAACCTTCTCTTTTTTAGCCAAACATAATCTTTCAAATTCTGCTTCTCTCTTATGTAGAAAACTAAAACATGGATTTCTATATCCTGGGTCTCTCTTCTGTACTTAGATAAGGGTTCTTCCACTTCAGAATGGTTACTAAAACCTTGAGTTACATTCTTCCTTTTTATACATGCACTTATGACTTGTTTTATTTTTCATTGGCTGCAACCTGTACCTGCACACTTAGGAAAATAGTTAGAAAATACTTAGGATTTTTTGGCCTCTCTTATGCCCACATTTTCTTTTTTTTTTCTATATCTTCTTCACTATGAGTGAGCTATGCAATCTGATCTTTGAGAAAGCTATATCTCCTGTTGCTTAGAGATCCATATGCATGAATTAGGTAGTGTATGAATATGGATTAACCTTGAGCTCGTTATTGATGATTCCTTTCTTTTACTTTTTAGGTACCATGCCTTGAGGATGAAAGGAGATGGCAAGGAGAAGCTCTGTACAACAAAAATATATAAAGGCAATGATGGGTTCACTCATACTCCTTTGCTTTCTATTCCATGTATGTGTACCTCTTTCTTCAGTAGATGTACTTTACTTTTTAGTCACATCCCACGGCTTGTGTGGGAAACATTTGACCTTCCTTATGAAAAAAACATTGAATTCTATAAATGAGTTGTATATTTCTTCCTGCATTTCAGCTTTCTGTATGGATTAAATGATGAACTAAACAGCTCAGTCATATAATTGAATGTCTTAATCATGACTGAAATAACATAAATAAGAACTTGTAACATTCATTAATGAACTCTGATTTCTCTAATCTGTACTTATATTTGCTTTCCCAAAACTCAACACTTCACCTAATCTGTAATTCGGTGTCTTCATCAAGACAACACAGCTGTCCTTCGAGGCCTTTGTGTTCTTTTGTTAAAGGTATCATGAAATTGCAGACTATGTGATCTGTTACGTTTTGTAACAGCACACATAGCTGCAGATTTCACTGTAATCATTATAAATAAATTCAGTAGTAACTGACATAACATGATATGAACTTCCTTAGCTTAGGTAAACTTCGCCCATGACTTTGCATCGTAATGACAAAGTTTCGAATTTGCCCATTTTTGCACAAGTGCAAAAATTGTCAACAATTGCACAACATGGGACCATCTCAGAAGCTATGGGACTTGCAGACTTAAGATGGCCCTCCAGAAAAAGTTGTTTTCTTCTTTCTAAACTACCTGTCACAAGCTACTCTAGTGTAGGCAAACTATCTAATCCTAATATAACCTTCCAAGGAGACAGGTAGAGAGAGAAATACATAAAAAAAGAGCCTACACTAAGCGGTGATACACTAGAAAATGAAGTGACTGATCACAAATCCAACTTCCTAAAATAGAGAGAGGTGAGAAATGGAGAGGATGGATAGATGCATCACAGACCAGAGATATATATTTCACATAGAACACCACTTCAAAACCAATTAAATACATAGCTCTCTAGAACCTGCAATAGACATTAGAGATATGCACAGAATTCCCTGCAATGACATGAGAGGCAAGAAGAGATAATAAAATAAGTAAAGGATGGACAAGATGCATCACAAAACATATTTTATTGCTCCCTTGAGTTCACACAGTACATCATCAGTGGGAAAGAGGTAAGAAGATTCCATTACAGATCCATGAGAGGAGGCTTAGACTCCACATTTTTCCCTAGGGAAGAAAGAGAGGAGGGGGCAGGAGAGAAATAATGACCAACCTTTTGAAATATGCCCCTCTTTTACAATATATAGAAGAATGAGAGAAGGAGAGAGGGAAGAAATTGAATCTTGTTTCAACCACCCCTACATATACATTAAATTTAACAACTCCAACCACTCTAGAAATCATTGAAATCCACTTGATATACAGTGATAGGATTTACTACAAGACCCATGCTTCCATGTGTTGTTCCTTGTTGGGAAAGAAATGAAGCCCATTCTTCATCATGGAGGTAGGTGGGAGAGTTTATACGGCCTATCTAAAATTGTGAGGATCGAAACAATAATAGTGGTACGTGGGTAGTAGGTGTTGAGAGCTTTCCAAAAAAGTCCCTCCTATCACTCGAAACCAAAGCTTCCAGTTGAAAGATATGGTTGTCTGAAGATCAAGGTCGTGAGGCACACAATATTTAAAAGAGTCCATCCATCTCAAGACCCTACGTGGCAACCTCACATGTGCATCTTGAAGATTCATGCACTTCCTCTTCGCTCTTGAAATGTTATGCCGAATTGACACATGGTGGCATCATCTGCGGGCCTACTGTATTTCCTCTATGTCTTCTACCTAAGTCCCTCCTGTTGGCATGGAGACACTGTCTGCCTGACCCGAGACACGTGGAGGATTCTTGCATTCATTAGGAAACTTCCCCCAGATTTTACCTTTGAAGTTATGCATGGATGAGGAACGTGGTGAGTTGGTGCATGTTTGGGCGACTGCTTCTCGAGATTTTTCCTTTGAAGATGTGCCAATATGATGCATGGAGGCTTTCGACTAGCTATTCTATACTTACTGATTAAATGGCCAGATCTATCCCTTTTTTCAGACCTGGGAAGTGTGGAAAGAATGGCACTAGTTCAGGGTCCCTCTTTGGGCCACACGTTTTGAATTTGCACCGATTGGACAAGTGGAGAGTTGGTGCATCGTTTGGGAAACCACCTTTCACTTCGACCCTTGAAGGTGTGCTGATGAGACACGTGGCACCATCCACTGGCCTTAGAATTTTCAACTACCGATTTAACTTTTAAGGCTCTGATCACATGGAGGGCTAGCACTCATGTTCTGGTCCCCACTTTGTATTTTAGCATTGGAATTACATTGATGAGACACGTGGGTCCTTCCACGGCCTTTCTCTATACTTAGCTGATTCAGGGCCTCAAGTGAACACTTACCTCATGGCAGGTTGGCTGACTATGTGGAGGCCTCCACTGACCTTGCTTCTTGGCTCTGAGTCGACTCGTATGTGAAGTTGTGAAAATTGATGAGATCCTTTCTTTGAGGCTTCTCACTGCCTTGAGAATCTTCACCTCCTTTGTCAAACCTTCTCCTCCATTTTCGAGTCCCCCCTGTAACCTGACTATTTGATTTGAAATGTGGGCTCGCATGACTGAGCCGACCCTTCCAATTTTCTTCTATGCGGGATCGTGTTTCATCAATTTTTCTGAGGGGGAAAAATTGTGATAACAGTTTTGTGACTCATAGGGACATCTACTTGCTAGATGAAGTGATCAGTGGCCTTAGAGTATCCATTGGGTATGGAGTCATGAATGATTGCCTTGTACTGATATTTTCCCTAAAATCGATGAGCCTGACTACCTGCACTTGGTGACCTTGAACTTGCCTCGCAGTCTGCACTCTCAATTTTTCATAAGAAAATCTTAGTCAATGAGGTTCAATGAGAGTAGAAAATTTATCTGACCTAGGGCTTTTACCTGCTCTGGAAATGGACTATGCATGACCAAAAAAAACACCACAACACACACTATGTACAAAGACTACAAATCATACATATCCCAAGTGGAACATGCAGAGTGTGCACAAGCACTTTTTCTACTGAAATCAAATCTACTCCTACTCCTACACTAACGCTGTCAAAGGGAAGATAAACAAAGCCTACTACAGGTAATGATAAATAGCTTCCCTTCTTTAAAAAATGTGGACATGTATATGATTTGGAATGCTGAACATGGCTCTTATCATTAGTGAGAAACTGATAACAAGGCCGTTGATCCTCCATCCATATCATCAAGGTATCAACGTCAATAAAAAGATACCTCCTCAAGTTTATTAGCATTGGACTCCTGGAGGTGTTGATGGCGACCCTCAGTGCTTTGATACTCATCCTCATGCCCTGAAGTGGGCATGAACTGGTTTTGTCTTCTCCCTTGGCTCCAATGAAGCCAAGTACCTTGATTGGGCATGGTCTGATCCGATGGATGTTCCCATGGTTACTCTGAATTTCAACTCCACGGAATGGAGTCTTCTTGCTAAAATTCTTGGGTGGATGGTGTGGGAGAGATGGGATCCTCACTGTTTCCTTCCTCCTCGTGAGAAGAACATGGAAGATTATGATCCTCCAACCTTGGTTCTAGAGGGCTGTTGTGAGACACAAGATGCTATCCCCTTGATGTTCTCCTCCATGGCAGCGGACTCATGTGCTTGGAAGGTGGATGATGGAGAATAAAATGATGTGATCTCCTTGGGATCCTCACCATCGAAGAAATCCTCCAAGTCTGACAAACAGTCTACCTCCTAGTTGTCATGCTGTGTGTGCTTGACCTCCTCCCATGGTGTCCTTCGGATATGTGATTTTCTCACCATGGTTTCCCTCATCTTCAAACATGAAATTTGAAATCTCAAAATCTTCTTTAACATTATAGCTTAAAGGGGATGAAGTGGGATGAAGAAATGAAGGTTCTTTTGTGGCCTGCTCTACTCTTGAAGCCTCTGGAACTATATGGTTCTCCTCCACATCTAGAATGTACTCCTCTTCTTTTGGATTTGGAGTATATACTTCTTCCCATCGCTTTTCCTATAACCGAAGCTTCCACCACTTGTGGCTTGACCTCAGCCTCCTCTATAGGCTTAACCAATAAGGGAATCTTTGTAATTCCAAATATAAGAGCCAAGCCCACTAAGCTTCTAATAGTCTCTACTTTGGTTGGATCTTCTTCTTGTTTCTCTCCTTGATTGGTGTTTGGAGTCTCTCCCTAACATGGACTTGGAAGAGTAGGAGTGGTGGGTGGGATCTTCACTAGTTGTTATTTTATCTATGTTGGAAGGGATGGTATTTCCTTTGGATCTTGTGGAGGGGACTTGGATTTGGAAGGGAAAAGGGTAGAGGAAATGAGATGAGATGGAATACTAGAAAATGGAGAAGGGAAATAAATACTTAGGGGCAGTAGATGGGAAGCTAGACTCATGATACTGATTGAGGAAGAGGAAAAGAAAATCTATGAGGTGGTGGACTTACCCATTGACAAGGTTGTTCAACACCAAACTCGTAGGACTCTATCTCCTCATCCCAGTACACAAGTTGGGGTAGCATCTCAATCATAAATTCAAGCTTCTCTTGTGGGCTGTAATGTCTTGGAAAAGGGCCGACCCATGGAAAAGGTGCCCTGCAACCAATCCTGAATGCCTTCATTTGAGTTGTAGCCCTGTGAATACACCATGCATGCCTCCAATTTTTGAATCTTCTCCAGCACACCAACATTGTAAGTATAGATTTTATCATCATATACATACCCTTTCTCTTGTTAAGCTCCATGGCCAAAATGGTTTTGACACTGCTCATTGTGGGTAAGCATGATTATTCTGGATCTGATCATAATGTTGATCTACAGGATTTGAGAAATACATTGGAGGTGGACTGCACTCCTGCTACTGCAAGTGTGAATTCCAAGATGGAAATGAAGTCATGATTGTACAAATTCATGGATGGAAGGAAATGAAAGATGTGGAAAAAATAATGGATACAAATGAATGGGAGAAGTTTGAAAATCAGAGGATGGGTTATTGACCAGATGAATTTGCTAGATGTGCTTGAAAATGTGCTTCAAAAGGATGAAATCATCGCCAAGAGCACATTGAACCTGATGAAGTGAAGTGGTAAGGTGTTTCAGACCTGTCCCACTGGGCATGCCAAAACTGTTGATTGGTCACACGGTGGCTTAAGATTTGTTGTTTGATAATGAGATACCTTGGAAAGATGAGAAAATATAAACTCATTGTCCACCAGGTGTGCCAAAATTGTTGATGAAAAATCACAGCACCCCCGAATGACCTTAGATATGAGTGGGGAATTTGGTGTGATTGCACAACATGGGACCATCTCTCAAGTTGTGGGAATTGTGGACTTGAGATGGCCCTCCGGAGAAAGGCAACTTCTTCTTCCTAAACTACCTGTCACAAGCTACTCTAGTGCAAGAAAACTATCTAATCCTAATCTAACCTTCCAAGGAGACAGGGAGATAGAGAAATACATAAAAATAATGCCTACACTAAGCAGTGATACACCAGAAAAGTAAGTGGTTGATCAAAAATCCAACTACCTGAAATGGACAGAGGTGATCAATGGAGAGGATGGAAAAAAGCATCACATACCAGAGATAAAATTCACACAGAACACCACTTCAAAAACCATTAAACACAGCTCCCAGAGCCTACAATAGACATCAGAGTATGCACAATATACCCTACAATGATGGGAGGCAAGAAGAGATGATAAAATAAGCAAAGGATGGAAAAAATGCATCATAAAACAATGCTTTCCAAATAGTCTCCCCCTTTCTCAAATCCGAGCTTCTAGTTGAAAGATATGGTTGTCTGAAGAACAGGGGTCACGGGGCTCAAAATATTTAAAAGATTCCATCTTTGCTAAGACCCACGTGGCAGCCTCATGCATCTTTAAGATTCATCCCCCTCATCTTGTTCTTGAAATTACTCTGAAGAGAGCACGTGGCGTCATCCACGGGCCTACGTCTATTTCCTTTGTCTTCTACCTAAGCCCCTCTTGTTGGGTGGAGACACTGTGCTTAACCTGAGACATGTGGAGGCTTCCGCACTCATTTGGAAACTGTCCCCATATTTTACCTTTGAATTTATGCATATGAGGCACGTGGCGAGCTAGTGCATGTTTTGGGGATTACCTCCGGATTTTAACTTTGAAGATGTGGCGAGCTCATGCGTGGAGACTTCCTTCGACCTGTCCCGAGCTTGGAATTTTCAATGGCTGAACTTACCTTTTCAGACTCTGACCACGTGGTGAGTTGGCACTCATTTGGGGGACTACGTTTTGGGTTGTACCTTTGATGGTTGCACCAAAGAGACACATGGAGGCTTCCACTATTCCTTTTATACTTAACTGATTTGGGGGCCAGTTCAACTTTCGAGATCTGACCACATGGCAAGTTGGTGCTACTTGAGGGTCCTTATTTGGGCTGCACCTTTTGAAGTGTTGCCAATGAGACACATGGAGGATTCCACTGTCCTGAGAATTTTCAACAACCGAATCTATCTCCATTTCAAACTTGGGACACGTGGAAGGCTGGCGCTAGTTCATGGGTCTCTCTTTGGGGCTATGCCTTTTAAGTTACACTGATGAGACACATGGAAGATTCGTCTTCCTTTTTTGCGTTCTACCTCCAGATTTTGATCTCTTAAGTTGCACCGATGAGACACGTGGAAGCTTCCGTTAACCCTTGCATACTTAGCTGATTCAACGGCCAGCTCTGTCTTATTTTTTATTCTGACCACGTAGAAAGCTTATGCTTGTTTGGAGACTGCCATTTGGGCTTGACATTTGGAGTTGTGCCATTGAGGCACAATGGTACCTTTCGCGGCTTCCCAACTTTACACTTGGGTAAAATTTTCTCCTCGGTTCCCCCGCATATTCACTTAGCAAAAGAAAACATCCACGGGCTCACGGGCCCACAATTATCACTTGTGCTTTTTGCGGAAAGTTCAAAAATGCCAAAATATCTCTTGTCACCCCACTGATTGACAATCTTCCCATTTGGTGAAAAGTCTTCCCCAGGCCTGCCGACCAACATTTGGAAAAATATCCTTCCAAGGCCTGTTGGCTCGCCATTTGTAAAATATGAGTTAAAAGGACTTCTTTTTATATGGAAAGGGGAATAAATTTCCTATCTGATGGAAATACTTTCAGGGGACCTTAAGTGCTTAAAATATATAAATAATTGAAGCACTAAAAAGGGGGAAAATGGTGTTAGTTGACCAAAAATAAGAGTGAGCTTATTTTGGTCAACAGGACCCAAAATCAATCTTCATTTTTGTGATTTCTATGGCTTTGAATTACCCATGACCCATAGGGGATTCAATCCTTTCATTCAGAGGATTTTACTTTAAACAAAACCTTTTTTTTTACATGTTTTCGCTCTGCCAAAAACTCTAGAGACACCCATCACTATCGCTTACACCTATGTGTTTTTATACCTTTGTACTACGGATTTATATTTCCTTTGTCTCATGGATTCAACCAAATCCTTTTCTTCACAGCTTCTGTTGATCCTCTTTATTGGATGAATTTTTTCTGTTATGTGTATTTTTCCCTTTGTACTACAGTTTTGTCGGGCACTCCAAAATTTAAACAACTAAAAACATGTAATAAATGTGTGTCAGAGGGGAGAGTTGTGAGCGAGGGAAAAAATGTTTTGAGAGCTTGCATGTGACCTTAATATTATTAGCTACAATTAATTATGACATTCTAACCAAATGTATTTGCAAGTATTCAAATAATAAAAATGGATCTAATGACCACCATTGAATTATTTTAATTTGATGAACACCACTTTTAAGTGAATGGAGCAGATATAATGGAGCGGATGGAAAATGTGAAGACATGTTAGAACCCAGAGATGGTGGGAAAGGGATCCAAACCTTGTTTTTCCTCTTAACAGATTACTACAAAGACACGGGAAAGCTTGGTGACAGGATCTGGTCTTGGTGGTGGGTGCCTTCCTAACTTCTCTACTCTACTTTTGTCTACATGGGAAGGTGAGTACCCTTATTTTTCCATCCCAGATGTATTAATTTTATAGAGCTGAAACCATATTCAAAATACGCTCTTTCAGGAAAGATTTTGGGACTTCACCCAAATATTGATTTTGTGAGATGCTGAGCACAAAAGAAATGGAGGCCAAGAGGAAATATTGATATTATGGATTTTCTCCTTGATTCCTTTCTAGTTATTTTTTCTGTTTGAAGAATATTTTTATCATGGTATTACAGGAGGTTCTTTAGTTCTTTGGGAAGACTAGTTTAAATATGGAAAACCAGGTCTCTAGCAGTTTCTTTGGAAAATATCTTCCAAGCTCCTTTCCTTTATGGGTAAGGCTTCCCACTCTTCTCCTATACTTTTGGGAACCTAAATTGATTCTTTATATTTTTAAGGCTCTTGGGAATTCTTCTTAATATTGATTCCAATAGAACAACATGCTCCAAGATAATATTTTCTCGATTTTACATAAGCATGTCGACTGATAAACTTATTCCTACCTCTATAAAACTCAATGTAAAACATGGTGTTTTTTACAGACTTTGATTTTTGAGGATACAAGAATATTCTATGTTAACTGTAGGCATGCTAGGCATAGGGATGATATTGATAAGGATCTATGTACATGGGTAAGAAAAACACAAGATGAGCTGGAGTTGTTAGCACACGACATGACTATGAACAAGTATTTTCTACACGGGGGTTTGAACCCTACTCCTACCATGTCGTTTGTTCAACCATTTGAAATGTTGGATAGGTAGGGTGAGGGATAGCTAGAAAACCCTTTAGGAGGACCTTTGGAGCCTAATTTTTGTATTTTCACCACAATTTCAAATGGGTAGCTTGTTTTACTTAGATTTAGCATCATTTAGTACCAAAATAATGATAATAATAATGAAAGGTCATATGTATGAAAATGGTACACTATGCCATTCAAACAATATAGAAACCATATGGACATTGCCAGTTAGAGAGACTAGACACAAAGAACCAAGAATTCTTAAAGAAACATATATCAGGAAAAAAGAAGAAATACGAAGCAAACATGGGTCAAAAGTCGTGTATTTAGGTGCCAAATTCAGATCAACAATTTTATTAAAAGTTAATTTAATTCTACTTTTTAAGTTTCATGCAATGTTATGCTTTTATGAGAAATATGTGGGTATCCAATTTGTGATTATTGCGGGAAGTCCATACAAAAATACAAATCTCTTTTTAAGGTTTCTCATTTTCAAGGACATATTAGGTAGGGTTTTTTTAGAGGAAATGATATTGTAGATTAATAACAATAAGTTACATTACGAGATAATAGATGTATAGATATATGTAGACCTACATAGAGGAATTAAAGTTATTTTTTTATATTTTATCTTGACCTTGTCTACATTTTAGAACATGTGAACATCACATTATTATATTGTGGGTTTTTAACAATATTTTATGAACTATATATTATAATTTTGATTGGCATCTAAATATATCATTTCATCGTTTTCAAACCTTTCTTGGTAATTAAATTTCATTATCACACCTTAGTTTAAAAGTTTTTCTATCTTTTGAGTGATTGAAGATATTATAATTTTAATATTTACATAATTCATTTATATTATAATTATACCATTATTAGTTTAAATTACAATTTTAAAACAGTTGTATTATTATGTTTATGATGTAGAAGATAATTTTATGAATACATTTTGGCGATTTTGATATGTACTTCAATTGCACTAAATAGAGTTTATGTTCACCATTTAGTTGTCTATATTTTAGGGTTGATTCTAGATCTCACGATTTCATAGAATTCTTGATCCATACCCCTACCAGCTTACAAGATTTATTTGAGTAATTTTTCAATTTCATATCTTATACCATGTAGTAAATCTTAGATAAAATTTCAAATATCAAATAATAAAATATATATTGAAAACACATGAAAACATTGCAAAATTAAAGAAATTATGTCCTTATTGTAACTATATCTTACTTTATATACACTTATGCTAGTCTACTAGAAATAGATTATTATTTTGTGGGATATAAAAAATGAAATTTCCAATAATATATCCATTGTTCACTACACCATAAGGGAAAAAAAATACACATTCCCCATCAACTACAATATTTTAAGCCCATTTCTTTATGGTACCAAGAAACAGTTAGGGAGATATATTTCTCCACTCTCCATATTTTTCTCTAAAACTTTTACAAGATTTTACTAGGGAGAAACCTTTATATATCCTCTACACTATCTTGAATCCATCATATATTCCATTGAGGTGATAACTCTTCAACATTCATTTTTTGACACCTAGTTACTCTGAGATGCTCCTCGGGTGACATATCCTTATCTCCACATTTTCTGCAAGCATATTATTTGAGACATTTTGGGTGTGACATTTACACCCTATGCTGATTTATATCCTCACTGATTAAATTCCATGGAAGTGACATACAATTTATCATGCTATGTAATTTAGAACCACAAAGATGACACCATAGTGAGAAATCCTCATACATTATTTTTTTTCCTAGCTTCTGACATAATTTATTCAATGTATCACTCTAACAAGTATTTTTGATATTTAATTTTTTCAAGAGTGAGAACTCTAGTGTTCTAATGTTATCATAATAAAATTTACCAATATCCAATTCTCGCTGGTACGAGAACATAATTTCTTATCTATTACCAAAACCTAATTCGTGTGGGGCTACGAAATATGTTGTGCCCACTCTTCCTTCTTTACGTTATTATTGCGGTGAAAAATATTGCTATCCCTTTGTACCACACCTAATCCTAAGGTCTTTTTGTGGCATGAAATGCATCATCACATAATTTGAAGTTTTTTGAATGCTACTAAAGCATGATGTGGCTGAGGGATACTTTATCACCTCTTTATTCTTTGAGAAGACCATACCAAGGTGTTAAAGGGGGAAATTACTAATCCAATTAAATTATTATTTTTTAATCTCTAATCCAAAAAGCACTTGGGGACAATAAATTCTCAACAACACCCGTCCTTACAATGTAAAAATATTATGTAGGAAAAAATCTCCATTGCCCATTATTTCTAGCTTTTTTCCTTCACCAAATTTTAGATGTTACTACTAGAATGTCTCACTCATGTTGATTAGGAGTTACCACCATATTGGACCACCCCATCACCAATATTTTTGAAATCTTTGTGTTGTCTCATTAGTATTAATTAACCATCAATTTGTCTCTAACCCTTAAAATATCAATTGGGTAAGTAGTTATCTCCACTTCCCTGACATTATACTAAGTCTCATATGTATTTATTTCCATGATTGAGATCTCACATACATCATCTTGGTGCCATAGGATCAAGGAGGTATGATATCTCTATTAGGCCCATTCCTTTTCAATGCTTCTACCATGAGATCATACTTATTCGAGTAATCTTTCGTGCTCCCTTGATCCAAATTCAAATATCACTTCTATGAGAATACGTGACCTAATTTTTATACTAATCCTTCTTGAGCACACGTTTTCCTCCCACTAGAAACCTCTATAAATTTTTTACCTCGTGATCACTCTTTAGTTCTTGTTGTAGAAATAAATATTTTCCTTTCTAATTCTATAAGCCTATTACTAGTGTTTAAATAGAATTATTAAAAATAGGATTTCTATATTTGGAATTATTCATCAATGTAGACTCAACCTAATCCAAGATTATCATACTACCATATGATTATTTTGAACCAAAAAAACAAGCATTATTGCATGCATGAAGGCTCAAGGAAATAATATACACATCCATATTCATTGATATTTTCTTCTCCATATTTAGATGTATATTATTATATGAATTATTGTCCTTGATCGTGTTGAAATTTGTCTTGAAGTTCCATATTTTACCACGAATAAATCACTTTCTTAGAATTTTATCTAGATTATTATATTTGTCTTTGGAATTTGAGTGCTTGTTTATTGAATTCCTCTTTCCTCTCTCTTTTTACATCAACGAATATCCTAAGGCTCCATCAAATAATAGTCCTTAATTGAATTTATCCTCATATATTTATACAAAAATTCACAATAACATCCCAAAAATTTGGATTAATTTCCATTCTAGTTGGAAGGACTAATTGTAAACAGAATGAGGAAAAATGGAGATGTTCTAAAATATGTAGTTGGAAGGAATAATCGTAAATAGAATCATGAAAAATGGATATTTTTAAAAATATTATAGGATGTTTGATTTGATCAAGTTTATATAGTAATATAAGAGTCCAAATATTTGAGACAAATGCCAATTGATTAATTGATGGGTTCTTTGTAAACCCACAAATAAAGGATGAGTAGTATTTCAAGATCCTCTAATGAATAATCCTTAGAAATAAGCATGAATGTGAGAGGGAGGAGGATAGGATCCTACAAAAAATTAAGAGGAAGATTTTGCACTCAATAATAATGTGGAAGAGATAATGACAAGAGCTATTAGCAAGAGTGAAAAGACAAACACCACTTCTAGAGGTGGTTATACAAAAAGTTATGCCAGATTAATTGTACAATGTTATTATTGTAAGAAGTAAGGGAATCATGTTAGTGAATGTAGGATGAAAGAGTATGATATGAGAACTCATAATGTAAGTTATTGTAATGAAAAAGAGTTTGAACCTGAAAAACATGAAAATGGTGAAAATTTGTTTCTAACTTGCAATGTAGCTGAGTAAAATAAAATACAAATATGGTATTTAGATATTAGATGTAGCAATCAAATTTCTTGAAACAAGATAATGTTCAACAACATACATTATGTAGTTAAATCTGAAGTAAAGATGAGAAAAAATGACAAGGTTTCGGTAATCAACAAAGATAGATTATCCATTATAACAAATCAAAGATTTAATCTAGGAAGATTCAAGATGGTTTTTTTTTCAGAACTGAAGTATAACATCATATGCTTTGGGTAACTAGTCCAAAAAATATATAATATGATATTTGAAAATGGAGAATACCTAATCTATGATAGAAGTGAAAGTAATACGCAAGTTAATAATTTCAATATGAAACATATTAGGATGCTTCATTTGAGTGTGCAAAATGAGGGAGTAAAAGTGTTTTACAAAGTATTTATTGATCAACCTACTATTTGGAACCTCAGGTATGGGAATTTTAGTTTTTTTATGAATTTTTTGTTCTTTATATGAAGAAAATGCTACGAGGGATTCCCCTAATTAAACATATAAATAAAGTATGTGAGGTATGTTAATTGGTGAAGCAACATAGTTATGATTTTCCCTTAGAAAAATCTTGGAGAGAAAGATAAACTCTTGAGTTGATACATTTAGACTTATGTGGTCTCATGAAGACTCCATCCTTTTCTAAGATTGATTATTTTATTACATTCATATATGAATTTAGAAGAAGGACATCTATATATATTAAAATGGAGAAATAAGATGTATTTTAAGTATCAAATGATAGAAGGCCATGGTTGAGAAGCATAATGGTAACTATATAAAAGCATTGATAATGGATAAAGGGGGACATTATATATCAAAGTAATTATAAAACTGTTGCAATAGGTATGGGATCAAGAAAAAGTTACATTGACATATACACCACAATAAAATGGTTTAGTTCAAATGGAAAAATAAAACTATTAAGAAATGATAAGATGCATTATGTTGGTGAAATAAGTTTTTCGTCTGTAAATTACTAGTTTTCACTAATGTTTTGGGAATCATACCCTTCTTTTTGTGTATGGGTAGGCTCACATTATTGAATTTAAACTAGATAAATTTTTGGGTGACTGTTAGGTAATGAATGACATGGGAATACTCCACTAAACATGTCTCAAATCACTTGTATAATGTACAAGGGAGGAATTTTCTAGAAGGTAGGTAAAGTGGAGTTGGAAAAATAAGGATAGAGAGGGTTAATGTTGTGAGTATGATTATAGAATTCACATACATCAACTATAGTAGGTCCACATTCAATTAGAAGAACACAAAATGTAAACAGTTAGTAAGAATAACAAGTGGGAGTCACAAAGTTCTATAGATTCATTAATCAAGGACACAAATTTCCTTCTTGGTTATGTAATATCACCATACTTACAATTTTGGAAAGTAGAGAGAGAGAGAGAGTATAGAAACATAAGCATATAAATAGGATAAATTCATCTTTTATTGCTTGATTTATTAGTTGTAAAAATTTCAAGAACATACAATAATTAACAATTACCAAACTTTTGGAATGGAGAAGCCATTCCAATTTATAGAATTATAACTTTTCCTTTTACCTCCACCCACATAGATTTTAACCTTTCTTCACCACTTGTGACATTCCATATTCCTGTGGATTCAAAATGATTCATTTCCTTATTTATGGAAAATGAATCTTACAATGTTAAGTTTAAGATCACATATGTGAATAAGACAAAAATGGTGATAAAATTCAATTTTATTGAAGGACTAGAATATGAAGAGATATGAGAGAAGAGAGAAAGGGTTGAGCAATTTGATCAAGATGAATCCTCAGATGATGAAGAGCCTTCTTCTAATAGGAATTTGAGGAAATGATTCATTAATGAGAGGTAGACCATATTCTCACATGATGAATTGAAACACTATGATTGCATATGCTTCCTTCTTCTGTGAGATGCAATAACACTTCAGACTACTGAAAGTTTTTTTTGAAACATTGTAACAATATATTACAATGCAAACATGGGATGAATTATGACATCACTTATGAAGATCCTGTCATGTTTTGCTTCTCATGATCATTGTCATCATGACTTGAATTATTTATATTTTAACATTCTCATAGGATTCATGAATTTCATGATTTCATCTACTCAATTAGTGACCATCTATGGAATTGAAAGATTGGCTTCGAAAATTATTCCTCTAATGTGATTTAGGTATTGTAGACTCTAAATAATGAACTTTGCATACATTTCTTGGTCCTAGGCACATACTACTATTCATATGATTCCTACACAAGAAAAGTACTAATTGATCACTATCTTTGGCCTCTTTCCTTGCTTCATGTTTTTGTTCTTTGTTTTACACACCTTTTTGTCTAGTATATATTTTTATACATCGTTTTTCAAAGTTTGGACATCAATGCCAAGACAAAACACTAGCATCAGGTTTCGCCATCCCCTTTTGGCACCGCTAACCTATTTCTATCTTTCTCACATCATTTGGGTGTGTTCTAGCAGTTTGGGCATCTTAATTTCTTGGTGGTTATCCGTTTAGTGGTTAAATATGAAATTCAAGAAAGGGAATCATATAAATATAAAGTTATATGATTATAATAAAGGAAAAACACTAAGCATTATCTATCAAGACCTAAGGTTACATAAAAGAGAATTCTAAGAGCATTCAAGAATCCATCTAGCTCCACACAAGGGAGAAGGTATTTCATTCTTTTGCATACACGCATAGGAGGGGATGTTCATTTTTCCATGCACACATTTATCTACATTCTATACATATAGCTATTGCTTTTTAATCAAGTGCAACACACACAAGAGCCACCTAGGTAAAAATTATTTACACACATAAACATAGAACTACATGGAGTTTGAAATGTAGTGTAACACCGAGATCATAAGTTCACTCAGTCGGGTGACCGTCAGGGTCATTTCGACTCCGTATCTGCATCTTTTTCTCTTTAGGATTTGATGTTATTTGGGTTTTTGTAGGTGCTTCCTCCTTGTTATAGGTTTTAGGGGAATACTAGTGAAGTGCAATGACATATAATGTGATCAAAAGTGACAACCAACAAACATCTGATGACCCAGTGAATTTGGGTTTTGCAGCTTCTGAGTGGTCACAAGAACCCAGAGGATGTCTACAACACCCCAGGTGTGCTTGACCCTATCCAGGTGCCCCATTTAATTTTATTATGAAAATTCGATATTTTTCATTATTTTGTAAGCTTGACACACATTTAGCATCATTGTGAGTAAAAGAAGTATTCTATCACTTCATTTACAACTAGAGTTTTCATAATTTTTATCTTAGTTTCTTGGGTTAAATTTGTAATTTAATTGCCTATTTCTATATTTGTTACATATATTAGATTATCATTTATTTATTTCAATATTTTATTAATCATTTAATGAACCTATTGCTCGAACCCACCTTTCTTCTAGGGTTTTTATCATCTCCTCATTATGGCTTTATCTTATTTTGAATTTAATGAAGCCCACATTAAAGAGATTAATGATCATCTTGCTGAGAATTATTAGGATATAGACTCTCTTTTATTCACTTCTTGTGAGGAGGCCACCAATATTTCAGAGCTTAATGTCCGTACATCCATCCCCGCTTCCATGTCTAAATTGTTACTCAACCACCTGCTTCTACTCTTCCACCAACTTCCACCATTCTCGTCTCATCCTAGTTTATATTCCTACTCCCACCAACCATTTTACTCCACCTCTTGTTTCTCACATGTGGCAAGTATCTTCGATTGGAACACTAGAATTAGCCTCCCTTTATTAAGATCTTCAAGTTCAAATGTATCAATTATAGCAGGACACTTCTCGTGCATCTCCATTTATAGATTCCACTTTATTACTTCATACTACATTCATAACTGCCATTTACACTTATCCACTTCCTCTTAATTTTTTCACTCTGAAGCTCCCCATTTTCAATGGGCATGGTGACCTAGAACAAAATATCTGAGCATTTCATGATTCATGTCTATGTTTTTTGGATGATCATATTCTCTTAGCTAAGCTCTTTCAGGTACAAGACTTCATGATTATGTGATGTGTTGGTTCAATGATCTACTTGTCCACTTAGTAACACCTTTTATGCATCTAGCTGATACTTTTCTTACTCATTTATCTATCAATATCATCTCTAAGATCTCATATGCTCAACTCCTGCATCTTAAACAAGGATCTAATGAACATCTAGCAGATTATGTCTTACGTTATAAGATCAACTTAGCTAATATGTTTAATGTGCTTTTGGAATCTAAAATTTGATTGTGTCACACTATTTAACTAAGTGAAACTAAAATATTATCTATATGAAAGCTGAAGTATCGTGAAAAGGCTTCATCTTCTATGCTCTTTCATAGAAAATAAAATTTCAAGCCATCTACGAAACCTACTTAAGCTAAAGCTTCTGTCAACAAAGTTTCTAATCCTGAAAATGTCTAATGGAAACCCCCTAAGTATACATTTACTAAGCTTCATATTGCTCCACATCTTCTACTGCCATAACTCATTGAGAGAAATGATATTATTCTTCCTCATCCACTCAATTTGGACCCATCCCATCCTAAAGGCTATATTTACAAAGAAAATTTCAGATGGAACTATCATCAATGTGTGGGGAATTCTACAGATCGATGTTTCAAACTTAAAAATCTTATTCAAGATCTTATCGAAAAATAATGCAATTAAGCTTCCACGGTCTATGAATTATGCTCCAATAAATGAAAATAACAAGCTCAAAATATTCAAAACTCCTCTTCCTAAACATGAAAAGTAAGTGGCTAACTCTTCATCCAATCATACTTATCATGTAGTGCCCCCTCCTCCATCGGGGGCTCTTTATTTTCTACTTTCTCATGCCAAGGCATCTCCTCCAATCATTAATTTTGATGACTGTGAATATCATGCTACATTCTCTTCTGATTTCTTGAAAATTAGTGCTTATATGGGATCTATTTATATCAATAATACTATGGTTTATCTATCATTTACATGAGTGCATGTTTTATTTCACTTCATGTTGCTATTAGCTATCCATGCTCACACATTTCATATCTAGTTCCAAAAACATATGATTGTGTCAAGATTCTAGTTACTATTGGTCCTCTCCCCATGATTATGACTTTTACTATGGTACATTTAGTCGAAGGGTGTAACATGATTTTAGGTATTCCCTAGCTCTATGCTACTCAGAATATCATCTCCATGAATCACCTGTGTCTAAAGTTCATTCACAATAGGAAATTCATTACTATTAATGTTTTTATGCCATCTATACCATGTCTACAACCTCTTATTAAGGTTTCCATTAAACTAGCTACAACATCTATGTCGCGATGAACGCTCACATCAAAAAAAAAAATCTACTCCTATCTCACCTATTCGTACACATCCTACTCAATCTCATAGATCTACTAGTCGATTTCATCAATATAGGTCCATCACTAAGAAAACTCCTTCACATACGTATACATTACCTTGTTGATTTCCATCACATAAGTTTCCATCACCATCGTGCTCTCCTACACATAGGTGCACATAACCTCTTTGTTCTCTATCACATAGGGGTCCATAAATGTCAAGGTCTCAAGTACATAGGTATCATTCACCGACACATTAGTTGTGTTATAAACCGTTGATATTAAGCATAGTTAAAAAACTTTATCTCCACAAGCATTGGGTGGAGGACCCTCACCTTTAAATTTCATTGGATAGTATACTTGTCACTATATACTTGATGGGAATCTTTATTATTCTTCACCCCATATATTATTATCAGCTATTGTGCTTTTTTACTTGTTCACTCTACACTGTGTATTTAGTCTTTCACATACATCTTGCACACATTGAAACATTGATATCATCATTACAAAATGACGCACTCTAATGCTTTGGTTTAAAATTTACTGTTGAGGGAATACTATAGACATGAACGTCACACACTACACACTTCACATTTAATGCATGCATTATACCTTCCATCACAAACTATGCACACTATTCACCATATGCATTCACATTATATCTAAATCTCACATCTACTTTTTCATGCTATTCTCATTACCCTACGAAACACTCTAGTTCCTATGGTCATACTCAAATATTGAGGGTATCCATAAAAAATTATCTCCACCAAACTCTCTCACCCTCTCTAGGCTATACTCTTTGACGATAATAAATTTCTAGTGTACAACTTAAACCATTTCCTGATGACTCATGCTTGTTCTATAGTTCATTCTCCACTACTAATGGGGAATTCGTGGATGAACCTTATCTCATACATACTCATTCACATAGACTTAGGGGGCACACAGATCTTATCACACTCAATTTTCATTCTATTCCATTCACACTGACAACATACTCCATATCTTGGTCACATTTACTTTTTCTTACTTATTCTTACATGTACACTTTTTACACATGCTAAACAAATGCATTATATTTTATTGTTTCTTTCCATATACACATGCAAATTCACTTGAATTCTAGTTTTAATTCCATATTCTACATAAATAGTTACATGAAGCATGGGTACTTGACACATTACCTCTTACCAGTCCCACTACAGGATCCTTGGGGCATCCACTTTTGTATACACTACAAATGTTATTGTTTCATTTTTCACAACACATTACTATATTAAATTATGCATGTTTTAACATGCTTTCTATCTTCCTAAGATGCTAACAGGTGTTTCATGTGCAACATTTGTCTTACATGAATTATTTACTTCCATGGTTGTCTAATATATCTATTTCCACTATTTTGTATTGTCTTCTATTATTCACCATTGTTTACGGGCATCTACCTATGTCTTTATTATTCTATGATAGCACATGGAATTATTTTGGCCACTTCAACCTCAATTATCTTGTGATATTGTGAGTGATGTCCCTTGTTTTCAACCCCATTTTCATGGTCTACATTATATTATTATGTGATTACTTACACATTGTCTTCTTTCTCACTAGATTACATCTTGTCTTCTTACATGTGTGTTTATCTTTCTTACACTAAGACATATTTTGTAGCCATTTTTCTTATGAGTTACTTGGATTATACCAAGCACATTCTCTCCCCCTTTGAGGGAATCAATTTTAACTCAGCGGTTGATCCTCCTTTGGGCCAAATTTTCCTAACGACGTCACATGCACCCCAAACTAGGGGCTATCATTAAGTGAATTAGTCACCCCATACAATAGTTCATAAATACATTTTAACACAACTCAATAAAAGTTTAACAAAAACTTCAGCCACAACAATGGCCTAGAATCTGGCTTGGGTCTCCAGTACAACATAGACACCAGTGCCCAACACTAAACAATAGCACCTAGGCACCCCTGACCCTTCTTGAGCACCTATGACTAGGAGTGTGTTACAATTTTTTTCTCAGTTTGGAATATTTCACATCATTCTTCACAACAGATTTTATAGTACAAACATAGTCTTTTAAAACTCGACATGCATGCATTACATATTCATTTCTACCTTTGCATTAGATCAAAATGGATTGGATTTATACACACTATATACAATGGTGTTTGTAATAAGGGAAGTGGTCAAAGGTTGGATAATAAAACTATAATTTTCTCTCAACACTTCTTCCATAGTTGGTGTAGCCAACATAAGATCTCCCAAAAAACGTGCACTCGGTGTAACTAGTGTGAGATATCCCAAAGAAATCGTTCTTATACATCATCTTTCAGATCATTTTATATCTCTTTCACTCATCATGGATTGGGTGAACATGTTACTTTTCACATTTTTACATACTTTATTACATAATTTTTACGCTTTTTGATCATTTTTTTCATATACACATATTTGACTACTTTTTTCTACTCTTTTGTAGGATTGTCCTTATGAGAAGCAATAGCCACATAGATCGCACATCATCACACATCAAGTGACATCCATAATAGGTACAATGAAAAATTTACACATACGCTTTCACCCCTAGGGTCATCATCACTTTTAAATTCATCTTTTCTAACATCCACACTTCATCTTTTTATCACTCCATGATTTTTCTTGTTTCCTCAACATGCTTTTCACCATTGATCTACATGTTTATCAAGAACACATGTCCTATATACTTTATTTTATTGACAATTATATATACAACATAAAGTGGGGGAAAATGTAAACACTAAATAACACACTTTGTGTACATCTTTAGGTCCTAGGAACATACTACTATTCATATGATTCGTAAGTGAGAAACATACTAATTTATCACACTATATTTGGCCTTTTTACTTGCTTTATATTTTCCTTCTTGGGTTTACACATCTTCTTTCATAGTCTGTCTTTTTATAGTTCAATTTTTTTTATTATGAACATGAGCGCCTAGCTAGGATACCAACATCAGATACCTCTATCCCCTTTAGGCACCCCATACCTATTTATATATTTCTCACATATTTTACATCTCTTCTATCCATTTAGACATCTTATTTTCTTGGTGGTCATCATTTTAGTGGTTAATTACAAAATTCAGTTAAAGGAATCATATCAATATAAAGTTATGTTACCATAATAAATGACAAATCACTAAGCATTATCTATCACCACCTAAGGTTACATCTAAGAGCATTGTAATAGCATTCAAGCATATATCTAGCTCCACACAAGGAAAAAGAAGAATTGTATTATTATGCATACACACATAGAAGGGGAAGTTCATATCTCCATGCACACATATATCTACATTTCCTACATCTAGGTATTGCTCATTATTCAAGCGTTTCATGCAGAGAAACCAGATAGGGCCTGATTTTTCAAAACACATGTAAAACTACATGAAGTTTAATATTTATTGTAATACCTAGATCATAAGTTCACTCAGTTGAGTGATCATCGAGATTAGTTTGAATCCCCATTTTCATCTTTTTAATTTTAGGATTTGATGTGTTTTGGGGTTTTACAGGGGTTTCTTCCTTACTCCAGGTTTTAGATGAATAAAAACAAAGTACAATGACATACATGGTGATCACAGGTGATAACCAATAGATATCTCATGATCTTTTGAAATTAGGCTCTTCAACATTTGAGTATTCATAGGTTCCCAGAGGAGTTATGCAGTGGCCTAGGTGCCCTTGATCCTATTCAAGTGCCCCAGTTCAACTAATTCTGAAACTTCTATATTTTTGTTGGTATTTGTGTGACACTTCCATCTTTATATTCCTTAGTTCGTCGATTATGCACACCTTTGGGCTCATTGGGAATCAACTCAATATTATATTTCTTCATTTGTAACTAGCGTTTTGATATTGTCTAGCTTACTTAATTGGGTCAAATATGTACTTTAATTATCTATATTCAGTGCTTTTACGTATATTAGATTAACATTTATTTATTTAAATATTTTCTTAATCATGTAAACTTTTAGGAATTTGAATTAGTGTTGAAAAATAATACTAAGTGACTTTTACTTGATGAAACTGATATGATTTCTCATTCCTACAAACATGGTACTTCACATTGAAATCATCCATTTACCCCTATTGGCTCAAAACAACCTCCTTGAAATATTGAATAGATTATCTTGAATTGTTCCTTAAATTGATTTGAATACAATGATGGAGTTATGATGTTATGATCATCACCTCACTCCTTGAGCTTAACATTTCACCTTTGTGGAAAAGATGTCAACTAGTGGAAACATACTTATTGTATTTGGTCACAGTTTTAGTAATTATTACTCACAGAAATAGGTTTCCTCTTCTATATAGAATTATTGATCCTTGAATCAAGCTTGAAGGAATGTCTCAGAATAGGTTCCATGTTTTTTACCTCCAAACTATATTAAAACAATATAAAATTCAACCTTCTTGACTTATAAGATGTGAACTCATTACAAAGCATTGTTTAAGTGTTTAAAAAAACTTTCATGAGACTGCATCATTTTTGACATTGAGATGGATTTCAACATCACTCATGATGATATTCTATTATCATTTTCTTGATAAACATTTACGTGATGGATTGTATTATAATGAAGTTCTTAATGTATTGAATCCTTCACATAACTTATGACGATCATAATTGTTGGACTGGTATCCTAGTAGGTGTTGTAATTGATGATAAACCACATTAATGAAAAAGTGAATGTTTTAGGATGATGTTATTAATGCTAACATACTAGTTTAGATGTTTATTATTCACTATAATGGGATTCAATGATGTATACTTTCTCTAGTAAGTCCATACAAGTGGCTAGGGGGTGTAGCTTGTCACTAAGAACTTCTTGGATGTTTGGGGAGCATGTTGGATTGATGAAAAACATTATTTGAGGGGTATTTTAGCATTGAAAATAGTGGAATAGTCTAGGTACAAGTGATTATCCATGTTATATGTGCTCATTGCGAGTAGGTATGTTTTCTTGGAGGTGTGACAATGTAGATTGTATCTATTTGAGCTGGTAGAAGCATGCTAACAGATATATCATGTCATATAAAAATATGTTTTGGTCATTTTCAAATGTTATATGTTTAGTTATGGCATTATTATTGTTGACCTTAGTTGCTACTATGAGGATCTAGGATGTAAACATAAGTAAGTCTAAATGAATTTAGAGATTGGGATATGGTGTTATCATTATGATGATTTTATATGTTATAGGGATGAGTGATGTTGCTATTATAAAAATTTAAGGTTCCCATGTTGAGTATTTTTCTAGTTATGATTGTTCTTGTGAGATAGGGTCAAAATCAATGCAAAATCCAGCCCGAAGTGACTCTTCTGATGCTAGTTGTGAATGATGTTCTTTACATGGTAACTTTTGGATTTCAGGGATTATTCCCATGTGAATTTATAAGGTTTCAAAAAAATAGTGAGGTTATTTTATTGTCACATTTTTAGGAATGAATGGTAAGTAGGAAGAGAGGTCTAAAACCCTAGTTAAACCCTAGCTAGGAGCAGTTTACAAAAAGTGAAGTATACTTACCCAGTTTTGATTACAAGTGAAAATAATTTATTTTATTTTGTAGAATAATCCTCATGTTTTCCATAAATTTATCGTTGAGTTCATGGTGATGAGTGTGCCTCACATATAAATAGAAGTTTCTGGGAAAGAAGGATATAAGGCAAGATGATCCACAAAAGTAGCATGAAAAATCCATTTTGCATGATGAATGTGAGTTTTTATTGATGTTAGTTGATGTTTTAGGATTTTTTCATGTAATTTAATGATTTTTTGATGTCCTAATAGGTTGAATTGTCAAAGGGCAGTTTTGGGGTCTCAAATAGCAGCATCCAGTAAAATGGTCATAATTTGAGCTATAGGTGGAGTTTTGAGATGGTTCAACTTTTGTTGGAAATTATATTCATATATATTTCCATTGATATATTTATTTAATCATGATAAGGTAATTTAAAATGGTTTATATTTCATTCTTTGAGAAATAATATTTTTGGTAGTTTAAGATAACATCTGTTTTGGTTCACGTTTTATGTTACTTGAAGCATGATGTGGATTAGGTGATGCTTCCTATTTCCTGGAAAGTTAAGAGGTTTGAATGTTTCATCCAATGAAGAAATTTTTATGTGTTGGATGTATGTAAAAATGATTTCATAAGATAACCTTTGGAAATAATGTTTTATTTAGGTTGATCCGGTGAAGGAAAATGTTAATGTGGTTTGAAGTTAAGGATGTTTCATGAATTATAAATTTATTATAATTATTATAAAGGTTATGTAATTTAATTTTAGTTTTCACATGGTATGTTTTTATTTACTAGAATTTATTTGGTGATCAGATGAATTTTTTTAGGGTGCTGAAGGGTGTAGGAAACAATTGTTTTAAGATTTGTAAAGGCAACCGGGCCTAGTAAATGAAATAATTTGATTTATTTATATTAATTGTGACCATTTATTAATTTTTTATGATATTTTATTCATATTTAATGTGTTTTGGTTCATGAAAAAATATGGTATTAATATTAGGGAATTTTTAAGAATGTGCCTATGGGGTTTTGAGCAATTTTTGGCACACGTAAGGAAGTTTTTTACTAAGAAGACCTGATTGAGTCATACGTAGTTGTTGTAATTACATTTTTTTAATGTTATATAGATTTATGGGTCGAAATTATAATGAGGGATAGACCTCTTGAGGTTATAAAGGTGGAGAAGATTATAAAATGCATGTTTTTGGTGCTTTTGTGAACTAGTTATGTGTGTGCAAGGTATGCGACCTAGGTGAGTGAATTTTAAGGTTTATGAGAATGATTTGAGATCACATAAGGGGTGTGATAGATTTAGGAATATCATAAATTATGTGTGTAAGAATTTGAAGCATTGAGAAGTGAAGAAATATCTAGATTGTGCAAGTTGAAGACCTAGTGTTTGAGCAAGAGTTTGGAGCTGAAAATTTGGATCACTATATGTTGTGGTATAAATATAATTTTTGTGTTAATACTTCAAAAAAATATTGTGTGATGACTTATAGTCATGCATGTGTCTTGTTTTCAGTAATATCAACAAGGGTTTAGGGGTTGGTGCTCACTGTGGGGTTAGTGCCTCACTAAAGAAATCCCTTGTGATGTATAATATTCACTTGAGTCTTTGTTGCATGTAATATAAGAAATTTATTTAGTGGAATTTCTTCCCTTTAAGGGTTTCCCACTTATATCTAGTTCTTTTTGTTGTATGTCTTGTTCATGGTTTATAACATGTATGGTATTTCATTATGTGCACACATTAATGGATGTTTAAGTGATTATTTATTTTGAATAAGTAATCTGAAATCTGATTTAATTTTTTTATAAGGAATGATTCTCCCCCCTCGCAGTCCATTCTTCTTCCAACAATTGGAATTAGAGCAGGTCCTTTTAGAGAAGTTTGATAACTTGAAAGGAGATCCTGAAGAACAAAATGGCAAGAGTTAGAGTTACATGAAAGAAACCAATGTTTGATGGAAGAAACTAGCTTTTTTGGAGTGTAAGTATGAGTATCTACATTATGTCACATGGATTTGATGTTTGGAATATCGTGGTAGATGGATATACTCCTGCTACCACTCCTATCACCTATAAAGTAGACAAGGATGCATATGAACACAATTCTTAATCATTTAATGCAATAACAGGGTCTTGGAGAATATGAGTTGGGAAAGGTAATGTAGTAAAAATAAATAAAGGAAGCATGGGAGAAATTACAATTCCTATATGAAGGTGATGTTAGGTTAATTATTATTTACCTATATTAATTATGCATTGCATATTAATTAGTGTATTTATTTATTGTTTATATGGTTATATTTAATCATAACAATATTATTGTTTGTATTCAAAACCCTACGGGTGTTATATTTTTTTACAATATTATTGTTTGTATTCATTGATGGGTGTACCTGTGCAACAACCTTTATTGTTTGTATCCGGCTATGCAATACACATATTTATTGCATCTTGCACCTGTGTATCAGATTGATTTGATAATCATAAAATTGATCAGGCTTCCGTCCATGTGGCTCAAATTACATTTGGTACCAGATCAGGTTTGAAGCTCCTAGCAAGTTTGGAGAGAGGTTGTAGAGGAAGAAAAATAGGGGAGAAGAAATCTGCATCATCGGAGAGCTAGTGCTACCTCCAGCAGCTTCCCACATCTCCATGCACTCCCACAACCTCCTGTGTGAAATCCAGGTAAACATAAAGAATTTTTTTTTGCCTTGGTGCCCTCTTTACCAGGAAAATTTATTTCCTTGGACTTCAAAATTAAAAAAAATCCCCATCAGGGGTTGTCTTTAAATTGTTTAGTTACAGATAATATTATTTGTACTATTAAATTAGGAGGATTTGTTGTTGTTTCCATTGCTCCCATAGATAGTTTTTAGAGCTTCCCACCAAGCCCGTGATCGAGCTCTACTGTTGCACCGGGTCCCTGGGTTCCTGACTGAGCTACAGGAGAGCTACTACACAAAACATCCATCTATTTGAAAAATGGTTGTGGTATGCATTAGTTTTTAAGTGCATTGTTTGGGCTGTGTTGGAAGGTTCTCCAATGAGCTCTATTTGCACTACAAACTGAGCCTCCACCAACTATTCCACTGGGTTATTTTTGAGATATTTGAGCTCTATGTTGGGATTTTTAATCTGGTAGCAATTTTTAAGCAATCGATCCATGCCAGACTGCGAAATGAACCGTGAGGAATTAACATAGAGTCAATAAATTCAAACATTGGTCGAGCTATGTGTTTCACACTCCAGGGAAATCTCTAATGTTAGTGCATAACCTACACATTCAACACATCGATCAAACAATAATGAAAATGTTGAAGTAGATCATGGATGAATTTTGATGACCCTAAACATACTCCTATGGCCTGCACCATCAAACAATAAAAATCCATAAGAGATTAACAAAGCATCTACAAAAAAATGCAACCAACCATGCAAAAAATGGTGGAATAATAAAATAAAAGTGATGGTGTTGTTTACAAAGCAAAATGAAGGCCTCAAATCTATTTAATATGGAAACTCTAACCTCATTCTCCACATAGGCTCCACGTGGACGCTATCTCTGCCAAGTCACCATTTTGCAAGGCTAGTCGTGTTATTTGTAATATAAAATTTCATTCCTTCATTTCTATATAAAGTGCTCATAAGAGCCGAGGTGGTTAGACCAATAGAATTAAGGAAGGGAGGTTTGGGGTTTGATCCCCCACCTAACACAAATGTTTAAACCATTGAAATTTGGAGGCAAAATTGGTAAAACTGCCAAACTTAGAGGCAATTAAACCTCTAGTTATGACTAGATAGGCTCCTAAAGTTTTAGCAAGGAAAACCCTAATATAGGGGAAAAAAATATTCTCCTAATAGGCCTATTTTTTTATTCCACAAAAAATTCACAAAAGGGGTGGGTACCGGAAAAACTCCATTTTAAGTAAGTTTTTACGATTTGTTTCTCACGAGGCCTTTTTGGGATCTGGAGGCCTCCAGGGCCCCAATAAAACAAATTATTTTTACCTACCATTCAATTTTTCAAAAAAATTGAATGTAATTGTATGCTTCAGTATATTGTACTAGACTACAAGTTGCCATGGTAAATTGAAAACATTATAACTGCTCAAAAGCCGACAGAGAATTGTAATAAAAAACTGTGAAATTTAGTTCTAAAACACTCATGAGATCCTAGATCTCATTTGCAGCATTCGGTAAATATGGTTCCCCTAGGAAGTGCTTACAGGTAAATTCATTGTGACTACTACTACACTTAACTACCTCATATAGCTGCAACAACATCGTCTGGGAAGCATCGACCCTTTAAATTGATGGGGAGTAATAAGGACACTGTACACACTATGATCCATTCCATCCGTAATGTGAATGATTGCATGACATAAATCGGGACTAAGAAATTATCCGAGTATATAACGAAGTTACACATGTGTATGAGGATATTTCTTTGAGCAGGTGTCAATAATTTCACAGACCCCTTTCAGTATTGTCTTGGTATCATGTATTGAATTCTTTCACGTAAGTTAACACCTCTTTCATGTACCACCAGGTATATTGAAAGGGTGAGATTATTCCACGTACCGATGGGTATATCAGAAGGGCGTGTATATAGAAAGGTTCGGTATATCAGACTGATAGTATATAGATTGGGAGAACTTATACCTGGAGTGATAAGATCCTAACCCTGTCAGTGAATTCTGAAAAATGGGCACCAATGCCCCTAAATTATTTCTTCCATATTCACAACTACTAAGACGAAACAATTGTGCTACATGGAAGACAAAAATCAAGACTCAACTTGAGTTTGAAGAGATCTGGCCTGTTATGAATAGTACTATGACCAGATCAACTACTGAAACAACACAACAACAACAGTATGATAGATTAGATCAAAAGGATCCAAACTCATCATCTTGTTTGGAGTGTTCAATGATGTGCAACCCCACATTCGAGATGCCAAAACACCCAAAGAATCATGGGATACGTTGAGCACATGATATACGAGGCCAAAAACAACAATGTCGTATTGAATCTACAAAGTCAGTTACACACACTAAAGTTTAAACAAAATGAGAAAATTGAAGCTTTCTTGAGAAGAGTTACACAGTTGAGGGCTTCACTTCTAGCCCTGGGAGAAGCGGTCACTGATGAAGCTCTCATTCCCATTGTCCTGAGAACTCTCCCTTCTTAATACCACATATTTTGTCACAACCCTAAACTTTTCAGATACGAAAAATGAGTTTTGATCATTTGGTAAATCTACTACAACAATAGGAGGCTCATGTATAATAAGGATGATGAAGAGGAGCATGAACTTTCTTCATCATCAAAAATGGAAAGGAAAAGGAAAAGGTAAACCTAATTCCTATCAAAAACACCAATATCAGAATCAGAATCAACATCAGGGGATAAGCAATAGAAGAAGAAATGTCCTGATTTGTAAAAGAGGGCATGGATTGAAAGATTTTT
This sequence comes from Taxus chinensis, assembly GCA_019776745.2. NCBI lineage: Eukaryota > Viridiplantae > Streptophyta > Pinopsida > Cupressales > Taxaceae > Taxus > Taxus chinensis. Next base: position 703,264,932 of record CM034146.1, on the reverse strand, counting down.
GGTATAACACTTATAAGAAAGGTTCATCAAGAAACTCTAGACCTCAACACCAAAAATCTCACAAGGGACATTCAAACTACAATCAAGGGTAGAAAAAGGGGAATTGGAAAATAATACCCCATCAGCAAGGTAATATTGTTGAGTAAGAAGAAACATTCAGATATTGAAGACTACTTGTACACTTCTCAATCAAGTGAACCTTCCATGTCATGTAGTGATGTCTAGTATGTTGATTGGGGAGCCACTCGACACATGACCGGCCACAGAGACTATTTTACTTCAATGAAGGGAAACACCTTCAAAAAAGTATGTTTCATTAGGTGATGATTCTTCATACATAGTTCAGGGGATTGGGAACATTTCTCCACCCCTTGGTTTACGCAACTGTAGATTATCAGATGCACTATATGTCCCTAGGTTGACTAAAAATCTATTTTCAATTAGTCAACTCCTAGATCACAACTTGAAAATTGACTTTGATAGTCATTTCGGTAAGAAAATGTGTTTGATTCGAGATAAATCACAAGGCATGAAAATAGCTGCAAAAGCCTCGAATGTGGGATGTATGTTCCAGCTTGATTTTTTCCATAGAGATGATCAGGCACATGTGGCTAAGAAATCTACCTCTACACGGTTGTGGCATCAGAGACTTGGTCATATAAGTTTCAAGTATCTCGACACACTTCACTGACGTAATATGGTAAATGGTTTACCATCTCTCCAGAAGGATACAGACAAGTGTCCTCACTTCCAAGCATGAAAACAACACACAGAGCTTCATTCTAGAAGAGTAATTTTTGAGCTCATGGAAAGCTTGACCTATTTCATAATGAATCTTTGTGGTCCAATGCAACTGATTCATTTTGGATTTCAGTATTTCATGCTTTGTGTTGATGACTATTCAAGAAAAATGTGGATTTTTTGTCTTCGCAAGAAAAGTGAAGCTTTTGAAACATTCAATAAATTCAAAGTAGCTATTGAGAACGGAACTGGTCATCACATCAAAACTCTCTGCTCAGATCAAGGGGGGAATTTACCAATGATGAGTTCAACAAACTACCTATAAGCTCACAGGATTCAGTCGACAAATGCCTCCTCCACACACACCGCAGAAAAATGGTGTTGTTGAGAGAAGAAATCATACTATCATGGAAATGGTGCTATGTATGATCAATGAATCTAGACTAGCAAAGACATTCTATGGTAGAAGCAGTAAAGACAACAATGTATTTGTTGAACAGAGTGCCAACAATTACTCTTGACGAATTAAGGCCACATGAAGCATGGTCAAAGTAGAAACCATCTGTTGCACACCTCAAAGCATTTGTGTGCAAAGTGCAAGTATGCACATACCCAAGTAGAATAGAAAGAAGGTGGATATGAAATCACCAAAACCTCATCTTTATTGGGTACAGTGAAGAGACTCTTGGGTACAGATTGATGGATCCAAAGACCAGGAGATTTCTAGACCAGCAGAGATGTTGAGTTCTTTAAGAAGAAGGAAGCAGAGTCTCCTCCTCCAGACTCACCTGATGTAGATTCTTCACCAATTATAAACACTGAATCTGATGTTCCCACAGATGATGAAAGTAATGATGGGGATGATGGTGATGATCTGATAGAATCACGACCCACAGGAACTGTTCTTAGCATATGCCCAAGTGGTATACTAGCATGTTACGAGATACAAGAATGGATGCTCCACCGGATCCATCCACCCCTGGACCACAGACTCACAGTAAAGCAAGAAAAGAAGTTAACTTTGCTTTGATGAGTATATTTATTGAATCTGATGATCTCTCTACAATCCAGGAAGCCCTACAGTTAAAATATTGGAAAGATGCCATGGATGCTAAATATAACTCAGTGATGAAAAACAACACTTGGAAGCTTGTCGATCTTCCACCAAGGAAGAAACCCATTGGATGCATATGGATATTCAAAACTAAGTACAAAGAAAATGGGACAGTAGACAAGTATAAAGCAAGACTAGTAGCAAATGGGTATGCACAAACAGAAGGCATTGACTATAAGGAGACATTTTCTCCCATAGCTAAGATCAAAATGCAATCAAGATGATTTTTTCTCTAGCTGCATAGTTTGGTTGGAAATTCCATCAGATGGATGTAAAAAGTACCTTTCTTGAATGGATATTTATGATAAGAAGTATACATGACTCAACCTAGAGGGATATATTGTACTTGGTCAAGAAGCAAAGCTATGTAGACTCAGGAAATCTCTATGTATGGTCTCAACACCCCAAGCATGGTACATCAAAATTGATGAGAATCCCGTACAACATGGATTTTTTATAAATCCATACGATCCCAATATTTACCTCAAAAATCAAGGGGGAGATTGTGATTTTCATTGTATATGTCGATAGATCTAGTCATCACTAGAAGTTCAGTGAGGATGATTAATGCAACGAAGAAAGATCTTAATCGATCGTTTGACATGACAGATCTCGGGCTAATGCACTATTGTCTTGGATTGGAAGTATGGCAGAAAGAGAATCACATCTTTGTTTCTCAGATTGAAATATACCAAGACAATTGCTTGAGAAATTCAGGATGATGGATTACACACCGATTGCTACACCTATGGAGAACAGATTACAGTTATCTCATTCAGATCCATATCTCCTGAGGTAAATACCACTCTCTATTGGCAGTTGATTGGGAGTCTCATTTACCTGACCTACACTAGACCAGATATCAACTTTGCAGTGAGCTATCTATCTAGGTTCATGCAGGAACCCAAAGTTTGTCATTGGAAAGCAGCAAGGAGCATCTTGAGATATCTCAAAGGATTAGTGGATCTTGGTCTAGAATACAAGAAGAATGACAACTTTTTCTTGTCAGGATATTCAGATTCAGATCATGCAAGCAATATTGATGACATAAAATCCACTTCAAGATTTGTGTTCTTTATGGGATCTAGACCAATATCATGGGGAAGAAAGAAACAACACTTTGTTTCTCGCTCTTCCACAGAAGTTGAGTATCGTTCTGTAGGTATAAGTTATATGTGAAGCATATTTTCTACATGTCACATACTTGAAGGACTTGGAATACACCACAGACAAACTAACCACCATGTATGTTGACAATGAAGGTGTTCTCAAACTTGTTCGCAATCCTAGTTTTTCATGAAAGAACAAAACACATTGAGGTATAGGTTCATTTCATATGCAAGCATGTCTTGAAGCACAATATACAACTTCAATTTTTTCCAACAGCTAAACAACGAGCAAATATCTTCACAAAGTCACTTGCACATGACAAGTTTGAGTTGTTCAGAGAGTTCCTCTCCTCATCCATTGAGACAATGCAAAATTAAGGGGGGAATGTTAGGTAAAATTATTATTTATTTAATAATAATTATGCATTGCATATTAATTATTGTATTTATTTATTGTTTGGTTATGTATTTAATCATACCCATTTATTGTTAGTATTCAAAACATTTTTGCATTATTTGCAACTTATACTTGTTTGTATTTAATTGGTTATTGTTTCCCGGATATTCATTTTGAAGCTTATGTAATCAAGGATTATTGTTACACCTGTGCAACATCTTTTATTGTTTGTATCCATTTGTGCAATACACACACACACACACACACACATATTGCAGCCTACACCATTGTACTAGATTGATTTGATGATTAATAAAATATATTACATGCTTTTGTCCTATTTTTCTACAGATTAATAGGTCGATCACATGTAATTCCTTGCAAGAATATTGCAAACCTTTGAAAAGAAGAAAATGAATATTTTTATGATGAACAATGGAGCAGTAAAGTTGCTGGATAAGTGCACTTATGAGCTGAAAAAATTGTCAATAAGATGAAAGGAATCGGAAAAGAATTTCCTAAAATAAGTATTTGTTCAAAAGGTTCTAAGGTCTCTAATCCAAGAATTTGAAAATTATGTCTCCAGAAGAAGAATTAAAAAGGATTGACTCACTTGCAACAGTCATGGATGACATATTGTAATGGTACTCCATTGGAAAGCTTGGATCAGATGAGAGTAGGTAATACCAATATATCCAAGAAAGAGGGTGCATTCAAATTTTAAATGAAGCCTGCAAGAAAGAAAATGAAGGATGATGAAGATCTCTTTGCTATGATGCCTAGAAGATTGAAACTTGGATCTAGTAGGTACAAAGGTAAGGTTCCTTACAAATGTTTCAAATGTAGTAAGATAGGATATTTTTCTATTAATTTTCATCATAAGATTAAGAAGGAATATTATGATGGATATGAAGATGATAGTGATCATGGAAAAAAGCTCAAAAATTATAATAAGAGAAAGAAAAATCTGAAGAATTTTGATAACAAAAAGGATAAAAAGAGTTTTTATGAAAATAAAAATGATGAACTATCTAATGCTAATAATGGAGTTTCATATTTTTAATATTAATGAGATTGTAAGAACATTGGAAATGAGGCCTAATTCATGAAAAAATAAGTAAGGAGGTCTTCTAATGATGAATATTCTTTGTTAGGATATTTTATTTCATGTTATTGCAGCTATTCTATTGAAGATGAGGATGAAGATAAATTTAATGTTAAAGGAATTTAGGAGAATTTAAAACATGCTGATGTGAAAATCAAAAGCTAAGTTTGAGAAAGATGGGAATCAATTTCATAATCTAAAAGAACAGTCTATGTGGGAATATTCTAAGAAAAGTGATTCAATCTAAATTCTGTAAGAAAAGGTAAAGTATCATGTTTCAAATTTACAAGATAAATATATTTTGTATTCAAATTATGAAGAGGATATAGAGTTTCTTAGGGCTAAGCTACTAGAGGATAGAAAGAAGACTATGTACTTAAGAAGTTTGTGAAAAGTGTAAAATACCTAGATAACCTACTTGAAAAACAAAGAGCATCAGATGATAGGACTCACTTGGGCTTCAAAGGGGAGTCTAAAATAAAGTAAGTGAAGGTAAAAATACATTGGTTCAAGTAAAGAATCAAGAGAAACTATTACCAAGGAGGAGAAGAAGGTGATACTCATGAAGGAAAATGTGAAATAAAATCCTATTAGGCAGCATAATGCATCAAGGTATGAAGAATATTTCAATGGTTATTGTTTTACATGCAATGGATTTTTCCTTAGGGAAAAGGAGTGTAGAAGGTATGTTAGAAAGGAGAATCCATTGAAGGATAGTAGAAGTGAGCAAGCTAAGAGTGTAGTGTGTTACAATTTCCATAAGAAAGGTCATGTTGCTAAACATTTCTTGAATGATCCACCTAGAAAAGTTGAGAGCTACATGAGGAAGGATTTAGGGGTGTTTTACAACTGCAATAGAGCTGGTCGTGTTTTAAGGAACTACTACCATGGTCTATTAAGGAAGAATCACAGAGTTAAGAGACACAGAGTGCAAGAAAATGCCCATAGAAGAACTTAGGAACCTGGGATAGAGAATAATGTATCCTAAAGTGCAGATTTTTGTGGAAAAAGAAGTGAATCTTCATGTTTAGAGCAGAGACAGGATGATGATGGTGTTCTACAAGTGCCGGAGAAGGCTTGGGTCCTCATCAAGACCTTATTTTAGGTATCCTTGGACCAATTACACCTTCACTATGATTATTAAAAGTATACCATTTAAAATGAATAATCTAGATGAGGGGGAGAAGACTATGTCATTGCGTGTCATATCTAAAAGGTACAAGAGCTTTGTTAATGTTTTCTCCTCAAAGTCTTGTTTTGGTTCATGATTTTAGTTCTTGTGCAAATAAGTCTTATAAAATTTACTTGCATCCCTATGTTGTGCTTCCATGTTGTATATGTGGTCTAAGCATGAGTTATCAAAGTGTGAAATTATTCATTGGCGAGTCTTCAGTGGTTAGGTGTCATATTGACATGTTTCTTTATGAGTCTTAATGGTTTAGTGTTCTGTGATGGTCTTGTAATGAGATGACTAGGTCTCTGATGGTATTCAATATCATGTCTGATTCATAAGATGCTAATGAGGACTTGTCATGGGATATAACTTGTCCCTTGCCAAATGATGTGCAATAGTGTCTTTCATGTTTATGAAGTAACAAATTGTGTCACTACATTGAAAAATGTGTCTCACATTCATAAAAAGTGTGTAGTCAGACCTTAGAGATCAGTGTTTATGTCTAGGATTGTGAAGGTATTTTTTTCTACTCTGATGTGTTCCTTGGGATTCTAAATAAATCTAACAAGCTATAGTATTCTTAATGAATATGATGAAAGTGATCAAGTTTCAACGTGATCAGTACTTATGGAGGGGCTAAAGGGATCAAATTGACTAAAGTTTCTCAAAATCAAGTTTCTACAAGCAAGATGGAGTCCTACAGGTATGTCATATAGGTGTTCATGATTGATAATCACTTGAGGAGGTGTTATTTATGTTTGAAGATGTTGAATGGAAGGATATTTTTCTAGTTTTTGAAGAAAAGATAAAATTATATACTACAAATATGCTACTTAACTCTCCTTGACTGAGTTTTCATAATGCATAAAAGTGGTACATGGGGATCACTCACTTTTGCAGGCTCAAATGATGAAATATTTTTCTCAAATTTTGGGAAAATTTATATAGGATCATGGGGCTAGAGGAGGTATAAGTTTGAATCTTCAGGTATGTATACATATCTAGATATACATGACATAGTCAAAATGTCAGTTCACTGTGCATAGATAAGAGGATTTAGTGTGTCAAATCCTAGCAGTTAGATAACTCAAGGATTGTCACAAAATTCATCAGGTAGTTTCATTCCAAATGAATGATCACAATGGTATATGAAGTTTTCTTCATGCTTAATTTTAGTTGTGATTAATACCTGACGATGTTTTACTATGTTGTATGCTAAAAGTACCTAATACTGTAGAGTGACAGAGAGTTTAGTTATTGGGGTAAGTTTGATGATGGATATTAATTTATTATGTTTCTTATATCTATGTAATGCTGTTGTATTGTTTCAAGATGGCTGGGAGTGCACTTAAAGTTGTCTTCAAGTTGATATGATCCATTGAAGCATTTCTTAGTACTCCATGAGGATGAATGAAGAACTATAATTTTAAGAGAGGCAGAGCTAAGTTGGCTCAAATGTATGATGTGATATTAAATTCTTAATATCACCATGAATAGGTACGTTCATCCATCCTTTAGTTGTTTGTAATAAGATGGTGAAAGAAGAAAGGTCTAGGTGTTTTTCAAGTTTTGTAAACTGTTTTATTTCCTCAAAATAGAAACCTACTAGCTTTTAGCTCATGTTTTTGCATAATATCAATAGAAATTAAGTCTTAATATGTTTTCTTAGTTGTTTGCATGGGATTTCCTTGATGAATATATGTAATAGTTTGATCATGAGTAAATGGAGCTATTTTGGGATAGCTATATGATTATTAACCTCCTAACGAAGAAAGAGACAATGATATTGTACCATGAGATTGTTTTGAATAGTCTAGTGGTGTAATTTTTTCTTCTAAGGAAAGGGGGAGTATGAGTTGGCCCCATCAATGTAAGTTATTGCAGATGTTTAGTTGTCTTAAGACATGGTTTTTCCCTGAAATTGGTGTTGTGATGTTAATATGATGATCACACTCTTCTACCTATGATTGAAGATGTTGTTGTAGTATAAAATCATGTTGCTCTTGGTGCATGTATGATAATCCTCGGAAGGGGAGTACTTGTTTATTAAACCAAGAGAGTGAAATGTTGGCTAATAAATGTGTGAAAATGGTGATTTGTTGTTTGGTTCATGCTTGTAAAGGTATGTAATGACTTATCTTAACTAGAAATGACTGTTAAATATTGAATTTTTTGTGTTTAGGACTGTGTGAAAGTTTCCAAGATGATTTATTCTCATGGTAAGAAGGTGATTCTCACAAATTTATGCTTAGGAGCTAGAATTAGTGGCATTAAGCCCAGGGGGAGTGCATTTTTCATCTGTTTAAGAATGGTTTACCTGTAGATGGATGTTGAACATGGTTAATATTACACTAAGAAGTTTGTTATGGACTCATAGTAATTCTCATAAGTATAGAAGCGAGAATATGCCTCATTTTTCATCATTGAGGCCTAGAATTGATGGCTCATGGTAAAGACTAATGGAGAAATGATGTGGTATGGTTTTACATGACATTTTTGGCATGATAAGTGTGATGTCACCTATGTCCCATGACTACTATAATAGCATTAAGGAGTTCAAAAAAAGTGTATAAAAGAAATTTGATTGTTTTGCTTTCCTAGAGGATGAAGAATAAAGTTTTTATCCTAAGTAGGTGTTTTTTAAGGGTGTACTGATGCTTTTCATATGATGAAAGTGTTATTTTGAGGGGGATATTAGCATGTGCATGCTTGAATGAAGGCAAAAATCAGATTTTTGGGAAAAATCAAGAGAAAGAGTCAAATAGAGACTTCTGATTGATGTTTCCAACAAAATTATGGAAATATGAAGCTTAAGAAGGTGAATGAGGTGAGTTACAGGTATGAATTTTTCATTAATGTAAAAAGGGGGAGAAGGTCAGGGTGTTTTCCATCAATGACAAAGGAGAGATTGTTGGCATGGTATCCTAGTAGATGTTTTTATTGATGAAAAACCACATTAATGACAAGTTTAATATTTTAGGATGATTTCATGGCTATGTTATATATGCTAACATACATGTTAAGATGTTTATCAGTTGCTAAAATGGGATTCATTGATGCATGTTTACTCTAGCAAGCCCATACATGTGCTTAGGAGGTGTAGATTATAAGTGGAATATTCTTGGATGCTTGGAAAGCATGTTGGCATGATGAATAACATGATTTGAGGGTGATTGAGCACTCATAATAGTGGAATAGTGTAGGTACAAGTGATTCTGCATGTTACAGGTGCTCATTGGGAGAAGGTATGCTTGCTGAAAGGTGTGCAGTGTATATTGGAGCCATTTGACCTCGAGGAAGCATGATAATAGAAATATCATGTCATATAAGCTATTTATGGGAAATTTTCAGAGGTTAAAAGTTTATTTATTACATTATTTCAGTTGACCCTAGTTGCTACTATGATGATCTAGCATCGAAACATAGGTTAGTCTTAATGATGGGAGATATTGGGATATGGTGTTGTAATTATGATGATTGGAGTTATTAGAGGGATACATGATGATTATCTTAGAAAGAATTTAGGTTCCCATGTTGAGTATTTTTCCAATTATAACTGTTCTTGTGAGATAGGGTCAAAATCAATGCAAAATCCTAGTCGAAGAGCAACTTTAGATGCTCATTGTGAATGATGTGATTTAAATGGAATATTTTTGATTTCATGGATTATTTTAAGGTGAGTTAAAAATGTTTCCAAAAATTTATGAGGTCAATTTATTTTCACGTTTTAATGGACTGTTAAGAATGCAAAGAGGTCTAAAACTCGCTAGTTAAACCCTAGCTATGAGACATTTGCAAAAAGTGAAATAAACTAACCAAGTTTTGAGTTCAAGGGAAAAATTTATGATTTTATGTTGTATATTACTTGCTAATATTTCAATAAATGTATGGTTGATTTCATGGTGATGAAGGGACCCCACCTATAAATAGTTATTTCTGGGAAAGAAGGATATAAGGAAAGATGGTCCAAAAATGAACCATAAAAAAATCATGATGTATGATTATTGGGAGTATTTATCAATTTCCATGGATATTTAAAGAAAATTTCATGAATTTTCATGATTTTTAGAGATCCAATTAGGTTGACTGGTCAAAGGGTGGTTTTGGGGGTCTCAAATAGAAGTGTCCAGTAAAATGGTCATAAATTAAGCTACATGTGGATTTTTGAGATGATTCATGTTGTGTTTGAAATTATATTTTGAGATATTTCTATTTATATATTAATTATCTAATGATGAGGTCATTTGACTAGGTTTCTAGGTCATTCGTTGAGCAATACTATTTTTGACAGTTCAAGACAACATCTATTTTCTTTGAAGTATGATGTTATTTAAAGCATGATATTGATTGGGTGATCCTTCCTATAACCTAGAAATTTAATAGGGATAGAATTTTCATAAAATTAAAAAATTTGGAGGTATTTAATGCATGTAGAAAACGATTTTATGAGCTAACATTTGGAAACAATATTTTTGGCAGGTTGATCTGGTGAAGACAAATGTTGTTGTGGTTTTAAGTGAAGGATGTTTCATGACTTATAACTTTCTTAAAAGTGTTCTAAAAGTTTTGAAATTTATTTGTATTTTTCCCATGGCATGTGTTTTATTGATTATAAGTGATTTGGTGATCAAATGAAGTTTCTATGGTGTCAAAGGGTGTAGAAAACAACTATTTTGAGATTTGTAAAAGGAACTGGGCCCAGTAAATGTAATAGTTTTATTGATTAATACTAATTGTGACCATGTATGAATGTTTTATGATATTTTATTAATATGTAAGGGGTTTTTTATCATGAAAAAATTATGGTACTAATGTTAGGGTATTTTTAAGAATGTGCCTATGAGGTTTTGAACCATTTTTGGCACATGTAAAGATGTTGTTAGCTAGGCCAGCCTAATTGAGTCATATTTAGCTATTGTAATTAAAAAATTGAATTTTATAGAGATGTATGGGTTGAAATTATCACGAGAGACTGGCCTGTTGATGTTAGAAAGGTGGAAATTCTTATAAAAACCATTTTTTTGTGCTTTTGTGAACTAGTTGTGTGTGTGCAAGGTATGCGACCTAGGTGAGTGAATTTTCAAGGCTTTTGAGCATGATTTGACATCTGGTAATGGGTTTGATAGGTTAAGGAATATCATAAAGCATGTGGGAAATAATTTGAAGCATTCTAAAGTGAAGAAAGAGCTAGATTGTACAAGTTGAAGACCTAGGGTTTGAGTAAGAGTTTGGAGCTGAATATTTGGATCACAATAAGTTGTGGTATGAACATATTTTCAGTGGTCATACTTCAAAATAATCTTGTGTTGTGATTCGTATTCATGCTTGTACCTTGTTGTGAGTAATATAAACAAGGCTTTAGGGGTTGGTGCTCCTTGTGGGGTTAGTCACTCACTAAAGAAATCTCATATGATGTGTAATATTCACTTGAGTATTTTTTGTGTGTAATATTAGAAAAAAATTCAATGTGTTTTCTTCTCCTTGAGGTTTTCCCACTTATATCTGGTGTGTTGTGTTGGTTCCCTTGTTCATGGTTTATAGCATGTACAATATTCGATTATGTGCACACATTAATGGATGGTTAAGTGATTATGTGATTTTAATAAGTAATCTAAAATCAGATTTAACTTTTTATAAGGACTGATTCACCCCCCCTCGTATTCCATTGTGCTTCCTACAATTGGTATTAGGGAAGGTCCATTTGTGGAAATTTGATAGCTTGAAAGGAGATCCTAAAGAAATAAATGGAAAGTGTTAGAGTTACACGAAAGGCACCAATGTTTGATGGAACAAACTAAGATTTTTGGAGTGTAAGGATGATGACCTTAATTATATCAAAAGGATTTGATGTTTGGAAGACTGTATTATATGGCTATATTCATCCTTCCACTCCTATTACCGGAAAAGCAGAAAATGATTCATATGAACACAATTCTAAGGAATTTAATGATATCATTCATGGTCTTAGAGAATCTGAGTTGGGAAAGGTAACATACTACAAATTATAAAAATAATCATGGGAGAAATTTCAAGTCTTGTATGAAGGTGAATCAAAGGTAAGAATTTCTAAATTTCAAATCTTTAGGAATAAGTTAGAAAATCTTCAGATGAATGAGGAAGAGTCCATTGTTTCATATCTACTCAGGGTTGGAAAAATTGTTAGTATCATGCAAGTATTGGGAGAACAATTAAAAGAAGTGGGTTTTTAAAAGTTTATAAGGTCTCTAACTCTCAAATTTGATTCCAAAGTATTTTACATAGAAGAAGTAAAGGATTTTTCTACTTTGAAGATGGATAATGGGAATGGTACTTTGATTTTTTATGAGATGAGAGTAGGTGATCCCAAATTAGTCGAGAAAGAGGTTGCATTAAAATATGAAATGAATTCTAAAATAAAGATAATGAAGGAATATAAAGCTACTATTGAGATTCAGGATGAAGAGCTCTTTTTTATGATGGCTAGAAGATTGAAACTTGGATATAGTAGGTAAAAAGGTACGCTTCCTTATAAATGTTTTAAATATAGTAGGATAGGAAATTTTTCTTTTAATTATCCTCATAGGAATTAAAATAAAGATCATGATGAACATGATCATGATACTTATCATGACAATAAGAACAAAAAATATTATAAGAGAAAGAAAAGCCTTAAGAAGTTTGATTACAAAAAAGGATACAAATATTTTTTATACAAATGAAAATTATGAACTATATGACTATTAGTGGCATTTCAAATTTTGAATTTGAATCAGATTGTGAGAACATTGGAAATGAGGATTTATTCATGACTAAAGAAGCCATGAGGTATTCTAATAATTAATATTATTTCTTAGGATATTTTATTTAAGGTTATTGCAACTATTCTTCTGAAGATGATGATGAAAATATAGTTGATGTTAAAGGAATTCAAGATAAAATAAAACATGATGAGAAATAAAATCAAAAGATGAGTTTGCAAATCAAGGAACATGGGAATCAATTTCATGAGATAGAAGAACATTATGTGGTTTATTTTTCTAAGCAAAGTGAGTCAATAAAATTTCTATAAGAAAAGGTATAGTGTCTTGTTTCAAATTTGCATGATAAAGAGAGTCTGTGTTAAAAATATGAATAGTATATAGAGTTTCTAAGGGCTTATCTACTAGAGGCTAGCAAGAATACTATGTCATTTCAGAATTTTGAGAAAAGTTTAAAATACCTAGATGACCTATTTGGAAAACAAAGAGCAGTAGATGATAGCACTGGCTTGGGATTCTAAGAGGATTGTAAAGGCAAGGAACTGAAGCAAGAAGTCATTGGATCAAGCAAAGAATTAGGTGAAGTTATCACCAAGGAAGATAATAAGGTGATATTCATGAAGGAGAATGTGAAATAAAATCCCATTAGGTAACATAATGCATCAACGTATGAAAAATATTTCAATTGTTAATATTTTACATGCAATGGATTTTTCCATAGGGCAAAGGACTGTACAAGGTATGTTAGAAAGCCTCATCCATGTAAGGATAGTAGAAGTGAGAAAAAAATAAGAGTGTAGTATGTTAGTATTTTCATAAGAAAGGTCATGGTTCTAGACATTGCTTCAATAATCCACCTAGACAAGTTGAGAGCTACATCAAGAAGGATTCAGTGGTGTGTTACAGCTGTAATATAGCTGGTCATGCTACAAGGAATTGCTACCATGGTCTATAAAGGTATAATAAAAGAGTTAAGAGACCTAGAATTCAAGAAGATGCCCCTAGAGTAACTTGCAAACCTAGAAGATATAATAATGTATCCTCAAGTGCAAATGTTGGTGGAGTAAGAAGTGAATCTCAGTGTTTAGAGCATGTAAGGGAAGATGATGGTGTTTTACAAGTTCCCAAGAAGGCTTATGACCTTTTCAAGACCTTATTTTAGGTTTCTTTGGATCAAGTATACCTTTAATTTTCTTCTTAAAGGTATACCATTGGAAATGACGCATCTAGGTGAGGAGAAGAATTTTTCTTCATTGTGTGTCATCTCTATAATGTCATGGTTTGTTAATGTTTTATCCTCATAGTCTTATTTTGGTTGATGTTGTTAGCTCTTGTGAAAATATCTTGTCAAATTTTCTTGCATCCATATGTTGTCCTTGCAAGTTTTCTATGTGGTCTATGTATGAGTTCTCAAACTGTGAAATTATTTAGTAGTGAGCCTTGAGTTGTTTGGTGTCATCTTGAGATGTTTCTTTATGAGTATTAATGGTTTAGTGGTCTTGAACATCATGATAATGTCATTTATTTCCTAATATTGTTAGTATTGTATCACTAGGTCTATGATGGTATTCACTGTCATGTCTGAGTCATAAGATGTTTATGATGAATTTTCATTTTCCATAAGTGGTCTTGAGAGATGTACAATAGTGTCATTCATGTGTATGAAGTCACAAGTTGTGTCAATGTATTGAAAAAGGTGTCTAGCATTAATAATAAATGTGTAGTCAATCCTTAGAGGTCTATGTTTATGTCTAGGACAGTGAAGGTCTTTTGTGATACTCTAAGGAGTTCCTTAGGATTATACATCAATCTAACAAGTTATAGTATAATAATGAAAATGATGAAAGTGATCAAGTGCCAAATTGATAAGCACTTATGTAGTAAAGGGACCACAATGACTAAACTTTCTCAAAATACGGTTTTTACAAGAAAGATGGAGTGCTACAAGTATGAGATATGGGTGTTCACAATGGATAATCAGTTGAGGAGGTGTTATTTATAGTTAAATATTTTTTTTCAAGGAGGATTTTATTTTTTTTAGAAAGAAAGTGAAAATTATATCAAAAATGCCACTTTACTATCCTTGAGTGGTTTTTCACAGTCCGTAAAAGTAGTAGGTGAGAAAACTCACTTTTGAAGGCTTAAATGATGAAATATTTTTCTGAAATTTTGGGAAAATCATATAGGTTCATGGGGCTAGAGGAGGTATAAGTTTGAAGCTTCAGATATGTATACATCTGCATATATGTGTGACAGAGTTAGAATGTTCATTCACTCTACACAGATAGGAGGGTTTAGTGTGTAAAATTCTAGCAATTGAGTTTCTCAAGGCTTGTCAATACATTAATCATGTAGTTTAATTATAGATGAATTCTCAAAATGATATGTGAATTGTTATTCATGGTGATTTTTAGGTGTGAGGAAGAGATGAATGTGTTTTACTATGTTGCATGTTAAACGTACTTGATACTATACTGTGACAAAGAGGATAGTTCTTGGGGTAAGTTTGATGATGTTTTTTTTCAGCTATGTAATGCTCTTTTATTGTTTAATTATGGTTGGGAGTTCACTTACAGTTGTCCTCAAGTTTATATGAGCATGTGAAGGGTTTCTTAGTACTCCATGAGGATGAACGAAGACCTACAGTTCTAAGAGAGGAAGAGTTGAGTTGTCTCAGAGGTATCATCATTCATTCTTTAGTGGTTTTAAATAATATGGTGAAAGAAGAAAGGTATAGGTGCTTCTCAAGTCCTGAAAAAATGTGTTCTTGCCTCAAAATCGACACCTACAGGCCCACATCTCATGTTTGTGCATAATATCAGTAGCATTGAAGTCCTAAGATTTTTTCTTAGTTATTTGAATGGGATTTATTTGATGAATGTATATGAAATAGCTTAGTCATGAGTAAATGGAGATAGTTTGGGCCAACTAGATGGTTCTTAACATCCTAATGAAGAAAGAGACAATGATACATTACCCTGAGACAATGTTTTCAATGGTCTAGTGGTGTACTTTTATTTCTAAGGACACAAAGAGTATGAGTTAGCCCTCAAATGAAGTTATTGTAGGTGTTTAGGTGTCTCAAGACATAATTTTCCCTTAAAAATTGTGTTGTGATGTTTATATGATGATCTCATTCTTCTAACTATGATTGAAGATCTTGTTGTAGAAAGAAATCATGTTGATTTTGGTTTATGTATGTTAATCATAGTAGGGGGTGTACTTGTTCGTTAATCCAAGGGAATGAAATGTTGGCTAGCCAAGGTGAGAAAATAGTTATTTGTTATTGTTCATACTTGTAAAAGTATGTAATGACTTATCTTAGCTGGAAATGATTTATAAAGACTAAAAATGGTGTTTAGGACTATGTAAAAGTTACAAAGATGATTTCTTGTCATTGTAAGAAGGTGAGTCTCACAAATTTTTTATTAGTATCTAGAAGTAGTGGCATTAATCCCAAGGGGAGTTCATTTTAGATGGATCCAAGCATGGTTGACCTGTAGATGGATGTTGAACATGGTCAATATTATACTAAGAAGTAGTTTATGGTCTCATAGTATTTCTCTTAAGTATGGAAGCATGAATATGTCTTGTTTTGTATGATTTAGGACTAGAATTGATTGTTCATGGTCAAGATTGATGGATAAATGATGATGTAATATTTTTCATTAAATTCTTGGCATCTTGAGGGTGATGTCACCTCTATCCCATGTCTGCTACAATACCATTAAGGAGATCAAAATAGGGGTATAGAAGATATTTCATGTTTTTTCTTATGTAGAGGATGACAAATGAAATTTTTCTCGAAAGAAGGTTAATATTTTATTTTTCATGGTGTAGTGATGTTTTTTCAGAGGTTGGAATTTTTCTTTCCTGGGGGAGCTTGGCATTTGCATGCTTGAATGAAGGAGCAAATCAAATTTTTGGGAAAAATCAAGATAAAGAGTCAAATTAGTACATTTAGTTAATGTTTCCAACCAAATTCTGGAGGCATGAAGCTGAAGAATGTGAATGAGTTGAGTTAGAGGTATGGATTTGTCATTAATGTAAAAAGGGGGGAGAAGTTCATGGTGTTTTCCATCAATGACAACTGGGGAGATTGTTGGCATGGTATCCTAGTAGGTGTTGTCATTGATGAAAACCCACATTAGTGATAAATTTAATGTTGTAGTATGATGTCATGATGATGTTATGGATGCTAACATACTTGTTGTAAAATTTATCAATTGCTATTGTTGGATTCAGTGATGCATGCTTTATCTAACAAGCCCTTACAGTTGCCTAATATGTGTAGTTTTTCAGTGAGATATTCTTAGATGTCTTGGAGGCATGTTATAATGATGAATAACATGATGTAAGGGCACTTGAGTACTCAAAACATTGGAATAGTGTAGGTACAGGTCATTCTTCATGTTACAGGTGCTCATTGGGAGTAGGTATACTTTCTTGGAGGTGTGACGGTGTAGATTGGATCTATTTGAGCTTGTGGACACATGAAATCAGGTATATAATGTAATATAAGGTATGTTTGGGTCATATTTAGAGGGTATATGTTTAGGTATTGCATTATTTCAGTTGAGCATATAAGCTACTATGAGGATCTATCATGTAAGTATATGTAAGTCTGAATGAATGGAGATATTGGGATATACTCTTATCATTATCATGATTGGAGATGTTATTGAGATGAGTGATGATTCTCTCAAAATAAATTTAGGTACCCATGTTGAGTATTTTTCCAGTTATAATTGTTCTTGTGAGATAGGGTAAAAATCAATGCAAAATCCAGTTTGAAGTGCAAGTTTAGATGCTCGTTGTGAATCATGTGATTTGCATGGGAAATTTTAGATTTCAAGTATGATTAAAAGGTGAGTTTATAAGGTTTTAAAAAATAATGATGTTATTTGATTGTCACGTTTTTATGAACAAATGTTAAGAAGGCAAAGATGTCTAAAACACTAGTTAAATCCTAGCTAGGGGAAGTTTGCAAAACATGAAGTATAATGGCCTAGTTTGGATTGAAATTTAAAATATGATTATTGATTGTTATATATAACACCTCAGGAATTCCATAAATGTATGGTTGAGGTCACGGTGATGAGTGGGCCCCACTTATAAATAGTATTTTCTTGGAAAGATGGATATAAGACAAGATGGTACAAATAAGAAGCATGCAAAACTCATTTTGGATAATGATTGGGAGATGTTGTTGATGTATATGGATGTTTCATGAAATTTTCATGCATTTTAATTATTTTTTGAGGTCCAAATAGTTTGATTGGTCAAAGGGTAGTTTTGGGGTCTCAAATAATAGGGTCCAGTAAAATGGTCATAACTGCAGCTACAGGTGGATTTTGGAGATGATTCAAGTTTTTTTGGAACTTAGATTCAGATATATTTACAATAATATATTTATTTCCTCATGATTATTTAATTTGATAGTATTTAAAGGCCGTTATTTAAGCAAGGATATTTTTGGTAGTTCAGGACAACATCTGTTTTGGTGCAAGTTTGAATTTATTTGAAGCACGATATGTATTGGGTGATGCTTTCTATAACCTGGAATGTGAATAGAGATTAATTTGGAATACAATGAAGTAAATTGGAGGTCTTGAATACATGTATAAATTTTTTTATGATATATCCTTTGGAAATAAAGTTTTTGGTAGGTTGATCTGATGAAAGAAAATGTTGTTGTGGTTTGAAGTGGAGGATGTTTGATGACTTATAAATTTATTAATAGTTCTATTAAAAATGTAAGTTTATATTTATGGGTCACATGTCATATTTTGTTTGAGTAGAGGTGATTTGGTGACCAGATTAAGTTTCTAGGATGTTGAAGAGTGCAGGAAACAACTGTTTTGAGATATATAAATGGAACTGGGCCCAATAAATGAAACAATTTGATTGGTTGATATTAATTTAGACCATGTATTAATGTTTTAAGATATTTTATTCATATGTAAGGAGTTTTGGGTCATGAAAAAGTATGGTACTATGGTACTAATGTTAATGCATTTTTAAGAATGTGCCTTTGGGCTTTTAAGCCATTTTTGGCACACGTAATGGCATTTTTGGTTAGGATGACCTAATTGGGTCATATGTAGCTGTTGTAATTCATTTTTAAAAAAAATTTATATAGATTTTTTCATCATAATTATCATGAGGGACCTACCTCTTGAGGTTAGAAACGTGGAGAAGCTTATAAAAAGCATATTTTTGGTGCTTTTGTGAACTAGTTATGTGTGTGCAAGGTATACGACCTAGGTGAGTGAATTTTTCAGGTTTAAGATAATTATTTGAGATCAGATCATGGGTGTGACACATTGAGGAATATCAATAAGAATGTGTGCAAAATCTTGAATCATTGAGATTTGAAGAAAGAGATAGATTGTGTAAGTTGAGATGTGATGAAAGAGCATTGAGAAATGGTTTGGAGATGAATATTTGGATCACTCTCAATTACGGTATCAACATATTTTAAATGATCATACTTCAACAAAATCTTGTGTGATCAGTCATATTCATGCTAGCTTCTTGATGTGAGTAATATCAACAAGGGTTTAGGGTTTGGTGCTTTTTGTGGGGTTAGTGCCTGACTAAATAAATATCTTGTGATGTATAATATTCACTTGGGTATTTTTTGCATGTAATATTAGAAAAATTTCAGTGGGTTTTATTCCCCTTGATGGTTTTCTGCTTATATATTGATTTTTGTGTTTTCTCTCTCACTCATGGTTTATATTATGTATGGTAGTTGATTGTATGCACACATTAATGGATGGTTAAGTGATTATGTGTTTTGAATAAGTAATATAAAATATGATATGAATTTTTATAATTATTGATTCAACCCCCGCTCATAGTCCATTGTGCTTCCAATACTTCTTTTATCATTCTCCTGATAAACATTTACTTGATGGATTATATTATAATGAAGTTCCTAATGTATTAAATCCTTGAAAAAGATTAGGATGATCATGCTTTCAAATATTGTCCAAGCAAATGCATTTCACACACATTGATTCATTATAATTTTTTCCTCGTCATAGTGTGATTCATATGATTCCTTTAATTCTTAGAGAGAGATCTAGTGACGAATATGTCTTCTTCATGATAAAAAATAGATAGAATTATTTGAAATCCCTTTTTCTAATCTAATACTCATATGTATCCTCTAACTAGATAGAAGGATTTATCTTTAAATGAAAATCTTTTCCTCTCACCTTCTGTTAGTTAAAAATCATGTGGTTATAGTCTCTTTATTCTATGAGCTATAGAAAAACTATAGGGCATTTGAATGAGTGTTCATGAACACTATTATGAAATGGTGAACTTCATGGACCTGTGATAAACTATTCACAATGAAAACATTATGATATTCGGTTGACTAACATTGGGATTAGTTTATATAATGTAAAATATTCACTATTATTGACCTTAGAAGGTCAATACATGTTTGTAGAGGTTGAAAGAATCCATCAGGACTCAATTTGGAGCTTCTTGTCTCTCCTCACTGAAAACAAAGCTCCTTCTTGAATGAATTCAACCATGATGATTCCCTTCTATCATAATTGGAATAAGTTGGATCAACTAGCTTCTTGCATAAAAAATTGACATATAGAATTCACCTCTAAATTAATGCTTTAGGAGCGTGTGAGAGATTTTCGTTCCTGTTTAACCACAAGAGAACTTCTTGGACTTACAATGGTGGAAAAAAGAAATGATATCTATGAAGAATGGGAGTTGGCACAACTATTTTAGCTTGATTACAATACTTAATATTTTTAATAGGTTCTCTCCAATATTGGTATTTTGAGTAAGTTTTCACTGCTTGCACATCTTTAGTACTAATTTGAAATGTTGCAAATGTTGAGGATTTACTATTTTTAGAAACTACCTATTTTTAGACACCAAGTTCTATGAATACTTTCTTGTATTATAAAGGTCACTTCTTGGTGTTAGATTACTATGAAACTGGTCTCACAAGTTTTTTGTTTTTTTAAAGGATTTTCTATTCTGGTTTTAAGATGATTCCCTTGTCTGTATTAGTGGGAATATAAAAATTTCATTGAGGAGGGGAGAATAATGAGAGAAAAAATTATCCTTTAGATCTCAAAAAGTCATCTACCTCATCATATAATAAATGGCTCAGATGAAATCTATATTTATGAGGAACATTTGATCCAAATTTGAGGGTTTTTTAGAGAATTAAAAAAACTTTCCAAGCTGAAAATTTTAAGGTATTGGTATAAATTATATAGAACATTCATGGTCTTTCTCTCACAATCATCTTGATGATGTTTTCTGGCAGAGTGCACTGTAAACATTGTATGGAGATCAGATGGATAGATTGAGATATATATTCAATTCTCCATTTTTCGTAATGGGAGTCCGATGAGAACATGAACAACAACATGTCTTAAAATTAAGGGAGATAGGGAGAGACTTCAATCACACTTTGAAATTTTAACATGTTTTATGTTTTATGAGTGATGGAGTTTATATGATTTTCATGTGTTCTTTACCTCATATTTAAATTTTGAAGATGCATGAATGAAATGGTTAACTTTTATATGTACTCTTTTAACTTGGGGGATAGAGAAGACACCAATGTGTGGCCTAGGAGGAGGTAGGTAACACTTATTTGTCCCCCTTGCAACACGGGGAAAATGGGATAAATGGGACAACTAGGAGTCCAAAATGCAACTTTGGGGAGTGAGGAAGGTCACAATTTTTTGTCCCTCTTGTACCAATTGTTCCCTAGGGGGTAATATGGGACACAAGAGTGTCCAAAGTTTGACTTTTCTAGATTAAGATAGTATATTTTACCTTGTATGTAAAAATTGGGAAACTTGAAGTAAGTTTTTCACCTTTGGACATAGGAAAATATTTTGGGGTGAAGCATTATATTATATTGATTCAATTCTCTTAAAGATACATGGAACCATTATAAATATCTATTTATTCTTGCAACTTCAAATTTTCAGGCTCTTTCATCTAGGACAGAAAGGGTCAACTGAAGTGTTTTGAAATATCTCAGGAAACCATTGAGTCCTAGAAAAAAATTATGTTTCCATCTTGTAGAGGATTATAAGAGTTTTTTGATGAATATTTTATTTCCTCTTAACTGATTCCATATATCCTAGTATCATCTAGAGAAGATAGATTTCACCATTTTAGGCTTTATTCCTTATACCCTGAATTACTTGATATTGAATAGATTGTCCCTGAATCAAAATTTCTTCCATAAACATTCCTATATTTCGATGGAAACATTAAATTTTATGTAAAATAACCATTAGATAATTTATATTTTCCCTAAACACTTTTGGATGGATTTTAATTAGCTAAAAAATGGCAAAAAGATCTTTTTAGGCCTCCTAAGAAAGTTGTCTTTCACAAAATCTCAATAAGTTCATTTATTTCACAATATGAACTATTCCCTACAAGCTGAAACACACTTAATAATATTTTTAGCACTTTCCTCTAAGTTTGGGGGAGGGTAGAAATGAGGGCAGGATGGCTAGAGGAAGGATGCACAGTGACCAGGAAGAATAATTTTCAGTTATGGGCTTAGTTTTCATGTTATAAAGTTTATATTTTTCATGTTGGAAATTTTCCATGAAAACAACTTGCTCTAGTTATAGGAAATTCGATTGTAATAGGAAATATATAATGTTATAAATATCTTTGGATAACAAACCAATGTTTTCCCCATTGGGTTATAGAGTCATAACACTTGAAAAACTAGAAAAGATATAAAAAAAATTAAAAAACAAACAAAACCAACACATGAGAGGGAAAGAAAACACATAACGGTAACGAAAACACAAAAAAATGGAAATCCATGAAAACCATCCAAAATCACATAAGTTACATGTCAAGGACAACCTGATTTCAATTTATCACCAATTCTTACTAAATATTTACCCATACACGTGTATCACCGAATGTCCTTCTTCCATAAATGTATTGATGGGATCATTGAAATATGATCCCTTTTTCAATTTATTCAAGTTTTTTTTAGGATTTTTCTTAAGATTGAGGATCCATTTATTCATCTCATTTTTATTTTATTTTATATATTATTTACACCTTCTCATTTATTCCCAACTTCATTCCAATTATAGATTTTCCTTCACTGCTATGAGAATGAGTCTTGATTATAATAGGCTTGGTGTTTTCATATTGACTCTTATAATATTTTATAGGAATTTAAATTTTATTTCTCATCTCCTACTTGACCATTTTTTACACGAGGTTGTTTTCGGTGGGTGTTTCAAGAGTTTCCTTAGTATCAAAAGCCTCTTGATGCTCCACATTTCTCAATAGCTTCAACAAACTATGCTTCATACAATTTTGCTAATATTTGATATGTTGCTCTATATGATGTGGTTTTCACTTTGTTTCATTATCATGGAGAGATAATGATCACACAATTGGGCATGCAATATGGAAATCATCATCTTCTCCATCTTGGCCATTTTGAGACTAAAAATATGTCTTCATGATGAAAGATCCTTTTCTTTGAGCGGAGTCAACATTGCAGGATGCAAGAATATATTTATTCATACATTCTTTGTTGATAAGGTTTTCATCTTTAGCGTAAAGATCCTTGGGGGATTCAAGCACCATATATTTCATCTATTCTTTATTGTGGAGGTATCCATCTTCATGAAAGGAGAATGGGTGTAACTTTGGGGATGAAACATCCGTATAATATTTTTTCCAATCCTAACCATTATGACCTTGGAAATTCATATCCATATGGAATTCATCCTCTTCTTGAGAAGAGTAAAATTCAAGAGATAAAATAACCATGTCTTTCATGAATTCCTCTTTGAAAGAATCATCCTCTCCTAATGGGAAATAGAAGAATTCATATTCACAATCATACTCATTGAATGGAACTTCATGTTGAGAATTGAGACCATGATTAGAAACATTGGAGTCACCTGACAAGAATTTGATGGATAACATGTTTCATTCATGACCCACAACACTCACCTCCCTGGTATTTCTTTTCTATAGGTTAATTCTTCCATCATATCCATCACTAACAAACAAATATTTACATTCATACTTGGTGGGAAGAAACCACTATAATATTCTAGTTCACTCAGATCATCATGATGATTTATAAATGAATCCATCACAGTTGGATACTCCTCCATTAATATGGGAATTTCTATATCTTCCTCACAATCTATAAAAATTTTAATAAATTGAATCTTGAAATAGGATATGTTTGCTTGGCTCATAAATCTTTGAACAATGTACTTCGTTATCTTCATGGGAATGAGCTTCTTAATCTTACCATTAACCATAATGGTAAAATGTGACTAATCCATCTATATATCTTCACCAACATCACTACTTAATTTTTGTCCTAACAACGTACCATATGAGGTTGGCATGTTTTCTAAAAGTATTTTCATCACGATCTTCGTATCATGAAATTATGAAAATGCTACTTGAGAAAATTTTACTTAGCCAAAAAGATGTAATTATTTGTATTTCATGGAATATAAATCATGAGTAGTGGGTGTAAGAGAGATACCAAGGGATTTATAAACGTTTTCAGGAATGCCATTGTAAGAGGAGCTAGATTCAATAATGATATTATCTAATTTATACATATTAACCATTAAATTAGGTATAAAGGTTCTACTTTCCCATAGGTGGAGGGTGTTGAAGAAATAAGGTTACAAGGATTGGTATGAGGAAAAATATGTAGTTCTTTAGAAATGGTAGTTTTATAACATGAGCTTGAAGTAATTCCTCTAACAAATTGTACAAGCCTATCAAATTTCTTGGGACGAGTTCTAAAGAACTTAGACTCAAATATTTGAATTTTGTATTTCTTACAATAGTCAATGATGTAAAAATATGAAGAATTTGTAAGAACTTTGGGAAATATGACATCCTTGAGATGAGTAGGATTTGCATTATTAGGATCGACCGAAGTTGAAAATGATTTATCAAGAGGAGAAGAAAGATACTTACTTGAAGAGGTAGAAAGTGTCTTGATTGAGGTAGTGTTGGGATTCTTCTTGGATGAATCCATGGAAGTGGACAATGATGATCCTCATTTTGTTATTTTTATAGAGTCACCATTTGAGGATTAAAATTATTTTATTGGAAAACGTAAAAAGAGGCTTCTTGCTCCATTTGTGAGCAAGTGAACATGTTATAAAAGTAACTATCCATGGATTCTTAAAAATATTCATCCGGGTGAGTATTAAAAAAACCAATCCTGGTACATTCATCATCATCTTCTTCTTCAATTTTTGACTTGAAATTTTTTTCTCCCTCATCTTCACATACTCCATATATTATATTGACCAGTGGAGATTTTAAGAAAATCCTTCTAGGTGGTCTTGTAATCTGATTCTTATTCCTAATATGATATGATGAATGTTGAGAAATTTATTTCTTTAATGAAATCAAATCATTGGCCAAATTTTATTGTATTGGATCAACTCTTTCATCTTTGAAAATATGGGCCTTTTCCTTTGATGAATAGTTCATAATCATCCTATACTGATAAGATAATTTCGTACTCTAATGTAAATTTATCGAGCATTATCTAGATTATTAGGTTTTTAGTATGAAACCAACACCCAAAAACATAGCGTTCATGAAAAATCTCTTTTGATTTTCTATATTGGGACAAGCCCCACTAGAAATCTTATTAATCAACGTATTATACTTCACTACAAAATACCTCATGGATTCTTTTTGTTATTACTTCATCTAGGTATGTTGAGAATGTATGACATGAAGATACTCTACAATCTTGAATTTTTCTTTAAAATTGGTTTTCATATCTTCCCAATCAGTGATTGAACATAATGGCAAGTAGTAAAACCAATCCTCAGTGACATGTTGTAATGATTCCTCCAATAACCACATGGAAATATATTCTTTGTATACTCTAATAATACCACATACTGTAATGAAATATGTAATATGATCATCAAGACATTATTTTCCATCTCTATATAATTTGGTAAATTTATTTCTTCATCCTTTTGGAAATTCATCCAATGGATGATTCAAGGACAATGGACAATTGTTTTAGCCCAATGGCATATGTGTAAGCATTAGTTATTATTCCTTGTATAATTATTCTTCTATTTCTTCTTCTGAAGAAATGAGGAATAGTGGTTCCACAACTACTTCTTAAGTGTGATCATCAAGTCGATTATCAAGAACTTGTATTTCTACATGAACAATGGGAATTCTGAAATCAACAAAACCATTTACATGATCATCTTGAGTATACATTTTTGCTACTTATTTTTCTCAAAGTGTTAGATAGAAATGTACATAAATAAATGCATATTGTTTAATGGGATTCAACGTGGCTTTTGAACATTTGAATAGTTATTTTTTGTATTTTTCATTTTTTTATGGATTTTCAAATATATAAATTATTAGGATTTTCAGAGATCTTATAAGGGTTCGCAAGGGTAGATATCTCCTAGAAAAGTCACTAAAATATGTTAGTGAAATAAATTTTTATAGTGTAAATTATTATTATTTTACATCAAAACACGTGGGGTTAACTCTTTCATTCTTGTGTATGGGGAGGATCCCATTATTTAAAATAAACTAACTAAAGTTGTGGGGTGTCTGTTAGGATAAGAATCATACATGAATACTACATTAAATCTATGAAAAAGTGATTTTATAGTGTATAAGGGAGGAATTTGTTGTGAAGGGGGGTAAAGGGGAGTTGGAAAAATAAGAAGAGAGAGGGTTATTGTTGTGAGTAGGATTATATAATTCACATACATTACCCAGAGTAGGTCCACATTCAATTATAAGAACACAACAATCTAAGAAATTAGTAATAATAAGAAATTAGAGACAATTTTTTTTGTAGATTCATTCATCACGGACACATAGTTCCTTCTTAGTTATGCAAAATCATCATGCTTACAAAGTTGTAAAGTAGAGAGAGAGAGAGAGAGAGTAAAAGAACATAAACATAGTTATAAAAGAAATGTATCTTTTTTTACTTGATGTAATAGTGGTACACATATCAACAACATGTAACAATCAACAATCACTAATTTTTTTTGAATGAATAAGCCATTCCAAGTTATAACATTACAACTTGTCCTTTTATAGTCACAAAATAACTCACTTACTATTACATTTATAACGCCAAATTTGTTGTTTTATAAATGGATCTCATGTAAGAAAATTATTCACTAATGGCTGATCCCTTATTCCTATCGTCATTTTATTCAGTCATTTTCTTTAATTTTCTTGCACAATCGTCAATTATTTATACAATTCTGGTTCTCTCTCAGTGAGTCTCAACTGTTGTTAATTACTTAGTTTTAATCTCTAGTATTTGACTAGGGTACCTAAGAAGGGATTATGAAACCCATGGGTGGCCCGGTCCTTATTTTTAGGTGTCCTAGTCCCGGTTGCACTTGGGTCTCATTTAGATTTTCAAGGTCAGTCAGTATAGTTTCCCCTCCCATTTCCCTAGGTACTAGTCGACATGTCGAGTCATTAGTGTCAAAATTTGATGAAGATATCCCCATATAAACTAAACGTACCTATTATCTTATGGGTAAAATAACTACTACTAAGGGATATCTATCTACTAAGGCAAGGGACTGCATTTGAGCATCATTTCATCACACACACTACATAGGAGGAAAGGGAAGTCTATTATATTCCATCCACAATTCTATTACATGTTTCTACACATAATTATTGCTCTCTACTTGATAAAGTGTGACTGACAAAAGAGTAACGTAGGGCATGATTACACACACACACACATAGAACTACATTGTGTATGAGATGTAGTGTATTGCTCAGTTATTAATTCCACCATTATGGTTGTTGAAGGAAGTCTTAACCATTCATTTCTATTTTTATAAGGGTTTCATTGTTGTTCTGGGGTCATGTAGTTTTTTCTTTCATCATTGATCATTGGTGATATTTGGCATAGAGGAGTGACTTAAATGTGACACACAAAAAAGGATTCATCTCATCATCTGACCATCCAAATTCTATTTTTTTGGACTTCTTGCACAGACCAGGGAGCTTAGAACATAGACTAGGGAGCTTAAAAGTGCTCTAATATTCTCCCATGAACCCTACTCCACTAGGATTTCCTGAATATGTAAATTTCTAGACATTGGCATAGTCGTTTCCTCCTCTTGTTTCTCCATTCAGATCTGTGACATAGTCCAGCAAGTTCTCCATATCATCTAAGCTCCTTCCAACCCTTATTTGCATATTAGGGTTTCTATTTTCATTAGCCTACTTAATTGGGTCATTTTCTATATTTATTTACTAATTTTATATATTGTTATTTATTGCTATTCCTAGTTAGATTAACTTACTAAATTCCACATTTTATCTAATCGCCTTTCATCTCCCCCCACATGTATTTTCACGTCTCATCATCATTTGTGGCCTTCCATATTCTTAGAGAAGGAAAATGAGTCTTTTCCTTATTAATGGAAAATGACTTGTATAATGTTAATTTGAAGGGCACATACGTGGATAACTAAAAAAATCTTGAAAAAGTACAATATTATTGAAGAATTGTAATAAGGAAAGAGAAGAAAGAAGAGTTAAAGAGCTGAATAATCTTCCAGTGGGACTTTGAAGAAATGCTTCATCAATGAGTCTTCAACCATCCGATCACTAAGTTAACTGAAACAATTTGAGTACATATGCTTCCTTCTTCTATGAGATGAAAGAACACTACAAAGTGTTGAATGAGTGTTTAAAAATAATGGTATAAGGCTTTGTAATGTGAGCCTAGGATGAATATTAGAATCACTTATAATGATCCTCTCCTTTCATATATCTTATTAAAATTTCCTCAATGGATTGAATTTTGATGTTTTAGCACCTGCATAGGTGTCCTAATGTTCATGATTTCACATGTTCCCTAAGTTACCATATGTGGAAATGGAACACTAAAGTCACAAATTTCTCTGATGATGAGATGTGCTTACATTTATAACCATTTTAATCAGTGTTAAAAACACATATAAAATAATTATACTTGATGAAATTGAGATGATTTCCCATTCATGCAAAAAGTTTACTTCATGTGAAAATATTCCATTTACCCTTACTGGCTCAAAAATCCTCCTTGAAAGATTGACTAGGTCATCCTGACATTTTTCTTGAAGGGATATGAACACAATGATAGAGTTAGGATTTGATGATCATCACCTCACTCCTTGAGCTTCAAATTTCACGTTTGTGATGAATATTTCATATGAGTGGAAACAAACTTATGGTAATATGATAAAATTTTATCTCAAATAATCCTCATAGAAATAGGTTTCCTTCTCTAGATTCAATGATTGATCCCTAAAACAAACTTGAAGTAATTTTTGAGAAGGGGTTCTATGTTCTATACCTCCAAAGTGCATTAAAATACTACAAATTTCACCTCTTTCACTTATAATATACAATATCATTACAAAGAATTGCTTACGTGTTTAAAAACACTTTCATGAGATGTGTACAATTTGTGAGCTTGAGATGATTGTCAAGATCAATCATGAAAATATTATCTTATAATGCACCTAATTACCACTTCCTTGATAGCATGTATTATAATTGATTTCTTGGTGTTTTAAATTCTTCCCAGACTTGATGATGATCTTGAACTTGCCTTCTTTTCAAGTGACTATCATTCACACACATTGATTCACTCTAATCCATTCCTCTAAACATAACGTTATTTATATGATGTCCTTAATTCTTGGAGAGAGAGAGCTAATAAAAAAAAATAATCTTAATGATGGAAACATATTCAAAATTATTGTACATCCATTTTTATACTCTACACCTCATAGGTATTATCCCACTAGATAGAAGGATTTATCTCTGACTAAAACTTTGTTCCTCTCAGCTCCTATTGGGAAGAAACAATGTGGTTGTATTATTTTCCTTATATGAGCTATGAGAGCACAATATGGAATTGAAATGAGTGTTTAAGAGAAATTTTATAAGATGTTGCAATTCATGGACATGTGATAACTTAGTTTTCCAAAAAACTTGATGAAAGTCAGTTGAGGAAGATTGGGAGAATTGTATACAATGTAGGAAAATAACTATTATTCACCTAGGAGGTTTAATTATTGTTTAAAAAGGTTAAACGACTATATCAAGACTTGGTTAAGAGCTTCCTGTCTCTCCTTGGTGATAATTAAATATCCTCCTTGAATGAAGTCAATCATATTGACTATCTTCTGCCACAATTTGAATTAGTTAGATCATCTATCTTCTTGCATTCAATTGTGCCATGAAAAATTCACCTCTAAACTAATGCTTTGGGATCTTGTGAGAGATTTGGTTTCCTATTTGAACCATGAGATAACTTCCCTGACTTGTGATGGGGGAAAAAATCAATGACATAGGTAGAATGGGAGTTTCCACAAAAATTTTGATCTCCAAATTTTAAAAATTCATAACCAAGAATGTTATTTTTAGTAAGTTTTCAATACTTATACTTTTTTATGTTTCTTGATAATTTAAATTTTTTTGAATGTTGGTGATTTAATATTTTTAGACACCCACTGCTTTGAATAATTTCTGTTTTTAAAAAGGAAAATTCTAGGTGTCATATTAATATGAAGCTTGTCTCAAAATTTTCATGATTGTTTAACGATGATCTTCTCAAATTGTAATATTATTCCATTCTATGGATTAGTGTGAAAATGAGAATATCATCAAGGAGGGAAGAATAATCAGACGAAATTTAGTTCTTCATATCTTGAAAAATCATCCACCTCATCATGTAACAAATGTCCTGGATGAAATCTTATTTTATGAGGAACATTTGTTCCAAATTTAAAGGTTTTTCACTTGCTAGATCTGAATAGAATCAAAAACAAAAAAATTCCATGCTAAAAATTCTACATTTCTGTTGTAATGTATACAAAGTATCCATGGGATTTATATCACTTTCATCTTGATGTTGTTTTCATATGGAGTGCATTGGCAAAGTTCCTTGAAGATAAGGTACATGGATTGAGAGATATAGGGAATTCTTCATTTTTGGCCATGAGAGTCTAATGCAAACATGAAAAATATCTAGATATTAATGGAGGTTGGGAGGAGTTTCAAAGGAGATATTAATGTTTAACATGTTTAGGTTTTGTGAGGGATTGAAATTTTTATTTTCATGTTTTTTGTTAGCTCACATTTAACCCTTACAACTGCATGAATGAAGTGGGTAACATATTTGTGTCACCTTAACCAATGGTGGATACAGGAAATGGAGGATACTAAAAATAAACCAAATTATGAATTGATAGAAGGAGGTATGTCACACTTTGGTGTCCCCCGTGTCCTCATTGCACCATGGAGATATAGGGGACAAAATGGATAACTGGGATAGTTGGGAGGCAAAATTGGGATTTACGGTAGTTAGTAAGGCCAAAAATTATTTTTCACCTTGTCCACTTGTTTCTTCTGGGATAGAGGTAAAAATAGAGTGTGTAATGTATGAATTTTCCAGATTAGGAAATAAAAGTTTGCATTGTATGCCGAAATAGGGTCACCTTAACTGATGTTTTCACCTCTGCAGCTTAGGAGAGTGTTTTGGTGTAAATAATTATATTTGTTTGACTCCAAATCACATTATAAGATCATTTTAACCATTATCAAGAGCCAATTATTCTTGAAACTCCAAATTTATGACCTATTTTTTCTTAGACATAGAGCGACGACTATTGTGTAGAAAAATATCTCTGGAAACCTTCGAGTCTTGGAAAAAAATTTATGTTTTCGATTTGGAGATGATTCTAGTATATTTTCAATGAATATTTGGTTTCCTCATAGATCGTTATTGATATCCCAAAATCATCTAAATATGTCAAATTTAAACATTTTATCCTTCATTCTATATACCTGAATTACTCGATGTTGAATAAATTGTCCCTAAATAGATTTTTCTTACTATAAATCTGCTAAATTACATTGGAAACCTTCAATGTTCTCCTGCATCACCATTATATTCTTTAGAGTTTTCCTAAATATCTTGAGAGGGTGTTTAATTAGCTGTAAAATGGCCAAAATGACTTTTTTAGTCCTCCAAAGAATGTTATTTTTCACATAATCTCAATAACATCATATGTTACAATAAACACTCTTCCCTATAAACTAAAACAAACATAGAAATATTTTGTTAGTTTCCTTAGATCTTGGGGAGGGTAGAAATAAGGGTAGGCTAGCAAGCCGAAGGATGTACAGTTTCTGGGAAAGATAATTTTCAATTATTGGCTTCATTGTCATGATGAAAAGTTTCAATTTTCCAGATTGGAAATTTATCATGATAACAAATGGTCAATGCTAGATGATTAAGAAATGTTTATTAGGCTAGAGATGTTGGAACAAAATTATATTTGTTTTATAGATGTCCTATAACAAGTGTTAGGAACAAGATACCTCAAGAGTAATAGAGTGGAAGAAAAATAATTGTTGAGAACTTAAGGGATTTTTGGTGTGCAGTATACACACATGAGTCAAAACAATGAAAAACAAAGTAGGATAATATAATATAAATATTCATATTCATTAGGTATATTGAAAAATGTAAATCTTAAGATTTTATAATCCAATCACAAAATAACTTAGAATAAGCTAGGTTATTCATTTCATCGAGGAATCATATTCGGGAGATATACAAGAAATGAAATAGTCACAAACAAAGGGAATTTTTTTTATTGAAGTTGAAATAATTTATGGTAGATTTAATAGCACACTAAGATGGACCTATAGCTAACAAAAGGGTAAGTATTGAAGCGGAAACAACTATATAAGTAAAAAAAGATCATATAATGAGGCATGCTCATCATCTTATGATCAAATCAACAACAAGCAAGAATGAAGAGTGTACAAGAAATTAATTAGAAGTTAGGTATGATGATAGTGAAGAGGAAATAGAATTTATTGATGGAATAACTCTAATCATATCCACCTAGTTGTTAAGAAGCCATCAGATAGTGATTCATATGTTGATTTAGAAAAGGAAGAAGGGCTTCCTTCTAGCTAAAGGAACTATTGCAAAAAGATCCTTAGTTCTTTGGTTCTGCTGGATATAGAAAACATAACATGTTACCTTCTCCTTGATTAATCGGAGAAACAAAATACCCAGGAGAATATATAAGTTATGATTTTAATCCATAGTGAAAATGTTGATCTAAATATTGAAAAGGATTAGACAGTTGTGGCTCAAAAAAATAAATGGAATAACACTCCCCTTAAGATGAAATTAGGATCTAATACGAACGGTATCAAAGATAAGTTTCTTTATTTTTTATCTTCTTGTGTTGTAGGTTTTAATTTGTTGTTGGTTTGGAAGGGATTATTTTTTTGTTTGTTTCTCTATGCTGCTAGAAGAGGCTTCCTTATTTGTTCTTCATTGATACATTTTTTTTCCCAATCTATGTACGAGACATGGTCCCCTAATCCATTATTTACCCATAATCAAAACAATAATGCAGATGGAATAATAAAATTTCCTCTATTTTTAGCCATTGATCTAATTTAGATGAGGAATTTGTTAAGGAAAAGTTGTGTCAAGACCTGGATGAATAAATGCATATAGTAAAGAATAATGGAACATGGGTGTTAGTAGATCTTCAATTAGGAAAGGAATTCATTCAAGTCAATTGGATGTAAAAATAAAAACATAAGCACAAAATTAATATTGAGAGATATAAGTAAAGGTTGGTTGTCAAAAGGCTACTAGAAAATTCAAGAACTTGATTATAATGATACATTTTATCTTGTGGAAAAGATAGAAATATTGAGATAAATCATTATAATAGATGTTCATCACAAGTTAAAATCTCATCAAATAGATGTCAATTCAGCCTTCTTGAATGTAATTGTTATCACCGAATCACAGCACCCCTGTGCATGTATTTGAACTCACAGTGTGATTGGATAACATGGGTACTATCTCCAAGTTGTGGGACTTGCTACTTGAGACAGACCTCCAGAGAAAGTTGGTTCTTGCTCCTAAACTACCTGCCACAATCTACTCTAATGCAAGATAAGCTAACTGTTCTAATCTAAATTTTCAAGGGACCAGGGAGAGAGAATGCATAAAATGAAAGCCTACACTAAAGTGGTGATATAACAGAAAAGGAGGGTGGGAGAGTAGTCTCCAAATGTGTGAAATACAGAGGAAAAGTGCACACTAGAAGAGGTGATGACAGTTCTCCATAATCTAGCAAAATGCATTCACAGTAATATTTCAAGCACACACAATGATAATGAATTCCTGCAAGAACATAATAATAGACACAATATTATTGTAGAAAGATAAAAGGGGCAAGAAGAATGCAAGAAAACACAGCAGGGGAAGATACATCCACAAACTTGTATTTTATTGCTTCCTAGTATGCACAGTTCAGTCTATTACAAGATAAGAGCCTGGATCACCATGCAAGGAGTCCACTACAAGGGCCTGCAACACACTGGCTTCACAAAGCAATTTTGATAGAGCTTTGTTACCCAAAAAACTCTCCCCCTTTACAATGAGTCCAACACTCCAATTTATAGAAAAAATGAGAAGGAGAAGAGAAGGGAAAATGGAAATCCCGAAATCTGTCCTTTAACCACCTGTAAGAGGCATTAAATTGAGTGGAATGGTTATACATTACTTGCAAAAGGCTCCCCATACTGTCCCATGTGCTGCAGCAGAGAAGAATGATGACCATGCCTCTTAATTGCACTCCCAGCTACCAAATAAAACACTGTTCTGAACTCGGCCACGTTTCCTTAAAAATATCAATCAATTTCTAATCAAATCCTGAATTTCTTGATTTCTGTGCATTGGGCTCGGAACCAAGATTCCAACGGTACCAATTTTGTGTGATTTCGTTGAGAAATGCAAAAGTTATGGCCTTCTGAGTGCGGGCAGCTGTTTTGGGCCTGGCAGGCGTTTTCTGTCATTTGACGGGAATGAGCATTGACTGACTGGAGCAGAATATGTTTATTTTATTTAAATATATATACCCTCATTAAAATTAAGATGTAGAGGACGTCGTGCTCGTTCCAGAAAGTCTAATTTTATGAAAATCGGAGCTCGGAGTCAAAAGTTATGGCCGTTTGAAGTTTCCGGACCAGACGTTGACTTTTCTTCCCTGCCTTCGGCCATTTCGGATTTTCACGTCCCACGCATCCCTTTGTCCCATTTAGCACAGTGCTCCTTGTGCTGATTTCAGGTGAATTGGCCGGTTCGCGTACTCACAGCCCATATGTCCCATTTGCTTTCGGACCGTCTGGGACAAATTCACCCGGTTCGGCCGGTTTGCGCCCTTTTGTCCCAACTGTTCCAGGACAAAAGTTCTTATTTCGGCCGATCCAGCCGGTTCGCGTACTTTTGGCCCACGCATCCCAAACTGTTCCGGGCTGCCTTGACTCATTTCGCCCGGTCTGGCCGGTTCGCGTCTTTTTGTCCCGCTTGTCCCAAAGGCGACCCTCTCAGTAGTTAGCCATTTTTTTCTCTCTTTTGGCCAGATCGGCTTTTCGCGCCCACCGCGTACTTTTGTCCCAGATGTCCCAACTGCTTCCAGGGCCGCCTGTGCTCATTTCGGCCGATCCGCGCCTTTTTTTCCCACTTGTCCCAAATGCTTCTAGGACTAGGACTTAGCCATTTTTCGTGATTTTTCCTGGCCCGGGCTTGTTTTTGCAAATTTTTTCACATTTTCTTAGAACTTGCTCTCTTCTACTTAGACAAGGGAGTTAGAAAAATATGAGGGGACCCTAGAAACATGAATTTTTTTCCCTGACTCAATCTATTTGCCTGGGACTAAAGAATTTGATGCATGTTATCAAAATTACCTTGAGGGTGAATTTTGGATAACAGTAATATTAGAAGAAGAATTTTATGTGGGATAACCACTTGGTAATGATATTGTAGGGAATGAGAACAAGGTTTATAATCTCAAGAAAGCATTAGATGGAATTAAACAAGCACGAAGAACATGGTACTATCGACATAAAAATTTTCCTACATAATTTCTATTTTATAAATGTATGTATTAGGAATAGGATGTTGTTAAGTATAATTAATAGTGGCGTCCAATAGAAGATAACACTACCATCAATATGGTGCCGCCAATAAAGTAGAGTACGGTAACAATCAAAGTACAAAAGGAATGTTGTGGTAAAAAGTAAATATTTGTCGTAAGTGGTCCGGTAATGTTAAAATGTCAAAGTTGGGGTAATTAGAGAAGTAGGGTCTACATTATTAGGAATTAGAAATATTATATTTGTAATAAGGACAAGGAGTGATGTCATAAATATTTTGCGTATTTTATTTGTGGAAAAGACTAAAAAGTTGGAACCCATGTGAGATGATAAGATTTATCTTATCTTAGAAGATAAGCCTACATGTAAAGGCAAGAGTTTAGGCATGGAATATGATTGGTTGGAAGAGATTTCCTATCCTATCTTAGACATAGGGTGGATAAGCCTGAATTCCTATGAATAAAGAGGCCACCCCCTCATTTAGCATAGAAGGAAGTAGTGAGAAATATTGTATGAGTAAGTGTGTAAAGGAAGCCATCATTTTGAAGGAGTGTTAAAGAAGCCATTAAGAGGTGTAATTTTGAAGTTTCTCCCATAGTTATTGTTGGAAGGCAAGTGAAGTCAATAAAACTTGAAGCACCTCATGGGTGTGATTGTAACAATTTCATGTTGATATTATAATTTATACTTATATTTCATATTTACAATCATTACTTCTTATCATAGTCTATGGTATTCTTGTGTTATGTTTGTTGTTGTGTTTCCAGATTCCATCCACCAAACTAAAAGCTATGCATTAGTAAATAATCATAGCACAAGGAGTTCTTGGTAAAGAATTATCATAGTGCCGGATTGGTGATGACATTTTGGTTCTGTTGCTGGGAGCATTCCTCGTTGGTGGATTTTCTTGAGGGATATTCCCACTTAGTCAGAAAATATTTGGAGGGTAACCTTGTTTTTACTATGCATAGTAGTCACCATGGTAAAGTCAATTTTTACCATGAATAGTATTTACCACAGTAACTTTACCTTTTACCGTGAATAGTATTTACAACAGTAACTTCATTTTTTACCATGAATAGTGTTTACCACAGTAACTTCATTTTTACCGTAAATAGTGTTTACCACAGTAAAGTTTGTTTTTACTGCAGTAAGTGAAGTTTTACCATATTTTACTGTGGTCACTTCTATTATCTATTATAGTGATTCCAATTATTTTTGCACATAAGTCTTGTTGATTGTACTTGTGGGTTGGTATTTCACTATGGTTACTTTTGAAAATGGGGAAGATTCCTATTTTTTTAGCCCAATCTAATGAAGATGCTTCCTCTTTCATTCAAGAGTTTAAATGATCTTGTATTTGTAATGGCCTCATAAAAAGGGAACAATGGACTGAATTTTTTCCTACCTTTTTGGATGGTTCAGCCCTTAGGTGGTTTGAAACACTAGGTGATAATGTGAAAAATTCATGGGATTTATTAACTGAGAGTTTTCTTGAAGAATTTGGTGAACAACAAAAATATACAGATCCCATGATCGATATCAAAAAGCTATCCCAAGGAGAGAAGGAGAAGATAAGGGATTATCATGCTCGTGTTCTAGAGCTAAGGAGGAAGCTCGATGCCCAGGTCCGGAAGGGAGGATTAGCGGATGGGTTGATGAATGGCATGGATAATATCCTCTGTAAGCACTTCATTCTTGGGATGAAGCCAGAGATCAGACAACGAGTGAACTATGACCGCCCATCTACCATTGAACAAGCAAAGGAGATTGCAAGAAGGCAAGAAGAAAGCATGGAAGAGGAGCCCAAAGAAATTGTTGCTAAAGTAGAGCCTACACCAACACCTTTGGTCCAGAATCCACAACCACTCTCGGTGAGCACAAATATTTCTCCTAATACATCTACTAAGTATGAAGATCTACTCAGGAAGATGGGCCAGTTAACTATTAATCTTCTTCAAGGAAAAAAATTTAGTTCTTAGGGAGGAGATAGAGGTCCAAAAAGAAATATTTCTAAAGTTGTACATTATGGTTGTTATAAAAAGGGTCATTATAAGTATAATTGTCCAGATAGAGCTTCTGCATCTGGTACAAGAGATAATGATAAAGGAAAAGTACCTGTGAATTCTTTTGATGTAGTAGATAAGAGCATAAATAATGAAGTAGATGTGTTTGTAACAAAAAGAAAGAAAGAAAAAGATAATCAAGATGGAAATGATCCTAAGAAGATGAAAGGAGAAACTAGTAAGAAACATATGAGAAGAAAGTTGGGCGTGCAGGATTTTCTTATTTCACAGGGACAAGGACCATACTCTATCTTAGAAGATTTGTCCAAAAGGCCTGCAAATATTACATATGGTCAAATATTGGCTATGTATTCTGAGAAGAGGCGGGAGCTGCAAAGTGGACTCAATGCTCGACGAAGGAAGGAGGTTTAGGTCCCTATTTTGGAGGCAGAGGCAAATCCCTACGCTTCAGAAGCTGAGGTATTATGTAATAGTATTTCAATTCATGATGTCTTAGTTGATGGAGGTGCTGCAATTAATGTAATGACCGATTCTGTAATGAATATGTTGGGTTTAAAAATTGATCGGCCCTCAACACTTATGTTAAAGTCATTAAATAAGGGAAAAAACTAAACCAGAAGGTGTAGTTTCAAATGTGGTAATGTCTGTTATGGGTGTTGTAGGTGTGGTATACTTTTACGTGATGAAAAATGGTACTGTTGCGTACCCAATTTTGTTGGGAAGACCATGGCTAAGGAGAGTTCATGCAAGAAAATACTGGAATGAAGGCTTTATGACACTGGACATGACAGAGAGAGGGTGAAGATAAATGTGATCCCTCGGCATCATAAGGCAGATCCTGTGGATTCAAGTGATGAAGCTGATGATTGGACATCCTCTGATTACTTTAGTACTAGCGAAGTGGGCACAAAAGATGAAGAAAGTGAGGTTGATGTTTTGGTCATGGATATCCTTCCAGTCACACTGACTCATGAACCCATAGAATTATCTGAAAAATAAATTGATGATCGTCTCTAATAAATAAAGATTGGTGATGCTGTGATGGAGAATGAGAAGGAATCCTACCTCCAGCTCTTTAGAAGGTACATACACCTATTCTCTTTTTATTACAAGGAACTCCATCAAGTAAATTTGTTAGAACATTCTATTGAGCTGGTAGATGGTGCTAAGCCCATAAAGCAAATGACATATAGAATGAATCCTGATTTTTCCAAGACTATAAAAGAAGAAATAGATAAGTTGCTTGATACATGATTCATATTTGCTGTGGAGAATTCATAATGGGTTTCTCCCATTGTGATCTCAATAAAAAAGAATGGGAAGTTACGCATTTGTGTTGATTATAGGATGCTCAATAAGGCAACAAAGAAGGATCATTACCCTCTTCCATTCTCAGATCAGATTTTGGATGTAGTAGTTGGCCAGGAATGCTATAGTTTTTATGATGGATATAGTGGATACAACCAAGTTCATATATCAGAGAAAGATCAGCTAAAGACCACGTTCACCACTCCTTGGGGAATGTTTTCTTAGATAGTTATGCCTTTTGGGTTGTGTAATGCTCCAGCAACGTTCCAGTGCTTGATGAATAGGGTGTTTGAACCTTACATTGGGAACTTCATCAGAGTAATTCTGGATAATTTTTACATCTATGGGAGCAAGATGGACCACCTGCACCAAATGGAGATAGCATTTCAAAGGTTAGATGAAGCACAAGCCTCACTAAACCCTACAAAGTGTGTCTTTGGATGTTCTAAAGGTGTTTTGTTAGGGAATGTTATATCCAGAGATGGTAAAGGTACTGATCCTGGTAAATTTTCAAAAATCAAAGAGTTACCATTTCCTATGAATAGAAGTAAGTTGAGATCTATTTTAGGCCATGTGGGTTACTATAGAAGGTTCATCAAGAATTTCTCAAAGATCGCATAGCCACTAACCCAGTTCTTGAATAAGAACGTTACTTATGAACTAGGAAATAAGGCATATGAAGCTTTTGAACATCTGAAGGAAGCTTTGGTGTCTTCACCTATTTTAAAGAATCTAGATTGGAGAAAGACATTCATTGTGTATACTGATGCCTCAGATGCAGCACTAGGAAGTACTCTGAGACAAAAGGATGAAAATGAGAATGATCATCCAATTTACTTTGGGAGTAAACAAATGAGCAGTGCTGAGGTAAATTATACTGTAACTTAAAAAGAGGCTCTAGCTATCATTTTTGCCGTAAATAAGTTTAGAAATTACTTTCTAGGGCAGAAATTTATAGTTGTAATAGATCATCAAGCTCTAAAATATATTGTAAATAAGCCTAACCCATCAGGGAGGATAGCAAGATGGATAATTTTTTTACAAGAATTTTAATTTGATATTATAGATAGGCTAGGAAAGAAGCATGTCAATGCAGATGCACTCTCTCGAGCCTATGATGATTTAGGTTCATCTTGTGATGATGATGATTTCCCAGATGCAACATTGTTATCCCTTGACACAATCCCTAGTGAATACATAGATATTTAAAATTATTTGAATGAATTGAAGTTTCCTTATGGTGCCAATGTAAAGACTAAGAGGAAGATTACTCAAGCCAGTCGTCCATATTCTATTCTGCATGGAGTATTATTTCGAATAGGACTTGATGGAAAGTACAAGAGGGTAGTTGGACGTGATTAAGGGAAGGAGATGATAGAAGAATTCCACAATGGTACATGTGGAGGACACTTCTCTGGATAACTTACAGCAAGAAGGATCTTGGATGCAGGTTATCACTGGCCCACTCTTTTTAGAGATTATTATAATTATTGTAAGACATGTGATATTTGTCAAACACATGGTATCCGTAAGACTTCATCAGCTCCATTATGCCCTATTCTTCCACTTGGTACCTTTGAAAAGTGGGGAATAGACATTGTAGGTCCAATTCTAACTACCCGATGCCAAAATAAGTATATTGTAGTTGCCACATATTATTTAACCAAGTGGGTTGAAGCTAGGCCATTGAAAATAGCTTCAATGGATGAAGTGGCAATGTTCGTATATGAACGCATTGTCACCAGATTTGGTTGTCCATTAGAAATTGTAATAGATCTAGGAAGCCACTTCATTATTGAGGTGGTAGAAGCCCTAGTCAACAAGTTTTCTATTAATCACAGGAAGACAACAGCATACAAGCCAAGCAAAAATAGACAGGTGAAACGAACAAATATTGTGTTATGTCAAATTCTAGCAAAAGATGCAGCCTTGCAGGTACATAAGTGGGATAAAAGGATTCATGTAGTATTGTGGGCATATAGGGCAACATCAGAGTCAGCAACAAGATACTCCCCATTTCAGTTGGCTTATGGCATTGATCCAGTTATTCGTATTGAGTTTGATATTTCCACTGTGAGAGTTATGAAAAAATAAGGATGGATGAAAGTGATTCAGTAAAAGAGAGGTTGGTGCATCTTCATTTGCTAGAGGAAATGAGGGAAATAACGAAGGATACAATCTATAAGAAGAAATGAAGCAGAAGGAATACTTTGATCAAAAGATCCATTGGTCTCCATTTCATGTGAATGACTTGGTTCTAGTATATGATTCTAGATACAAAAAAAGAAGGCAGAGAAAATTTCTTCCCAAATGGATAGGGCCCTACAAAATAGTAGTCGTGCATGAAAATGGTACATATCAACTAGAGGAATTGGATGGCACTCCCATTATGAAATGGGTCAACCATGACAAGTTGAATATTTTCCAGGCACTAGCTTCAGATTGTCCATATGATTCTACTCCAAGGACGGAGTAGAAGCTAGGAAGGGGGAAAATGTCGACATTAAAATTTTTCTCCGTAATTTCTATTTTATTAATGTATGTATTAGGAATAGGATGTTGTTAAGTATAAATTAGTAGTGGCATCCATAGAAGATAACAGTGCCATCATTATGGTGCCACCATTAAAGTAGAGTATGGTAACATTCAAAGTACAAAAGGGAATGTTGGTGGGAAAAAGTAAATATTTGTAATAAGTGGTCCGGTAATGTTAAAACGTCAAAGTTGGGGTAAGTAGCGAGTAGGGTCTACATGATTAGGAATTAGAATATGATATTTGTAATAAGGACAAAGGAGTGATGTCATAAATATTTGGTGTATTTTCATATTGGAAAAGACTAAAAGGTGGAACCCATGTGAGAGATAAGATTTATCTTATCTTAGAAGAGATAGGCCTACGTGTAAGGGGCATGGAATATGATTGGTTGGAGAGATTTTCCTATCCTATCTTAGAGATAGGGGTGGATAGCCTGAATTTATACCTAACACCTACATGCAGGTTATTATATATATATATATATGTAGTCACATTTGTAAGCACCCAGACCGCGGGGAAGAGGATTGCACAGACTGGAATGTGCAAAGAATAATCTGCGGCTGCATGTTTTCATGTTTTGGAAAAATGAAATAGGGGGAGGCGCTAAATTTACGTTTTAGATTGAATGGGGGGGAGGGTCGCCGATCCCACCCCCCATCCCATTTAACAATGGGGTACAGTGTGGGGTCAGTGACCTTCCCCCACCCCTTACAACATACAAATGCCACACAACCCCTTAGGGATTTCACACGAATTTTAATTTTTTTTATTAATTTTTTCTTAAGTTATGTAATACAATACCACTTAATTTTTTCAAGATAAATTATATATATATAATATAAAAATATTATATTTAATACAAATATTAATATTAATACTATTATCAAAAGTAATAATATTCATATTATTAATAATATTAATAAATCTTAATCTTTACTTAAATGTTCTTTTATAACTTTGAAAATGACCTTATAAGATGTTAATCATAAATTATATTTTCACCTATTTTTACATCAGTTAGCATTTGCATTACATATAAGTTTATAATAAGTTAATAATCATTCATATAATCAAATGAGACTATGGTCAAATGGTAACCATGCATTTTCCTTTACTCTAATAGATATAAAGGGAAAGAAATCAATCGATTTGAGGAAAAGATAATTAACCAAGATTTTTTTTTTAACTTTTCCATAAACACATATGAGCTTTTAAACTTTCTTCAATCAATACAAAAGAATGACAAAATAGTTTACTTTCTATCATGTGTCTTTCAAGTATTTCAATATGAAGGAATGTCTCTTTATTTTTCCAAAGACAAGTTTTCAACCATTCCCACAAGAAATTTATAACAATATTTCTCATAGTTTTAAAATAATAACATCACGCCTAATGAAGACAACAAATCAACTAAATGAGAACAAGGTTGTTTCCTTTTCAATAACATTTCAATGAAATTGATTCAATTTAACAATCTTATAGTCCCTCATTCCAAAAAGAAATGAAATGATTTTCAAACTTTTTCCTTCATTTACAATATCAACTAAGATTACATTTTTGATGATAAAACAAATAAAAACTTAACTTTAAACAATTACAAGTTTACAATCCATACATATACAATGGAGAAAACATGATAAAATATAACAAGATATTTTTTATTATTTCTCAAATGCTAAAAGAAACATGACTCGTCCTTTGACATCCACCTTCTTCCAAGATCAAACACACAACCAAAAATGGGGTAGTAGGCACACTCTACACCCAACCATTACTCAATGAGGAAGTGAAGCCTACTTCCTCATTTCCCCTGCCCCAAACAATGAGACAATATGGAATAGTTGACAACCATGTAAAAAACACAAAGCTTCCACTTTTACTTTCAAACAACAACATTCACACAAGAAAATAACCACAAAACACTCATTTTTTTTTTAAAACACAAAAACTTCCCAAAAAATGCTCTAAACAAGCCAAGTAGAAAGGAATATGGGATACCCTTGTACCTCCCAAGGTTTTGGATTCCTACCTCAAAAACCTCCAAAAAACACAACCAACAACCCAAAAAATCTCTTATGCCTCCCTACAAATAAAAATATATCTCTTATGCATCCATCACTCTTATACATCCCTCTCTCTTATGTCTCCCACAATGAACAAAATAACAAGATGAGAACAAGGTGGGGCATCCAACCCACTCCCTCCTAAATACCCAAAAGAAAATATTATGAATCCAAAAAAATTCATCCCCATTTCACTATCTCATACACATCCTAAGGACATTTCAATACCCAACAACATCAATTAAGAAACACATTCATTCACACATAAACATTCAAGAAAGAAGAAAGAAAAACCAAGGGTGTAAGACCCTACCTTGCCATTGCAAGAATCAAATTCACAATGAAGTCAAAAAATCGTCAAAGCTCAAGAAATTCCAAGCAATATTCAACTCTAACAAGCACTCCAAAAATCAAGCATTCCAAAATGAGAGAGCCAAAACCAAGTAAGTAACCCCAAAACTTCACAAAAATTCCAATAAATAGAAAAGAGGGGGAAGGGAGATGATGTGTGGCTCCATGTAGGATGCCACATAATTTCTTCTACATACCACATGACCATGGTCAAACCCAAACCCCAAAGTATATAATAAATTGGTGGTTGGGGAAAATGACCACCTTCTTACACACTCAACCCAACCCACACCCCTTAAGGACAAAATTAATTACCCATGTAAAAAAAATGTAATCATTTTCCCTTTTCCTTCATTAAAACACAAAATAGGACATAAAATAAGTCCCTCACATCATAGGCTAGGTGGGTGGGTGACTTTAAAAAGATGTGGGACAAGCTTAGCTTGTCCCACAAGTCTTCAAAATAGCCTAGAAGGTAAAAATCCGAATTTCACACGAAGATTGAGTACACTCTACCCCCAAAAAAATAATTTCATTCCAAGCCAAACACATGAAGGCTACCAACTCACATTTATTTCCCCCCCTTTTTGTCACATCCTAATTAGCACTAGATAAACACT
This sequence comes from Taxus chinensis, assembly GCA_019776745.2. Classification (NCBI taxonomy): domain Eukaryota; kingdom Viridiplantae; phylum Streptophyta; class Pinopsida; order Cupressales; family Taxaceae; genus Taxus; species Taxus chinensis. The sequence goes on along the minus strand of CM034146.1, from coordinate 703,220,598 downwards.
TTTAAATTAACTTAAGATGGGTGCTAAACCCAATTAATAAAAGTGACTCCACATGTAAATATAAAAATAAAATAACTCACAATTAAATAAAATCAACAATAAAACAAATTACAAAACATTCCCAAGGTCACTTTTGAGGCCACCCCCCAATGGGGACCTCCTAACAAACTACAACAACAAACTACTTAGGAATACACGTGTTGCCATGGTGACCTGTTGCCAATTCTCCATATTCTCTCACTATGGTCTCCTATCCCCCTTTTGGTTTATTGTGCTGCGAACACCTGAAAAAGTCAAGACAATACCTTTCTGGCCTCGTGGCCATATCAACAACATTGAAATAATAAAAATACATGCATATACATATAATCAATTATCGCAACTTAAACCAAGACAAGTAACTTTCCATCGTTCACAATTCTAATTATTTCAATTTCATTACTTTTAATCAACTATGAATAATATCACGACATTAATACATCATCTAATATCATATGATTATAAAAATAAATTCATTAGTCAAATATAAGCACAATCTCAACAATTTGATATATCCAAATATGCATATAATCCACCTGTAAATCATTTTAAAAGTCTAACATCCACACTGTCTATAAATTAACTAATCAAAATAACAATGTCCATATGTCAATACCTAAATTGTGATAGAAAATTCAATAACTCTAGTCTATGCTAAGCAACATCATAATCATATAAATTTCAAAGATGAGTGGGCACTACATCCCCCTCCCCTTAGAAACGAATTCCTCCTAGAAGTCACTAAAACAAATGTGTGAACTGTGATCTCAAAGGCACGGTGTCCTCACACGTAGTTTTTGTCTCATCGTATCTATCCCACTAAATGAAAACTTGATCAATCTCTCTGCCTTGAAGTCCCACGGTCCTACGCTCTAAAATACGGATGGGATTCGCCATCAGATGCCCTTGATCCTGCATCTTCAATGAGGTCCAACCTATTACATGTGAAGGATCTGCAATGTACCTCCTAGGTATAGAAACATGAAATCCATCGTGGATGCGAGACAATATAGGTGGTAATGCTAGATGATAGGATAGGCCAAAGGACCGATACACTCCAAGATCTCAAAGGGACCCACAAATCTAGGAGCAATCTTAGAGCCTTTTCTGTAACGGATAGGGATCTTATGAGGCCTAACATGAAGAAAAACCTTCATGCCCACCTCAAAACTATGATCTGTCCTCTATTGATTTGCATATTTCTTTTTATCTATCCTGAGCCTCTTGTAATCTCTGCCTAATCATGATAACTTGCTACTCCATATCCTGTAGTAAAGCCAGCCCAAGAGAAATCTTGTCCTCCAATATGTCCTAACTCAACAGTGTTTTCTCTCTCCCTGCCATTCAGTTCTTGAAAAGGAGCTATGCCTATCGAGCTCTGAAAACTATTATTGTAGAAAAAAAAACCAAAATATAGTACTCATCCCACCTTGACTGATGGTCCATGAGGTACATCCTAAGTATGTCCTCCAAAATCTGATTCACATGCTTTGTCTATCTATGTGTCTCAGGGTGATAAATTGTACTGAAGTTGATCTTCTTCCCGAGAGCATGCTGCATTTACACATATATAAGAGCTTATGAATGTAATTCGCACCACCATTTTCGAATCATATCATGCACATATTCCGAAGTAAACATAAGAAAATCCTCACATCCACCACACTGAAATCTGAGTCGTCCAACCATAAGTCGTCCAACTCTGAGCCATCCAAACTGAGCCATGAAACCCTGACCCATCTAACTCTAAAATCTAAGTCATCCCAACCTTTAGCCATCCAAACTCTGATCCATCCAACTCTGATCCATCCAACTCTGATCCATCAACTCTGTTCCTTCCAACCCTGATCCATCCAAAACTTGATCCATCCAACTATGATCCTTCAACTCTATTCCATCCAACCTTGAGCCGTCCAACCCTTAGCCGTCCAACCCTTATCTGTCCAACCCTTGGCCATCCAACCCCTAGCCATCCAACCCATATCCATCCAACTGTTTATCCATCCAACCCCTTAGTCATCCAACCCTGAGCCATCTAACCCCTAAGGCTTAAGCCATCCAATAACTTAGGCATCCAACCCCTCAGTCGTGAGCCATCAAACCACTCAGTGACTCAGTCAGTCCAACCCATCCAAACCTTTTCCATCCATCTAACCTTAAACTTAATCCATTCATTCAGAGCCTTCGAACATAAGAGCTGCCCCTAAGGGCCTAAGCAGTAAGAAGTCATGGATACTAGAAATCAGGGCAAGAAGATTACAAATTCAGCCAGTTCAAAAAAGGGTGCAAATATTTTTGCTTGGCTATTTTGGAAAATCACAAAAAAAAATGAAGTCGGTTTTTCTGCATCAGCTAAAAATATCGGTATGTGGCACGTGTTATTTACTGGTTATTTAATCTTACAGAATTTAATAATTATGTTTTATCATACTGTTCTTGGAACTCTTTGTACTCTGTAAAAATTTAACTATAGATAAAATTAATATATATAGTAACAATTTTATAGAATTATATGCAGACGTTTCAGAAATTCCTTCACAGAATAATCAATTTAAAGATATCGATGATCCATTATATGTTGAGGAAAACATTTTCGTCCCTTGATGACATAGAAGTACAAGAAAATTCATCAAATTCTCAAAGATACACCAGCAGAGGAAGCTTCTACTCGTCTATTTCCAGAAAAAGGAGACATGAGAATCAAAATATTCCTGCTGACAGCCCAGATGCAGAAGTTTAAATCCCAAAAAAAAAAAAAAAATATATGTCAGAAGAAAGAGGGAAAACTGGACAATTGGAAGGAAATTCCAGTTCGAATGGGCTGCAAAATATCCTTTTATTGAACCTGTGTACACTAAAAATTGTAATGATGTTCCAACACAATGTCGATGCAAAATATGTGGTTGGAAATAGGGGAAGGATCACACGATGCAGCTCAAACTGGACACAATTGAAAAGCACGTGGGAAAATATACATTTCATTTCCCAAAAGCTAAAGGATGGCAGCATAGTCAGAACACATAAATGGAAAGATGCAAAAGATTGTCTACATGTCAAAATACGCAGAAGAGTATGAAAAGGAAAAAAATGTATCAAAATATGTAAATGAAAAAGGTGGGACCATAGTAGCAAGATTTGAGCAAAGCTATGGAGGCAGAAATGCAAAAAAGGGTATTCAGTTTGCTACTTTAATGTTTTGTTTTGTGTTTTCTTTTCCCATCCAGATTTCCAATCCACCAAACCTAAAAGCTATTCATTAGTAAATAATCATGCAACCGGAGTTCTTTGTAAAGAATTATCAAGTGCCTGATTGGTGATGACATTTTGGTTCTGTTGCTGGGAGCATTCCTCGTTGGTGGGATTTTCTTGAGGGATATTCCACTTAGTCAGAAAATATTTGGAGGGTAACCTTGTTTTTACTATGCATAGTAGTCACCATGGTAAAGTCAATTTTTACCATGAATAGTATTTACCACAGTAACTTTACCTTTTAACCGTGAATAGTATTTACAACAGTAACTTCATTTTTACCATGAATAGTGTTTACCACAGTAACTTCATTTTTAAACCGTAAATAGTGTTTACCACCATAAAGTTTGTTTTTACTGCAGTAAGTGAAGTTTTACCATATTTTACTGTGGTCACTTCTATTATCTATTATAGTGATTCCAATTATTTTTGCACATAAGTCTTGTTGATTGTACTTGTGGGTGGGTATTTCACTATGGTTACTTTTGAAAATGGGGAAGATTCCTATTTTTTTAGCCCAATTCTAATGAAGAGATGCTTCCTCTTTCATTCAAGAGTTTAAATGATCTTGTATTTGTAATGGCCGTCATAAAAAGGGAACAATGGACTGAATTTTTTCCTACCTTTTTGGATGGTTCAGCCCTAGGTGGTTTGAAACACTAGGTGATAATGTGAAAAATTCATGGGATTTATTAACTGAGAGTTTTCTTGAAGAATTTGGTGAACAACAAAAATATACAGATCCCATGATCGATATCAAAAAGCTATCCCAAGGAGAGAAGGAGAAGATAAGGGATTATCATGCTCGTGTTCTAGAGCTAAGGAGGAAGCTCGATGCCCAGGTCCGGAAGGGAGGATTAGCGGATGGGTTGATGAATGGCATGGATAATATCCTCTGTAAGCACTTCATTCTTGGGATGAAGCCAGAGATCAGACAACGAGTGAACTATGACCGCCCATCTACCATTGAACAAGCAAAGGAGATTGCAAGAAGGCAAGAAGAAAGCATGGAAGAGGAGCCCAAAGAAATTGTTGCTAAAGTAGAGCCTACACCAACACCTTTGGTCCAGAATCCACAACCACTCTCGGTGAGCACAAATATTTCTCCTAATACATCTACTAAGTATGAAGATCTACTCAGGAAGATGGGCCAGTTAACTATTAATCTTCTTCAAGGAAAAAAATTTAGTTCTTAGGGAGGAGATAGAGGTCCAAAAAGAAATATTTCTAAAGTTGTACATTATGGTTGTTATAAAAAGGGTCATTATAAGTATAATTGTCCAGATAGAGCTTCTGCATCTGGTACAAGAGATAATGATAAAGGAAAAGTACCTGTGAATTCTTTTGATGTAGTAGATAAGAGCATAAATAATGAAGTAGATGTGTTTGTAACAAAAAGAAAGAAAGAAAAAGATAATCAAGATGGAAATGATCCTAAGAAGATGAAAGGAGAAACTAGTAAGAAACATATGAGAAGAAAGTTGGGCGTGCAGGATTTTCTTATTTCACAGGGACAAGGACCATACTCTATCTTAGAAGATTTGTCCAAAAGGCCTGCAAATATTACATATGGTCAAATATTGGCTATGTATTCTGAGAAGAGGCGGGAGCTGCAAAGTGGACTCAATGCTCGACGAAGGAAGGAGGTTTAGGTCCCTATTTTGGAGGCAGAGGCAAATCCCTACGCTTCAGAAGCTGAGGTATTATGTAATAGTATTTCAATTCATGATGTCTTAGTTGATGGAGGTGCTGCAATTAATGTAATGACCGATTCTGTAATGAATATGTTGGGTTTAAAAATTGATCGGCCCTCAACACTTATGTTAAAGTCATTAAATAAGGGAAAAACTAAACCAGAAGGTGTAGTTTCAAATGTGGTAATGTCTGTTATGGGTGTTGTAGGTGTGGTATACTTTTACGTGATGAAAAATGGTACTGTTGCGTACCCAATTTTGTTGGGAAGACCATGGCTAAGGAGAGTTCATGCAAGAAAATACTGGAATGAAGGCTTTATGACACTTGGACATGACAGAGAGAGGGTGAAGATAAATGTGATCCCTCGGCATCATAAGGCAGATCCTGTGGATTCAAGTGATGAAGCTGATGATTGGACATCCTCTGATTACTTTAGTACTAGCGAAGTGGGCACAAAAGATGAAGAAAGTGAGGTTGATGTTTTGGTCATGGATATCCTTCCAGTCACACTGACTCATGAACCCATAGAATTATCTGAAAAATAAATTGATGATCGTCTCTAATAAATAAAGATTGGTGATGCTGTGATGGAGAATGAGAAGGAATCCTACCTCCAGCTCTTTAGAAGGTACATACACCTATTCTCTTTTTATTACAAGGAACTCCATCAAGTAAATTTGTTAGAACATTCTATTGAGCTGGTAGATGGTGCTAAGCCCATAAAGCAAATGACATATAGAATGAATCCTGATTTTTCCAAGACTATAAAAGAAGAAATAGATAAGTTGCTTGATACATGATTCATATTTGCTGTGGAGAATTCATAATGGGTTTCTCCCATTGTGATCTCAATAAAAAAGAATGGGAAGTTACGCATTTGTGTTGATTATAGGATGCTCAATAAGGCACAAAGAAGGATCATTACCCTCTTCCATTCTCAGATCAGATTTTGGATGTAGTAGTTGGCCAGGAATGCTATAGTTTTTATGATGGATATAGTGGATACAACCAAGTTCATATATCAGAGAAAGATCAGCTAAAGACCACGTTCACCACTCCTTGGGGAATGTTTTCTTAGATAGTTATGCCTTTTGGGTTGTGTAATGCTCCAGCAACGTTCCAGTGCTTGATGAATAGGGTGTTTGAACCTTACATTGGGAACTTCATCAGAGTAATTCTGGATAATTTTTACATCTATGGGAGCAAGATGGACCACCTGCACCAAATGGAGATAGCATTTCAAAGGTTAGATGAAGCACAAGCCTCACTAAACCCTACAAAGTGTGTCTTTGGATGTTCTAAAGGTGTTTTGTTAGGGAATGTTATATCCAGAGATGGTAAAGGTACTGATCCTGGTAAATTTTCAAAAATCAAAGAGTTACCATTTCCTATGAATAGAAGTAAGTTGAGATCTATTTTAGGCCATGTGGGTTACTATAGAAGGTTCATCAAGAATTTCTCAAAGATCGCATAGCCACTAACCCAGTTCTTGAATAAGAACGTTACTTATGAACTAGGAAATAAGGCATATGAAGCTTTTGAACATCTGAAGGAAGCTTTGGTGTCTTCACCTATTTTAAAGAATCTAGATTGGAGAAAGACATTCATTGTGTATACTGATGCCTCAGATGCAGCACTAGGAAGTACTCTGAGACAAAAGGATGAAAATGAGAATGATCATCCAATTTACTTTGGGAGTAAACAAATGAGCAGTGCTGAGGTAAATTATACTGTAACTTAAAAGAGGCTCTAGCTATCATTTTTGCCGTAAATAAGTTTAGAAATTACTTTCTAGGGCAGAAAATTTATAGTTGTAATAGATCATCAAGCTCTAAAATATATTGTAAATAAGCCTAACCCATCAGGGAGGATAGCAAGATGGATAATTTTTTTACAAGAATTTTAATTTGATATTATAGATAGGCTAGGAAAGAAGCATGTCAATGCAGATGCACTCTCTCGAGCCTATGATGATTTAGGTTCATCTTGTGATGATGATGATTTCCCAGATGCAACATTGTTATCCCTTGACACAATCCCTAGTGAATACATAGATATTTAAAATTATCTGAATGAATTGAAGTTTCCTTATGGTGCCAATGTAAAGACTAAGAGGAAGATTACTCAAGCCAGTCGTCCATATTCTATTCTGCATGGAGTATTATTTCGAATAGGACTTGATGGAAAGTACAAGAGGGTAGTTGGACGTGATTAAGGGAAGGAGATGATAGAAGAATTCCACAATGGTACATGTGGAGGACCACTTCTCTGGATAACTTACAGCAAGAAGGATCTTGGATGCAGGTTATCACTGGCCCACTCTTTTTAGAGATTGTTATAATTATTGTAAGACATGTGATATTTGTCAAACACATGGTATCCGTAAGACTTCATCAGCTCCATTATGCCCTATTCTTCCACTTGGTACCTTTGAAAAGTGGGGAATAGACATTGTAGGTCCAATTCTAACTACCGGATGCCAAAATAAGTATATTGTAGTTGCCACATATTATTTAACCAAGTGGGTTGAAGCTTAGGCCATTGAAAATAGCTTCAATGGATGAAGTGGCAATGTTCGTATATGAACGCATTGTCACCAGATTTGGTTGTCCATTAGAAATTGTAATAGATCTAGGAAGCCACTTCATTATTGAGGTGGTAGAAGCCCTAGTCAACAAGTTTTCTATTAATCACAGGAAGACAACAGCATACAAGCCAAGCAAAAATAGACAGGTGAAACGAACAAATATTGTGTTATGTCAAATTCTAGCAAAAGATGCAGCCTTGCAGGTACATAAGTGGGATAAAAGGATTCATGTAGTATTGTGGGCATATAGGGAAACATCAGAGTCAGCAACAAGATACTCCCCATTTCAGTTGGCTTATGGCATTGATCCAGTTATTCGTATTGAGTTTGATATTTCCACTGTGAGAGTTATGAAAAAATAAAGGATGGATGAAAGTGATTCAGTAAAAGAGAGGTTGGTGCATCTTCATTTGCTAGAGGAAATGAGGGAAATAACGAAGGATACAATCTATAAGAAGAAAATGAAGCAGAAGGAATACTTTGATCAAAAGATCCATTAGTCTCTATTTCATGTGAATGACTTGGTTCTAGTATATGATTCTAGATACAAAAAAAGAAGGCAGAGAAAATTTCTTCCCAAATGGATAGGGCCCTACAAAATAGTAGTTGTGCATGAAAATGGTACATATCAACTAGAGGAATTGGATGGCACTCCCATTATGAAATGGGGTCAACCATGACAAGTTGAATATTTTCCAGGCACTAGCTTCAGATTGTCCATATGATTCTACTCCAAGGACGGAGTAGAAGCTAGGAAGGGGGAAAATGTCGACATTAAAATTTTTCTCCGTAATTTCTATTTTATTAATGTATGTATTAGGAATAGGATGTTGTTAAGTATAATTAGTAGTGGCATCCAATAGAAGATAACAGTGCCATCAGTATGGTGCCACCATTAAAGTATAGTATGGTAACATTCAAAGTACAAAAGGAATGTTGTGGGAAAAAGTAAATATTTGTCATAAGTGGTCCGGTAATGTTAAAACGTCAAAGTTGGGGTAAGTAGAGAAGTAGGGTCTACATGATTAGGAATTAGAAATATTATATTTGTAATAAGGGACAAGGAGTGATGTCATAAATATTTTGTGTATTTTATATGTGGAAAAGACTAAAAAGGTGGAACCCATGTGAGATGATAAGATTTATCTTATCTTAGAAGATAAGCCTACATGTAAAGGCATGGAATATGATTGGTTGGAAGATATTTCCTATCCTATCTTAGAGATAGGGTGGATAAGCCTGAATTCCTATAAATAAAGAGGCCACCTCCTCATTTAGTATAGAAGGAAGTAGTGAGAAATATTGTATGAGTAAGTGTGTAAAGGAAGCCATCATTTTTGAAGGTGTGTTAAAGAAGCCATTAAGAGGTGTAATTGTGAAGTTTCTCCGATAGTTATTATTGGATGGTAAGTGAATTCAGTAACACTTGAAGTACCTCAGGGGTGAGAATGTAACAATTTCATGTTGATATTATAATTTACACTTATATTTCAGATTTATCAGCATTCCTTCTTATCATAGTCTATGGTATTCTTGTGTTATGTTTGTTGTTGTGTTTCCTGATTCCATCCACCAAACTAAAAGTTTTGCATTAGTAAATAATCATAGCATGAGGAGTTCCCGGTAAATAATTATCATAGTGCTGGATTGGTGATGACATTTTGGTTCCGTTTCCGGGACCATTCCTCGTTGGTGGATTTTTTTGGAGGCAATTAACCTACAATCTATATTAATAAGAAGAGGAAGGTTAGATTATGTTTTTCATGTTCTATGTAGATGGTCTCATCATTACAAAAAAATTAAAAAAGTCAATAGAAGACTTCAAATCAGCCATGAAGAAGGAATTTGAGATAATTGATTTATGAGTGTTGAGATAATTTATTACAATTGAAGTCAAACAAATAGAGCATGGAATATTTGTGTCTCATGAAAAATATGGAAAACATATTTTGGGGGAGATTCAAAATGTTGGACACCAAAACAACATCTACACATCCTGAAACATGTTTAAAAATTATGAAAATAAGATTGAAGTAGTGGTGTAGATCCCATATGGTACAAAATGTAGGTAGAAATCTTGATGTACTTGACTACATATAGACCAAATATCATATATGTATTCATTCTAATTTCTAGGTCCATGGACACACCAAAGGAGACACATTAGCAAGGAGGCAAAATAATTTTAAAGGATGTTAATGGCACAAGAAATTATGGTATTTTATATGGTTTTGTTAAAGATTTTAAGTTAGTTGGATTCATGGTTAGTGATTGCGTGGGTATAGTAGATGATGGAAAAAAAACATATTTATATGTGTTTCATGTTGGTTCAGGATCCATTTTTATTAGCTTGAATGAAACATTCAGTTGTTTGACTTTTTATAGTTGAACCTCAGTAAATAACATCAAACTTAAGTGTAGGCAAAGCTATATGGATAAGAATAAACCTCTCAGATTTATATGAAAGATAATATGAAGCATCTACTATATTTTGTGACAAGTTATCTTGCATTGAATTGACAAAGAGAAGCCTGTTTTTTCATGGAAGAAAAAAACATATTATAATAATGTATTATTTTATTCCATAAATAGATGAGAAAGGTGAAATAGAAATTAAATTTTACAAGTCAAAGTAGCAACTAGCTGGAATTTTTACTAAGCCTATGTCAAAAGATAGATTTGAAAATTTTATAGGAAATTTGAGAATCATTTATGTGGTTTTGGCTAGCTCTAGATATCCAATAAGCTCCAAACAAGTCTTCCAAGGAGCTCTAGAATTTTCTATAAATTAGCTCCAAATGTTACACATACATCATCAAACCAAGACATTTTTTGACTAATAAGCTCCAGAACAACAAGCTCTGGAGAAGTCATCTCTGAACCATCTAGCTCCAGAAATAAAAAATTAGTTTCACGAGTGAATATAAATTTATTTTCTATAGGTCAAGATAATGGGGAATTGTTGAAGATCTACTCTTGAGACAATTTAATCTAAATTTTGAATTTTCCTCTCCTCACATATTTATCCTTGAATTTACTAAAATTTTTAAGTCCCAATCTTGTTTGACTCGAGTCATTTTTAAGTGGATTTTTCATTGATTTCAAGTGGCATTGAAGGAAAAAAGGGTTGATTGGTCAAGTGAAGAAGTTAGGGACATCGAAATTGATTGGTAGTGCGAGTTTAGGATAGTTTCATGTGCCTAATAATATGTGATAGATTGGTACATGTCAGAATGAGGTCATGTGTGAGCTATAACAAGGCTCATTTTAGATCTTGGAGTCAAAAATTCAAGAATGTATAGAAAGTGGCTCTAAGAAATGGTAATGTTATTGCATGCAAATGATATTGGTCATAGCTTCACAATAAAAAATATGGATAACAAAAAACATAAAATGTGTATAGGGATGTCTTGTTGTGTTTCATGCCAAATTTCATTAGATTCTAAAATGGGGATTTTGAGTTATTCAAGTCTTTGCAAAACTGGTCTCTTGAAAAGTCCATTTTGAGGCTCCTGGATTCTTAGCACTCAAAAAAATAATGAGGGATTATTTGAAAAAAATACTATAAGAAATATTTTTAGTAGACTCCAATCCTGAGGTAACGATAAAATTTATAGGTGAATTGGATTTGTTTTGAAAAAATTCATGAACATTCTTTAGACAAGTTTATTTTCCTCCTTAGTAGAGTCCTTAAGGTCAAGATGAGTTGTTTTAATCTTATAATAAATATTGTGAGCAATGAAATTGTTATCAAACATCTTAAAACCTCTTCTTGATTTAATGTTGACAATCAGAAGGCATTGAGGTGAGATTCTCAAGAATATCCTTCAGGTGTCTTGAAATGGCAATGTTGTTCTCTTAATTCAGACTGGTTAAGTCTTGTACAAGACCCCTATAGTGGTGTGATGGTTTAAAAAAAAGATATTAATTCATTTTCAATATTATTGTTTAGTTGAGATGGTATTGGTTTACTGGCTTGATTGACAAGTTTGTTGAAATTAGGTTTTCTCTCACTTACAAGCATACAATTTTGTTGTTCTGCAAAGAAAGGTTCAAAGCAGGGAATACGTGGAAACAAGCCATGAAACAAGAAGTTGAGTGTTGTTATGGACTCCAAATACCCTCTATGACTTCTTCAATATATTCACTAACCCTTGGTAGTCTGAATGCAACCATTTTTTCTACTACACGCAACACTGGTTTTTAGTGCATTACTGCTTGAATGAGGTTCTTAAAGGTTTGGAAAATGTTAGGAGATTTGATTCAAATAGCACATATGATAATAGTTTTATAGTATTATTTTCCTCCTTCAAAATTTTCTTAAGACTCTCTATAGGTATCTAAGATAGATCTCTTAATAATTGTTATAACCTTGACGAAACTTTAAAGCATTGTAATAGGAGTGTCCAAGGAAAGTTTGGAGAGTTTAAAATTAATAAAATCATTGGAGATGAATGTGATTGTTTCCAAGTGCCCACAATAATTCAAATTTTTTAATTTCATTTTGTCTTGAGAGATACATTAAAGTTTGTATACTCGTTAGTATTCCACTATCACCAACCCTAAACTAGGGTTTGCGAAACACATTTTTGATCGAAATAAAACATTTCCTCCAACCAAATTTTAACAAAATTTTGAGAAAATTTCTATGGAGACCTCATGTTTTGTTTTTATTTTTTTTTAAAGGTTTTCTTCATGTATCAAACTTAGTATTTTGTAGCAGAAATTTAAAATCATGCACAGTCATGTTTTCCAACAGTTAGATAAGGGTTTTGAAATAATTTTGTATTTTTCTCTTTGTGAGTTAGTATTGAAATATTCTCCTTGGTCATAAATGTCTATTCAAGAACAAGAGCAATCATATTTACCTGGTATGTTGTGTGGCTAGAAATAATGAACTGTCACTTGTCAAAAGAATGACAGTCCTTAAACAATGTTGCTAAAATCATCTTGTTTGAAGCTTATTGATCCAATGAAATCATATAGGATATGAAAACCATCATGAAGATGTTTGAAAAAAAGATATTTCTTGAATGAAGGAGGTGTAAAAATCAAATGTCATTCTTATTAAATGTTTCAAGATAGGGCAGTTGTAGAACTCAAATAAATAGTTGTGTGAATAGGTCATTAAAAGCGGTGCAACTTGTTCTCTTGCATATCATGAAGTCTCTTGACCTATAAAGATTCCCAAACATCATTTAATATTTATCTAACTATAATAATTAATATGAAGAGAAAAATCCTTTTTGATTCAAGACAACATGTAAAATCTTTCAAGCATAAACTTTTGAAGAAGTTGAAATGATATTGAATGGAGGAAAGTGAAGTTGAAGGGTTCTCCTCTATGAAACTCATAGTTTCAAAAGAAAGGAAGATATACACATAAAGTGTGGAATATATTTTTTATATTTAGCTTGATTAAGTAACAAATATTGAAAGAAGCATAATAGTCATATGAAAAATTTGGAATCAAAAATAAAGTGTGTTGATAATGGTCAGAGATATAAAAGTTGAAATAATAAAAATGAAATAAGATAAGGGAGAAGAAAATGAGCCTATGCATAGTAAAGGAAGGTAGGAAAATAAATGCATCCATATCAAAGATACAACAATATAGGATATAGCTTACAGAGGGGATGCTTATAAAAAATAATGAAGAGCAAGGATACAAAGATAGATCACAAAGTCTAATACAATAACTAGGGTGATGTTGATGAGAATTGATTGACAACCTAAATATAAATTATATGAGAAGTAGAATAATAAAAACTTGCAAAATATGATTATAAGGTGGAGTATGAAAAAATAAATGAATTTTGCCAGTAAGGGATCATTATTTGTTGATAAAGCTACAAGTAACTATATGATCAACTAGTAAAATTGTGATTGGATTTTCCTAAGTGGGTGCTTGGATTATAGGAGTATATGATCGTTGCAAGTTGTAGCTTCCTAAACTGGCCTAATGGGAGTTTGGAAACCTTCTAGTGGGTGCTACAAGGACTGTGAGGTGGGTGTTTCTCTGGTTGAGTGGGTGATCATTGAAACTAGAAATCATTTTATGTTAATAATGGATGTTCTTAATAAAATTCCTTTATTTCAAGTGGGTTTTCTCCCTCTAAGGGTTTACCACTATAAATTTAAGTGTCCTGTATACTTATCTGCTTGTATGCACCTTAATTTGTGTTCATGGATTTATTGATAATTCTATTAAAGAACTTTTAAAAATTTATAATTTGATAAGCACCTATTCATCCCCACCTATCAGTGCTTGTGATATCCAACAATTGGTATCAGAGCCTGGTCCTCTGGAGTTAAGCATAATAAATTGGAGGTGATCTTGATGACACAAGCATGGGTTATTTAATTAAATCAATATTGAAGATAAAGTATCAGATTGCTCAATCTTTGATATAAGGTTTCAAGAATGAGATTAAGCACATGGAAGCTCACCTTGTTGAAGAGATATTTGAAGTGGATTCATTTTTAGAATATGTTTCAAGATCTCTGAAACAAAAGGACAATGACTACGTGAAACTTGAAGAAGAAGTAAAGACCCTAAAGATTGAAATGAAATAGGTAGCTAAAAAACATTATGATTTGAAAAGAAAACATATATAGTCTCATGAAATAAAGCATGAAGTATGTTATGCATTTATTCAAGCCAAAAGTGAAGAGTGTGAAAAATTAAGTGAAGATTAGAATACTTTCAGAGAAGAAATGGTAAAAGAAAGGAAAAGAGATTTGAAGGATGAATAAAGTCATGAATGTTGTCAAAGGTGTTCAGAAAACAAGGAAGATGAAGAGGTTGATCCTAGCAAGAAAACAAATAAGAATAAGACAAAGGATATAAAGACAGGAAGATCTAAGTTAATTAGAGAGCTAAATACATCCAGGTATGACAGGAAATTTAATGGATATTATTTCTCATGTTATTAATTTGGACATAGAACTAGAGAGTGCAAGAAAAACTATCATGAAGGGCACCCATGGAGATCTGTTACTAATGAATATGAAAGGAACATAATATGTCGAAATTGTCGAAATAAAGGTCATATTGTCTAGAATTTCCTAGAAAAACCTATAAGTCAAGTTAGTAATAACACTTATTACTCAGAAAAAAGAATAAATCATGTCATATGTTATACATGTCATGAAGTTAGACATTTCTTAAAGAATTTATATGACTATGGAAAAAATTATCACATCAAAATTTTCTATACCTTTAGATGGAAAGAAAATAAATCCTTTAACATGAAGATAAATTCTAGAAATGAGACAAAATCAATCAAGCCTCAAGTAACTCCTAGAAATAAGGAAATGAAGTGGGTATACAGGATCAAGATAGAAAATTCAGAAGTTGAAATAACAAAGACTGAAAAATAAGGTGACATGGGCATATATGAAAGAGGCACAAAAAAATAATACTATGACATGCGAAATTACCTTACATGATATATCAACAAATGATGACAAAGGCAAGAAACATGAAAAAAATTCCAGTACAAAGGATGTAAAAATTCTTACTCAAGAAGTGGTAGAATAGGTGTATGAATTGCAACTTTCCTATTTGTTAATATTATAGAAGGAAGATTAGAGGTAAGGAAATGTGGTTATCTTACCTAGAAAAGTAGCTAAGAAGGTCACTAGGGTTATGAGGGCAAGAAAAGGGAAAATGGATTCACCATGTTGTTTTGATGACTTCGGGATATTTTGAGATGATTCAAGGCTCACATTATGCCCTATCTAAGCTTCTAGGAGGCATATTCACTTAAATTAAGCATTGGAATCAGAATGAGTTTTATCCATGATGCATAAGGTGTGTAGTGCTATGTTTTGTCAAGGTTTAATTTGGGTTATCTTGTGTAAAAATATTGAAATCAGTTTTATGGTGATTTTTAGCTCATCATATTGCAATCTAGATAAAACTACTTATCTAAGCTAGTTATGTTTGTTCATAAGTCTCATGACCTTGTCTCAAGAAGTATGTAAGTATTATTGAAAATATGAATCTAGGAAGGTGTATATTGTCATTACTAGGTGTTGAAAAGAGTGGTGTCACTGTCAAGAGGTTTTTTATGTGGTTAAATGCAACATCAAGTTTTTCAAATTTCTGTTCTAATTCATGAAGTCTTTGTCATCATCATTTTATGGTTGAAGGTCTAAAGTAAACAATGAGCATACTCCAAGGGGGAATTAGTAGATTCATGAGGTCTGAGCTTCATAGTTGCATGTCAAATTTCTTTTACTCTATAATGTGTCTAATATATCTATGTCATAGTCATAAAAATGGATTCCATGCTTTATGAAGTGATGAAGTGTTTTATAATTCTATCAATGCATAACGACCTGTATTTCCATGTGTTCAAATGTAAATGTGTTTATTGAAGTAATTATCATTTATTTTGGTCGAAGTTCAGATGTAAAATTTTATGCAACAAGTGTAAAGAGAGTTCTTTGAGTTCAAAATCATGACTCACACTTCTTAGAGAAACAAATAAAAAATAGTGGCATCTTGAAGGAAATTACTATGAGATACGGAAGTTAAGGAAACATATGTATAGAAGTCATATTACTTGGAGAAGCTACTAATTTGGTTTCAGTCCCGGCGCATTAAGAGGAGTATGAATTTGTTTACATGTCGATATTTGCATTATTGCGGTGTATTATTAGTATGAGATGACTTGATGTGTACTTTTGTTTTCTCATTCTAGGTCTATAGTGTTATAAGCCCACAAAGATAGTGTTCATTTGGGAGTAGTGTGTGTCTTCATATAGGTAAGTTAGTCAATATTATCAAGGTTTGTGGGGCTTATGGTGTCAAGTTTGAGTTTGTTGGAGTATAATTAAGTCACCATGTGTTCATGAGTCTATCATTTGTATGGAACTATGGAGATGTCACAGAAGTTGTTAAGTAATGTAATGTATAAGTATTATCTTCATGAACTATTTAGACATGAGTCTTGGTCTATTTCATGAATTTCAAATGTGGTGGATAGTTTTCTAAAGTCCCTGTGAATGTGGTTTACGAAGATAAAGTCCTAGTTTATCACTTTGATCTCAAACAACTTGACTAAGATAATGATTTGATCAAAAATCACATTATCACGGTTTTCAAAATAATTTAAGGTCCTACATGTATGAGAATGGGCTTCAAAGTATTAATATTCATTTGAAAAGGTACTCTACATGGTTATAAATGTTTTTTCAAGGTGTGGACACTAGTTTTGAGTAGATAAGAGAAAAATTAAGACAAAATGCTACCTCACTACCTTGACTGGGTCTGCATAGTTCTCCAAAGAGAAGTATCCATGGAAACTAGGTTTTGAATAGTCAAATGAAGGATTTTTAAGCTAAAATTAAAAAAAAATCATATAATCGCATAGGGCCAGAGGATGGAAAAGTTCCAAGGCTTCAAGTAAGTGTATCTTTTCGGTTATATATGACAGAATACGAGTGTTTACTCATGATCAATACTGATGGTGACTCAGGTATGGAAAATGGTCTCCCTTATTATTGACGTGTTTCTTGAGTTATCTATAATGAGGAAGTGTTTTCAAAGTGTTTGGAAGATATTTTTGTGGCGATGAAGATTAAATTATGGTCTTCACTCTTTGGTTAATGATGAATGCATATGGAGAAGTGTATTTCATGGGTAAATTGATCAAAGTTTAGCCTAACAGTTGGTTCCTTATCCTCAAGTGAAGACTTAGACACTTATATAGTGCTTATAGATAGTGGTATGAATGCTTAAGATTGTGTTACAAGAATTATTCACATGAAATGAGATATAAATTAAGTCATAATTAAGAATAAGGTAAGTGAACTAACAAGAAAGAGAAGCTTGAAGATCAAATCCTTCAATAAGGAAGATCTCAGTGCTCTATGATGAAGAACCAAGAATAATTAGTCCATGAAGTCAATGAAGTGTTCTACAGTTAGTAAACCCCATTCAAGAATGAGACCCTCATAGTATTTTCATAAAGGCATGTTAAATCAGGTTTGAGATGAAAGGAATCAGAATAAACCACCCTCATGAATGATAAAAAATGTAAAAGTACCTAATATTAGTTGGCGGAGCCAAAGAATAGAAAGAGTATTGAATTTTTTAAGAGTGAACACATGTTCATAGTTAAATGTTAGTATGGTTGCAGAGAAATATCAAGAAAAAGAATGAAAGAGTCTGAGAACATACAAAAATATGAGACTATGTCTATTGAATAAAATTATTATAGTTTTAAATGTATTTAATAGTGTGAATTGTTGAGGTGTGTAAGGAAATGGGAAATAAGTTGTAAAATCAAGAAAGTGAGTTCCTAATCTAGCTATTAAATCTTATGAATGAAAGTTGTGAGATAGGACAATTATCTACAAAGGAAGAGTGCTTGTGCTAATGGAGAGTTCAAGGAGAGCACAAGAGCTTAGAAAAGAGAAACACCATCCAAGGGAAATCTTGTGGATAGGTAAGTTTTTTTTCTCATGTTTATTTTTCGTTAACTATCATTGGTTCATTTCAAGTAGTCAAGATCCCTTTGTTAATGATTTCAACGAGGGAGATATACACGTTTGCAAATAGAAACAAGGTATGACAATGATATTTCCATCAAATTTTGTAGGTTTCTAAGGTTTTACCATCACTAAAAAGGGGGAGTTTTTTGGACTCCATTCTTTTTTTAGTGGTGTTTTTATTGATTTCAATTTTCATTGATGGAAAAAAGGGTTGATTGGTGAAGTGAAGAAGTCAGGGACATGAAGGTTGATTAGTAGTTCCCTTTCAGGATAGTTTCAGGTACATGATGAGATGTAACAGGTTTTTACATGTTAGATAAAGGTCATTTAAGCATGGGAGAAGCCTAGGAATATTGTCTATATCATGTTTGAGCTAAAACACAGATCAGTTCAGGTCTTGGAGAAAAAATTCAAGAATGCATAGAAAGTGGATTTTAGAAATGAAAGTGTTCTTGCATGCATATGAGATTGATCAAAATTTCAAAGGAAAATTATGGATAAAAACATATATAAGGTGTACAGGGATCTCTTATAGTTTTCTATTCCAAATTTCATTAGATTTTCAAATGGGGATTTTTATTTATTCTAGTCTTTGTAAAACTGGTCTCTTGAAAAGTCCATTTTAAGGCTCTTGGATTCTTATAAATAAAACAAAATTATGAGGGCTTCTTAAAATAAATCATAGAATAATTTTTTTTTTTAAACTCTAATCTAGAAGTCATGCAAAAAATTTCAGGACAATTGGATTTGTTTTGAAAAAATTATGAACATTCTTCAGACAGGTTTATTATCCTTCTTGGTATGTATCTGAGTCTTTAAGGTCAAGTTGAGTTTTTTTGGTCTTATAATAAAGTTTTTAAGTGATGAAATTGTTAGGGAACCTATGATAAAAAAATATTTCTCTGATGTTAACAATCACAAGGTGCCAAGGTATGCTTCTCAAGCATATCCTTGAGGTTTCTTGAAATGACAATGTTGTTCTCTTAAGCCTGACTGGTTCAGTCTTCTACAAGACCCCTATAGTGGTGTGATGGTTGAAATAATTGCTTAGTAATCCTTAAAAATTCATTTGCAAGATGATTGTTTAGCTGAGATGGTATTGGTTTACTGGTTTGATTGAAAACGTTTTTTGGGGTCAAGGTTGTTGTCACTTGTAGGCATAAAACTATTTTGTTCTCCAAATCAAGGTTTGAAGTAGGGTATAGATGGAATAAATAATTCAAAAAATAAGTTGATTATTTTGAAAGAGTTTAAATAACATCTATGACTTCTTTAAGATATTCAATGGCCCATGTTAGTCTCAATGCAACCATGTGCCTACTACACACAACACTATCATTTAGCCTATCACTATTTGACTGAGGGCCCTGAACATTTGAATTTTTTTAGGATAATTAATTCAAAGAGAACATCTGATAATTTTTCTATATTCGTATTTTCCTCCTTCAAAATGTTCTTAAGACTCTCTACAACCATCCAAGATAGATCTCTTAATGACTGTTATAACCCTGGTAAAACTTCAAAGCACTATAAAGGGAGTGTATAAGGAAAATTTGGAGAGTTTCAAATTAATCAAATCATTGGAGATGAAGGTCATTGTTTCCAAGTGCAAAAACTAATTCAAATTTTTGAATTTTCATTTTTTTCTTGAGAAAGAAATTCATGTTTATATGCTCTCGGATATTCCACTATCAGCAACCCTAAACTAGGATTTTAAAAACACATTTTTTTCTTGAACAGAACGTTTAATCTAACCAAATTTCACAAATTTTTTGAGAAAATGTCTATGGATACCTCACGTTTCATTTGAATTTTGTGATGAAATATTTTCTTCATATATCGATCTAGTATTTTCTAGCAGAAATTTAAAATCATGCATAATCGGGTTTTCCAACAGTTTGGCAAGGTTCTTAAAATAATTTTTAATTTTTTTATATTTGTGAGAAAGTATTGAAATATTTTCATTGGTCATACACATCTATCCAATCACAAGAGTAATAATATTTTCCTAGTATGGTGTGTGGCTAGCAAGATTGAACTATCACTTCTCAAAAGAATGACAATCTTAAACAGTATTGCAGGTTTGTGAGTGAATATTTCTCAAATAATCTTGTTTGAAGGTTATTGATGAAATGAAATATTATAAGATCTAAAAACTGCCATGAAGATGTTTGAAACTCAGATATTTATCGAATAGAGGAGGTGAAAAGTAAAAAGTGACTATTTTACAATGTTCAAAATACAAGGTAGTTGTAGAACTCAAAGAAATAATTGTATGAATAGGTCATTAAAAGTGGTTCAACTCGTTCTCTTAGATCTCATGAACTGTCTTGACCTAAAAATAAGCCAAAAAATCCTTGTATATGTCTCTAACTGAAGTAATTAGGATGAATAGATTTTTTTTTTGATTCAAGACAACAAGTCAAAGATTTCAAGCTCATACCTTTGGAGAAGTTGAAATGATCTTTAATGGAGGAAGTGAATTTGAAGATTCCTTGTCCTATATGAAACTCGTTGTTTTAAAAGGAATGTAGATAGAAACATATAAGTGTGGTAGAGATTTCTAAGATTGAGCATGAGTAAGTAACAAAGACTGAAAACAACATAATAGTCATATGAAAAAGTTGGAATTAAAACTAGATTGTGTTGATAATGGTTAGAGATGTAAACAATGTAACAAAGAAAATGTAATAAGAGAAGGGAAAATACTATGAGCCTATGCACAAAAAATGAAGGTTTGGAAATTAAATGCAACAAGATCATAGATAGAACAAACTAGGATATAGCTTACAAAGGGGATGTTTATCAAACAACAGTGAAGAGAAAGAATACACAGGTAGATCATAGAGTCTGATACAATAACCATGGTGATGATGATGAGAATTGATTAACAGCCTTATGAAAAATCATATGTGTAGTAGATTGAGAAATAATAGGAAAATCAGAGAATAAGGTGGAGTATGAACAAATAAATGAATTGTGTCAGTAAGGGATCATGATTTGTTGATAAAGTAACAAGTAACTATATGATCAAACAATAATATTGTTATTTCATTTTTTCTAACAGGATGCTTAGGTGACATGAGTAGATACCCCTTGTAATTTACAACTTGCTAAACTATCCTAATGGGTGTTTGGCAACCTTTCTATAGGTGCTAGAAGGACTGAAAAGTGGGTGCATCTCAAGTTGAGTGGGTGCTCAACCAAACTGGAAATCATTGTATATTAAGAATGGTGGTTCTTAAGAAAATGCCTTGATTTCAAGTGGGTTTTCTCCCTTTAAGGGTTTCCCACTATAAATTTGGTGTCCAGTATACTTATCTACTTGCATGCACTGTAATTTATGTTCATGGTTTGATTAATAATCCTAGTTAAGAAATTTTAAAAAATTATTAATTTGATCAGAACTGATTCGGCCCCCCTCTCAATGATTTTGATATCCAATAAATATTTTGAATACTCTCTTGAGAGGGAAAAGATATTTAATGTAAATATATATTTTTAATTAATGTGAGTAGTTGTATGCAAAAAAACTAGGCATAATTAGGAGAAAATAGAGAAGCAAAAATATAAGAGGGTAAGTGTAAAAATAGAGTAAGAACTCGTTAATATGAAAAACAGTTTATAGAATTAAAATAGAGGAGTTTTAGAGTTCTTAAAAAATATATAGCAGTGGGTGGACAACATAATATATGTGGAATCTCATTATTTCAATGAACAACGGAAGGGTCCCTTCTTCGAAACCTTCGGCTCCCCCTGCTTAGATCCTCAATTGGTTATCCAAGCTCTTTGGGGACATGCATAAGGAGCTGGGAAAAATATCACCCTCATGGAGGAAAAGAGGATACATATACAGAGATACAAGAAAATGTTGTTCATAGAGCCAAAAATTGATTCAAACACATAGCTATGGGAATCTTTGGAGGCCGAACACCGAACATTAATTTTGTGTTTGCATGGTGCAAAATAAAGTGGGCTTCCAAGATGGATATTAGGGCACTCACAAAGGATGAGTTCTTTTTTTTTTTCCAAGAGGAATAAAATCTACAAAGGGTGATGTTTGGTTCACCCTGGTTCTATGGGAATGCAACTCTCACCCTTATGCATTAAAGGCATGGGCTGACTCCAGTGTTATCGTTCATTAATCTCCTAGTTTTGATTTTCCTCCCAAATATCCCCTTGAAGTCATCAAAGCTTGAGGTGTTTTTTTGGGATAGAAATATCGATGGGTGTTCTCATTGCTCTTAATCCTACTACAAAGAATAGATCGAGACTTGTTTTCGTGTGAATATGTATCAATGTTTTTGGTAGCGGCCAAAGTACCTAAAATAATTCTCCTGAACACTGTTTATGGGTAGTATGAACAAATTATCGAGATTGAAAATCCTCATATTATTTGTGAAAAGTGCAGAGTGGTTAGTCGTGAGGCAAATTCATGTAGCTGCGTTATAAAAAAGATGCAAATTTAGGAAGGAAACAACGAATACCACCAATTGACAATTTTTCATATTGATGATGAAGTTGAAAAGGTGAAATTTGTGGCTACATAGGATGAGAGACAAGAAGATACTGATACTTTTTCTTAGACAATGGAAGAAAATGAAGTGGTTGAGTTGTGTGGTGATGGTGGCGTTGTTTACGTGGGAGACGAGGAGTGGCCCAAAGTGAACGACCATTTCTGGTCAACCATGTTGGATGTGGTCATTAGGTGGGAGGATTCAAATTTAAATTCAACATTGAATGTTGTTGCTAGGCACGATGGCAAGAGGAATGGTTTGAGAGTGGTGTCTGAATGAGGTGTAGACAAATTTCCATGGACCTATTAGGATGGACGAAGGGAAGGGATGGGTTGGGCCCTCTGGTTTAGTGGTTGGGAGTTCTGTTGAGTGTGGAAAGGAGCCTGGTTAGGGGGACAACGTAAGGTTTATATTGATAAGAGAAAGTTGTTGATATATCTTGGGGTTTGATGGAGTGATAGGGATGGGGTTAGAGGAAGTACTTAATGGGCAGAGTTGGATTATTTTCCACCCAAATAAGGTTGTAAATTCCACTCGTGTAACATGGATTAGTTCTTAAAGACCTGTTGATGCTGTGTCTTGAGGTGCGCTGGGTTTAAGACCATTTGACCAGGTAAATTTTGTTTTTTTTTATGGGTCTAGTCTATTTATGGTTAGGATTTGTTCTTTTTTTGGCTCCTGGTAGAGGATTTATTTAGTTTATCCTCATTTTTATATCTTTTCTCCTTGTACTAGTGGGTTTTTGGTCCCCTCAAAACCAAACAATTACCTAATCTAAAAAAATAATGAAGATATAAAACAAGATAATAGAGAGAAAAGTAACCGAGATATAGAGATGGAAAATACAATGCCTAATATATGTACAACAAAAATTATACACAAAGAAGAGAGAGATGAAATTAGCACAAAATAAAATTAGAAGTTTGTGTATGTAAAAATAGAGCAACAACTTTAATACTTATACATTAAATTGTTTTTTGATCTACTATAAACATATTTGTCTTTTTTTGCTGAGTTATAATTTTCTCTATTTCTCTTCTTCTTTCTTTCTTGTTATCTATATTTACCAACACTAAATTTTTTGAACAAAAATAAGCTCCCTTCAAGGGAGACTGAATCTCTATTACTTATATTCATTTCCATCTCTTATTTGTTTGTGGATATTTGGGGTGTGATTTGTCCATCATGCTACATATTTTTGGTTTCTTGCACGGTCCTCTTGGTTTCATCTTTTGTATCTTATTGTATAATGGAGGGGGGCCCCACTCAAAACCATTTTTTTTAATCAATAATAAAAATGATTGTGTTAGATAAAATTACTCAAATATCTATTAAAAAAGTCATCAATTCTTTTCACCATCTCCTTCTAAAGGATTTTTAAATCATACTTTTAAAATGATGAAACTTAGAAAACCATTCACATTCAAATACAAAGAGAACTTCTAATTTTCTTGTCGAGTGCAATACTTAAATAAAAAATAAATATAAATTCAAACAAGTACATTTTTTTATGGAGGAAAAAATGCAGAATACTAAACCAGATATTGGAGATAAACAATGCAAGAAATCCATTGTGTAGTGCCCACTTCCCTTTGACACATTTTTGTTATTGATTATGATACTATCTGCTATATTTATGGATATTGTTGTCACTTTTGTTTTAGCTTGATACTAGATGCTAGAGATATTGGATGGTTGTTGTTTCAATTCACATACGATGCATTTAGATTATTAGAGATTGTTATATTTGATGTTAAGATGTTGTGGACATGATTGTATATATGCTTCTCACATGTGATATATTTTTCCACACTTCGTAGGCTTTGATAATTGAAATAATGTTGTGATCATTTTGACTTGGATGAAATGTAGAATAAAGATAAAATTTTAGAAATGGTAGATGATGATCTGTTATATATATATATATATATATATATATCTATATATATATATATATATATATATAGATGATTTTAGATTTAAATTTCATATTTAATTTGAATTTTTTGATATGGCCACGAGGCCGAAGGAGGTATATTATATTTTACAGGTATATATATATATATATATATATACAACAAACATCGGGGGGATTGGAGACCAACCACATTAGAATTCTAGATGAATTCCACTAGGGTCACCATGGACAACATGTAATTGTGTGTGTGTGTTAGAATTACTTGGTTAAGGGAAAATTGTGACCAAGGGGTCATGTGTTGTCCTTTGTTTTAATTTCCATTTTATTAATGTTAGTATGTGTTTCTTTTAGTGACGTAATTTACTTGTTTTAATTATTTAGATTTTGTATGTATGTGTTACCCCTATATTATTCATGGGTTGTAGTGTCTTAATTAAGCTAATTTAACCTTAGTCCTAAACTAATTAAAGATGTGACCAAAAAGGAGTTCATTTATTAGACTTGATTTACTCTTAGCTTTTCTGTTGTGTGTTGAATGCTTGAGTTTTTGAGTGTAGTACACTCTACCCTTCATGGGAAAGGCGAATTTAGCCTTAGAGGCCAAATTTGAAAGCTTGTGGGACAATTCAAACTTGTCCCACACCTCTTAAATGCCTATGCCAACCCTACTTATGGGTTTGGGGGGTCAAATTTATGACCCCTATTAGGTTTTTTTGGAAGATAAAAAGGTAACATGTTTTATTGCACTTTCTTTAAAGTATTTATTTTTGTCCTTAACAGGGTGTGGGCTTAGATGGAGTGTGTCATTTTCTTGTTATTCCTTCAACCACTTATTAATTGTGCACTGGAATATGAGGTTGACCAAGGTGATGTGGCAGTGGAGAGGAAATGAGGTGTCATCATACTTGGAGCCACATCATCCTCCTCTCTCCTTTTCTCTATTTATTGAAATCATTTTACTTGTTTGAGGGTTACTTCATTATTTTGATGATCTTGTAATTTTTGGGGAGAGTTAGAGGATTTTTTGAGGGAGCTTGTGGATTGTTGGAGCCTTGTTGATGCTTGTTTTTATTTTGAGGATCTTGGAATTTCATTCTTGGAACAAGCTCTACCATGGAGAGGTAGGAGCTTCACCTTGTTTAAATTATGTCTTTATTTTGTGTTTATATGTTGTGTTGAATGTTGTCTTCTTTTGGAATGTTTGTTGGGTATGAGTAAATTTCCTAAGTTTGGAGTAGGAGGAGACTATGGGGAGATTTATTGTAGGGAGTCATAAGAGTTTACTTTCTTGTGGAGGGAGTTTGGGTTGGGTGTCCCACCTTGTATGAGGAGTGCTTGCATTTCTTCTTGTTCTTGTTATGAGGGAGGCATAAGAGCATATGGAGGTATAAGGGGTACTTGAGGGAGGCATAAGAATTTGTAGGGGATTTGAGATATGCATTGCAAGCTTTAAGGTGGGAACCCATTTTCATTGGGAGGCATAAGTGGCCTCCCCATAGGTCTTGCTCTTTTGGCTTTCTTGATAAGCCTTGTTATATTTTTGTTTTGTTGATTCTTCTTGCTTGTGTTGTTATTTTGTTTGAATGTGGATGGAATGGATTGTGAAACTATGTTTGTTAAGTATTGTGGAAGCTTGTTGTTTCCATGTGTTGAAATCATCTTCCATTATGATGTGGCTAGAGCTAGGGGCCAATGAAGAGGATGACTTCTCGTCTTCATTGGATGTCTCGGTTGGGTGGAGAGCATTGCCTCTCCCCCCATTTTTCTGTGATTAAAAAAATCTTTGGTGAGCTGTATTTCTTGGAGTTGTGGAGCTTGGAGTGTTGTTGGAGACCTTGAGAACTTATCCTTGTGAAGAAATTTATTTTATTCCCACTTAGAGTGGAGGAACTTGTATGATTGTAGTTTCCTTTATTTATATTCTTGTATTATTTCCCACCTTGAGTGGATAAATTTGTAAAAATCTTGTGGAGAATATTTTACATTCAAATATTTGTATATTGAAAAGAGATAGAAATATTTGTGTGAATCAGTTGTGAAATGGAAAAGAAAGTGTACTTCATTGTGAATATTGTAGCATTGTATAAGAGAAGAAAAAATAGAGGGTGTAAGAAGTTGAACTATTATGCATAATAAATTTGAATGGAAAATAAAGTCATTGTAGCTATTTTGAAAATATGCATATTATAGTGAAATGAAAAAGAGAACAAGTTTCAATATATTGTATTTAGAAGTGTTGATTTTTTTATATAGCAAGCAAATTACAATGTAAAGTAATAAATTTAAATACCTTTCTTTGAAATGGAAAGAACTTAAGTGTTAGTGATTTCTTACTTACTAAATAAATCATCTCCTAAAACTCATTTTGCAATTGTCTTTTTACTTGATTAATGAAGAAGGTAAATTTCTAAGGTTAACTTGTAACTCTCAAAGAAGAAAAAAATAAAATTTAAGTACATGATAATACATTAATTGTTGCTATGTTTTTAAAATTACTATATTTAATATTTACCTTTTAATACACACACACACACACACACACATATAAATAAATGAAAAGTTATTAAATTTAAGAATTTATAAGAAAATGTGTGTATTTGAGAGTTTACCAAATTTAATTTAAAAACCAAAAAAAGGGGCAAATTAAAAGTGTGGTCTACACTTATTTTAACAAATGGAAGAAAAGGGGGTTGGAGGGAGGGTCACCGACCCCATCCCCCACCCCATTAATAAATGGGATGGGGGGTGGAGTAGGTGACCATCCCCCAAACAAAACATACTTTGCTCTAAACTTGTGGCCCAACCTAGAACCTGCGCTTTTCTCCTTTCATGACCTATACATCTTTGGCTATGGCTGAACCTTTTGGTTTTCCCCACACACACACACACACACACATACTATTTCACATGCATGTATATACCTGAATATATATGTATTAAGTTTTTTTCCTTCAATTAAATCTATTTCGGGTTTATCCCATATATATATATATATATATATATGTGTGTCTATGTATATGTATATACATACATACATACATACATACATACATACATATAGACACATTATATGTACACACACACACACACACACATTTTCATATACCCAAATGGTTATATAAATCAAATCTAGTAATTTCATTGAAATAGAAAAAGACAAAAAATATCCACAAGCCCATTTGGGCAAATACAAGAAAACAAACTAAATAAAATGGAAGAATACATTTTTCAAACCCTAATGTGGGTATCAACAAAATAGGAAAATAATGGAGCTTTGGAAGCCTCTTCCAAGAACTTGAGGTGGTCTCTAATGGCATCTCTCCCCTTCCTCCTCCATTAGCCTACATAATAGAATAGAAACATTGAGACCAATGAAATGAGAAAGGAGACTTCATGAGGATGTTTTAGGGTTGGGTACCCTTTTTCCACATCAAGAGCCCAAATTGAATCCATCCAAGGGATGAGATTCATCCCTACAAAAAAATAGGTGGAGAAGGGGGGAGTGGGAAATTACCCTTCAATTTAAATGTCTTAATTTTAAAACATGAGTTGACTTTTAAGGGGTTACTTCTGGGGTAGGGAAGTGTTCATTATCCCAAACCCAGTTTTTAACATGGGACCTTGCTAGTTGTTTCAACCTTATAGAAATTAAATAACCTTGGTATTTAATTTCATTGACCACTTTTACCCTTGACACCCATGAGGTGGGGGGATTATTCAACTTAGTAGGAATTAATTTATTATTTAAATAAACCTTAAGGAGATCAAACTTGCTTAGTCAAAACAATGTACCTATGCATACTGTAGATTTCAAATATTGTGTTATCATGGAATACAATTTTTTTATTTGTGTCATCACCTTAGGGACATTAATATGGCAACTATCATTTTCAAAAACTTTTGTGGGCACGCTTTTCAAAAAAAATATTCTATAATTTTTCTATTAAACCTAGATTGTTCTTAGGTCTCGTGCGAGCGTTTTAACGGGTGTTACACATTGTTTCGTTGATTATAATATAATACTGAAATTTGATTTAAAACTTGAAAGAAAACCACACAACTGGAAAATTAACAAGTCATATTCGATAGGACTATGATAAAACCATACATATTTTTACAAAGCATTAATTTTCCGAAAACAACATTTCAATATGCATTCACAAATAACACTCTTTCCTGTTAATTTTCGCACATCAATCATGTGCTTAAAGAGTAAATTAGATTACCATTTCGTTTAAGCGTTTGGTCTGCTCAGCATAAGATCTTTGCTTGTCTTGTATATAATACAACTCCGATGCCATTGCCTGAAGAAGTAATAGAAATAAGCTGAATGCGGAATGCAATGTCAAATATTCATTTCCACATTTTTTGTTGCATGTCAAATAATTAATCTTGAACGCACCTGAGCTTGCTCAAACAACTCATTGGAATAAGGCTTACTTTCGTTTTCCTCAATTATCTTATCTACTTGCTCCAATAATTCAATTATTTGCTTTTCCTTCTTTTTTGCTGATGGATTTTTTATTATCGAACACGACCATTCTCCAATTGCAGCGACGTAAAAGATCCTGTATGAATCTAATAGACATGAATCATAGCTTTAAAATGAAAAAGTCATAATAGCTTTTGCATCATGCATAAGGAACTTTGAAACTTTAGTAATGTTATTGAGGACTCAGATAGATTATCTTTTTTAAATTTAAGGAACATCAGGGGGTTGCCTATGTTTTCTATAGTATAAGATTATCTGGGAATTTTAATTGTAATATTTTCTAATATTATATTTTCGTCAAGATTGTTTTGTTATTTAGAAAAAAAAAAAAATATATCTAAGAACAACAAGTAGATCACCTACCAGTTTGTTCAAATCAACTTCTACCTTAATTACCTCCGAAATAACCAACAAACTTATACCGCACGTCTTCACCTTACCATTCAAAACACTATTTTCTTTGGGGTTCATCCTCCTTATACAACTCTTTATAAATTTGTTCCTCTCTTATATTTTTAGTATGAAAAAAAATGTGAAAAAAAAAACACAATCTATTGCAAATATATAACTACTCCATATGATAGACAAGCTGCTTTCTGGTTTGTTTACTATTAATAAAAATATATTATTCTACAACACTTGCTTTATAGATTATTCACTCACAACCGGTACGTTGAGAATTTTTGTAGTCTACAACTTGTTGGAATGTAAAAAAATTTCCCCTCTCCAAAACATATTTGTGTGGTATTTAGATTTAGAATTGTGATTGTATGATTTAGAATTATTTTGTTTCTAAAAAAATTTTAAGTTCATTGTTTGTGATTATGTCGATAAAATATTAATTTTATTTCAAGACATTTAAAAATATATAAATTTATTAGTGTTTAAAACAAGACTTATAAGGAAGGGATATAGAAAGAAGGTTCCAAGAATTTAGAGAAAGAACATATTTGACTTATATTCAGACACTTTAACATCCTAAAAAACTATTTAATTATTTTATTTATTCTCATTATGATTATATAATATTTACATAACAAAATAATATCAAGAAAAATTCTACTCTTTTCTAATATATCACAACTTTTAAAATAATAATTTTATATTAACTATGTAAACATAGACAAAAGTTACATAAATTTCATTAAACTCAATTAAAAATCATAAAATGAAATATCAAACATGATAAATATATGCTTCAAATTATATTCTACTTTTGTAAGAATTTCAAAGACCAAAACTGAATAAAAAAAAAAGCTGAGTGACAATATTAGGGGATTAATGTGATCAGGCATAGAATTTGAAGTCGTCAATGCCCTTCATAATGTCTTTCAATTTGTCATAGAATGGTGATTAAAAATTTACACTTTGGGCGAAAAAAATTAAAATTTAACAATTCCAATTCAAAACTAAAAGGCATTTAAATGTTATAAATTTTCATTCGAAAGGCTAACTAAAAAAATAACTTGTCATGTAGATTATATGTTAAGTTAAGTTTTATAATTTTTTAAATTGATTTTTAATAAATTAAATATTAAATAAAGATTAGAGCAACAAACTTCATGCTTGCTAGCTTTCTATTTTATATATTAAAAAAGGATCTTCACTTATTTCAAACAAATTATTCACAAAATCACTAGGAAAAAGGTTAAATCTCTAGAAAATAATATTACCTTTGCTCTTTTTTTTTCAAACTAGTGATATTTTGTTTTAGATTTTCCTAGCTTGTAAATCATGTTTAGAATTCCCGTCTTTTTATTTTCAAAATAGTGATATTCTGCTTTAGCTTTTGATAGCTCGTAAATCATGTTTGGAATTCCCGTTTTTTTTTTTTTGTAAACTCGTCATTTAAATTTGATTTATCTAGATTATTTAATTTATATAAATTTTTAAAATTAATATTCTAGATGTTATATATTTAATAATTTTGAAATTTTTTCATATTTGTTTTTATTTAAATTAATCAGATATATACTAAAAGGAAATTAACCTTTTCATTTTTTCTATTGAAGGGTAATGTGTTATTTAATTTCTCATTTATGAAGGGTAAAGCTTAATCTAGTCTTTCAAATTAAAATATGGGGAGCAACGTTCAAAATTGTACCCATTATAGCCCGTTCGAGGGCTCCAAACTGTCAAAAAAGGGCAATTAAAAATTTTCGTGTAAAAAACAAACTCACAACTTATTAACTCATTTGGCAATTGGGAATTATATGTTTTTACTTGTACTGTCACAAGCAAGGGCTATGTATTAAAATGATTGTCAGTCACTATCAATCGCATTT
Source organism: Taxus chinensis (assembly GCA_019776745.2). Taxonomy (NCBI): domain Eukaryota; kingdom Viridiplantae; phylum Streptophyta; class Pinopsida; order Cupressales; family Taxaceae; genus Taxus; species Taxus chinensis. Next base: position 703,189,310 of record CM034146.1, on the reverse strand, counting down.
GTAAATTCCTAAATATATATTTTGCAGCAAGTAAAAATCTAGATGATGTGATCAAAATGTCATAGGTATATGCTGAAAATTGATATCATTATTCACAATTACCATCAAACCTATCAAATCCAGTAACTGACGCTAACACATTTTCCTTATGGTGTAGTTTTGACAATTGATAACCGAGTCCTTTGCCTCAATCTTCTACATTTCTTATTTACTTTTTATCTTCTTTTCACTTATTTAACATTTCTTTTGTGCACTACAATTAAATACATAATCTCCTATAGACCAATATACCATCATCTCACTGCATAGGTATGTTTTGGTTCAGATCACAGGAGCTCTTCCATATCTTACTTTAGGCCCTCAATCAGAATATGACAGGTACAAATGTGTATTCTCTTCATCTCTCACAATCTTACTTAAAGAGGATCAAGCTTCAATATTTCTGATTTCTACTCAATGTTATCTGGAAATCACATAGGAGTTTCTAATCTTTGTCATAGGGTCTTAACTTTCAATAGACAAATATCTCATGCTCAATATGGGCATATGCAGCTGGTATGTTTGATTAAAATTGTAAGTGGTAGAGTATAATAATATCCTGATCCTAACCCTATAATTCTATTGCCATGATGTGCCAAAATTAGTAGAAACTTGACAAGGTCATAACTTGAGCTCTGGGTGTCTGTTTGAGTCCCTTTTTTTTTAAAACCACAAGTTTTGATGAGACAAATGCACTAGTCAATCCGCTCTACTAGTTGGAGAAATTTTCGGCACATTTTTGGGCCTGAAATCCACCATCTTAAGGCCAAAAATTAGGATTTAAGTTGTAGTTCATTTTTTTCCTATTTTAGGGCATTAGTTCATTTTAGTCTATTACTTGCATTATGAGTTGGAAAGTTAGAAATTCCTCTAATTTAGGAATATAGAAGATGTGTGGTAATTTTTGTGCCCATACAAATAAGCATGGAAACTTACTAAGATTAGTAGGTTCTAGTAAACTGCTAAAAATAGTAATTCCTGCCACCTAGAGTAAATTTAGTCAAAGTTAGCTACAGTTTGCTTGGAAACTCGAGTTGGGAGTTATTTTCCTATTTAGGAAACATTGTAATTCATGATTGAATAATGAAGAAGGATATCTGTTTTCTTTTGGAGTTCTTATTATTTTTCAGTATATCGAGTTTGTTTAGAATTTGGCTACATTATCTGGTATCAAAGTGAGGTTTGAGTCTTAAAAAAATGATAGAAAGAGGAAGAGGAGATAGTATTTCCCAGATGAATAGAAATATTCAAGATCTACAGAGGCAAGTTACTGCACTTGCCACAATGATAACCTAGAGAAGAAATCAAGGTAGAGATGACACATATGGAGAAGAAGTACTTTGTGAGGAGGAGGAAATGGAAGTGCCAGCCTTAACTTTTGAAGAAAGAATGCTTTAAGCATTAGAAGGAAATAATTATGGGATAAGATTTGATGTTTCAGAGTATGGAGGTAGTCTAAAACCATAGGAGTTGATAGACTGGTTGACTAAACATGGGAAATTTTTTTTGAGTGGAAGGCTATGTCAGAAGAAAAGAAGGTAAAATTTGCATGCACGAAATTGAAATCTCATGCTATGTTATGGTGGGATTACCTATAGAAAAATTAGTCAAGAAAGGGGAAATAAAGAATGAGGACGTGGAGTAAAATGGAGAATAAGCTCAAAGATAAATTTCTCCCTATGGATTATGCACAAACCCATTACAGGAGGTTTCAGAATCTCAGACAAAAATTACAAACAGTGGAAGGATACATACATGAGTTCTACAAGTTGTCCATTTGTGTAGAGCATGAAGAAACTAAGAAACAAATGGCTGCAAGGTATGTAAATAGATTAAAAATTTCTATTCAAGATGAGATAAGTATGCACATGATTAAGAGCATAGAGAATTCCTATCAATTAACCTTACAGGATGAGGAAAAAAAAAAGTCATCCAAGTTTTAGGAGATCACCTAGAATGAATACGGGGCCTCATTTTCCTTTCAGGGATGAGCTGGTTTCAGCCAAGGTAGGGGAGAATCACCTCATGGAGTGGAAAAGAAAGAAGATACGAGACAAGATTCCCAGGATCAATAAAGAGGTCGAGGATTTTCTAGGGGTAGAGGTCATGCTGGCAATGGAGGATGTGAGGCTACACGAAGACCATTTGTTTTTGAGGGACATAGGGATTTTGAATACCCCGCATTCTTATACACATGACAGGAGGAAAGAAGATTGTCGAAGAGTAAATCTTGTTGAAGCTGAATAAGTAGAAGACAAACATGAGGTCTAGAAATTCCACCAGATGTTGGAGAAAATAAGGTGATTAAGAAGATGATGATTGCTCCAAGAAGGATATTGATGGTGATGCATATCTACATACAAATATTTTAAGAACAATATGCACTTCAGGAGGAAAGAAAATTATGTAATGTTATTATTGATGGTGGTAGTTGTGAGAACATGGTTTCAAATGAGATGGTCAAGAAATTGGGTCTGCATTATGAGAAGAACCCTAACCCTTACTGTATTACATGGTTTAAGAAGGTTAATGAAGTTACTGTTGATAAGATATGTTTAGATAAATTTTTCTATTGGGAACTATTATAAGAATGAGATTTGTTGTGATGTTATTCCTATGGATGCATGTCATATGCTGCTAGGAAGACCATGACAATTTAATAGAAAAGTTATTCATGACGGGGGAAAGAATACTTATAATTTCTGGAAGGATGGCACAAAAATTGTTTTTCTACCTCTTAAGGAAGAGGGGGAGGCTGAAAATATGCTTTCTATAAAAGAATTTGTGTAGGAGGCAAAGGCAACCAGTTTTTGTTATGCACTAGTCACAAATAAGGATGAACCTGTAAGTGCACAAATACTAGAAGAAATAGAAGAATTAATAGAAGATTTTTTGGATGTTATTCATAATAAGCTACAAGACAAATTACCACCCAAAATAGTTATTCAACACCATATTGATTTGATTTCCAGGGTTTTCACTCCGAAATCAAGTGGGTTATAGGATGAGCCCGACATTACATGTAGAGTTGAATAGGCAAGTGGCAGAGCTCGTGAGAAAGGGAGCCATAAGGGAGAGCATGAGTCTATGTGCAACCCCAACTTTATTAACACCAAAGAAGGATGGAACATAAAGAATGTGCATGGATATCAGAGAAATAAATAAAATTACAATCAAGTATAGGTTCCCAATACCTTGCCTTGATGATATGATGGATGTGCTTGCTGGATCTAGGTATTTCATCAAGTTTAACTTTGAAGTGGTTACCATCTAGTTCGGATTAGAGAAGGAGACGAGTGGAAAAAAACATTCAAGACAGGAAATGGATTATATGAGTGGGTGGTGATGCCATTTGGGTTATCCAATGCACCTAGATACTTTTATGAGACTGATGAACACCAAGCCGCGGGAGTATAATAGTAATTTTCTTGTGTTTTTTTTTACTGATATATTGATATTTAGTAAAACAAAAGAAGAACATTTGAGGAATCTAAGGGTGATATTTGAAGTGTTAAGGAAATAGAAACTCTATGCAAATATGAAGAAGTGCACGTTTATGCCATAGAGTTTGGTACTCTTGGGATTTATTATTTCAGTAGATTGGGTACATATGGTCTCAGAGAAGAGAAAGGAAATTATTGAATGGCTTACTCCACAAAGTATAACATAGGTACAAATATTTCATGGTATAGAAACATTTTACAAAAAGTTTATTAAAAAATTTAGCAGTATTGTAGCACATATAACAAATTGTAAAAAAAGAAGGGCATTTTTGTGGACAAAGGCAACTAAGGATAGTTTTTAGTTCTTACAAAAGAAGGTGACAGAGGAACCCATTTTAGAACTACCATATTTTTATAAAGTTTTTGAGGTTGATTGTGATGCCTCACATGTGGTTATTGGTGATTTTCTAAGTCAAGGTGGAAAGACAATAGTTTTCTTTAGTGAGAAACTGAATGAGGTAAGAAAGAACTACTCTACTTGTGATGTGGAATTTTATGCAATTATATTACAAGAATTAAGGCATTGGAGGAATTACTTAGTGTCTAAGGAGTTTTTGTTATTTACAACCACATATCCCATGATGTATGTGAATACACAAAATAAGTTGAATAGTAGGCATGCAAAGTGGGTATCATTTTTGCAGGGTTATAATTTTTCTCTAAAATATAAATCAAGAAAATGAAATCAAGTTGTAGATGCATTGCGTATGCATGTGACTTTGTTTACCTTTATGGAAAATGAGGTTGTGGGTTTTGAAGCAATAAAAGGTTTGTATTCTGTCTAATTTTGATTTCAAGTATATTGTCTTGAAAGGTTAATTCATCCATTGTCAGAAAATGCAGGAGATGTCTAGGATGACTACATTTTATAAGATGGCTACCTATTCAATGGAAAGAAACTATGTATTCCAGTTGGGTCTATGAGACAGAATATAGTGAAAGAGCTCCATAGCAGAGGATTGGTTGGGCATTTTGGTAAAGATAAGATGATAGCCTTGGTAGTAGAGAAATACTATTGCCAAAAGATGAAAAGAGATGTGGTAAGATATGTGGAGGAGGTGTCGAAATTCCAAGTCTCAGAAGGTCATGTAAAAAATACAAGGTTATATATGCTGTTTCTTGTTCCTGAAGGGTTGTGGAGAGATCCGAGTATGGATTTTGTTTTGGGATTACAAAAAACACAACGAGGCAATGAATCTATTTTTGTGTTTGTTGATAGGTTTTCTAAGATGGTTCATTTTTTTTCCTGCAAGAAAACATGTGATGCAACAAACATAGCAGATTTGTTTTTCAGAGAAGTCGTTTGTTTGCGTGGTGTTCCAAAAAACATTACTTCATATAGGGACACAAGATTCTTAAGTGACTTTTGGAGGAATATATGGAAGAAGTTGGTTACTCAACTACAGTTCCACAGTGCCTATCATCCTCAGACTGATGGAAAAATAGAGGTGGTAAATCGGAGTTTGGGAAACCTGTTAAGGTTCATCATTGGGGAAAAGTCGAAACAATGGGACTTAGCATTACCACAAGGTGAGTTTGAATATAATAGTTCCATAAATATATCCACAAGAAAGTATCCATTTTTTATTATGTATGGGAGTAATCCAAATGGGGTGTTAGATTTGGTACAACTACTAGTTGATGGTAGAGTCAGTGATGATCCAGAAGCATTTTCCAAACATATACAACAATTGTAGGAGGAAGTGCGGAAGAATCTACATAATAGTAATGATAAGTATAAGGAAATAGCAGATGTTCATAGATGGAGAAAGGTATTTATAGTTGGTGAGTTTGTTATGCTATACCTGTGAAAGGAAGTTTCCAAAATGAACCTATAACAAGCTATACTACAAGAAGATTGATCCCTGCAAGATCGTGAAAAAAAATGATAATGCTTTTGAGATAGAATTGCCAAGGAATTTTGATATTTCTCTAGTGTTTAATGTTTCAAATTTTTATTATTTTCATGGGAATGGTGTATAAGGGGATGTTATTGATGAAGTACTAGATTGGAGGTAGCAGGTTCTGGTGAATAAGAAAGAAGAAGTGGATCAAATTCTAGATAAGAAAACAATGGACACACAACATGAGAAATACAACGAATATTTGGTACATTGGAAAGGAATGGAAGAAGAGGATAATACTTGGGTAACAAAGTGGTAGATTAAGAAGTTGGATGCAGATAAATGGAAGTAATTTGAAGAAAACAACTTGTAGGAGCTACATTTTTTTTTAAGTAGGGGAGAATGATGTGCCAAAATTAGTAAGAACTTGACAAGGTCATAGCTTGAGCTCTGGGTTTCTTTTTGAGTGCATTTTTTTTGAAACCACATGTTTTGATGAGACGAATGCAAGTTTCAACACATGTTTGGGCCTGAAATCTTCCATCTTGAGGCCGGAAATTAGGATTTGAGTTGTAGTTTAGTTTTCTCATATTTTAGGGCATTAGTTCATTTTAGTCTATTAGTTGCATTATGAGTTGGAAAGTCAGAAATTCCTATAATTTATAAATGTAGAAGATGCATGGAAATTTCTATGCCCATACGAATAAGCATGCAAACTTACTAAGAATAACATGTTCTAGTAAACTGCTAAAAATAGTAATTTCTGCCACCTAGAGTAGATTTAGTCAAAGTTAGTTAGAGTTTTCTTGGAAACTTGATTTTGGAGTTGTTTTCCTATTTAGGAAACATTGTAATTCATGATTGAATAATGAAAAGGAGATCTATTTTCTTCCAGAGTTCATATTATTTGTAGTATATCGAGTTTGTTTAGAATTTGGCTACATTGTGCCAAATGATAGAAAGAAGGAAAAAATGATAGAACAAATCAATCTGAAAATCAAAATCTAACCAAGGGTAATAAGGATCTACATATTTTTGTGTGTAGCTCTAGTACTTTCCCTGTGTTGGGTGTAAGGCAGCTTGGAGTGTGTGGAGATACAAACACTATTAGAAATTACCCGAAAAATTGACCTTTATAACTCATGGCATCACGTCAATGAAGGCACATGTAAATTCTAATTTTATTTATTTTAAATAAGAAATCCTTGATGATCACATTCTACATTTAAATTTCTATTTATTGTTCATTTGTTTGTATTTTGCAACATGCAAACACTAACTGACAATAGTGTTTATAGATAGCTACGAGAAATTTTCAACTCTATTCTCATTTTATTTTTTCTCTAGCTTTTTGATATTGGTGGCTAATCAAAATCAAGAGAATAAAAAGTAAATGAGAATTTTTTTTAGCAAAAGTAATAAGTCACAAAAGTCAAAAATATAACATTTGTAGTATAAAATGTATATAATTATAAATTTGCAAAATGCAAGACCAATTACTCAAAGGAGAATGTTTTCTAAAAATTAGTTATAGTCTATGTCTTGTGGCGATAATTTACTTAATGAACACTTAATCATAATTTAAGTTAGCACAAGTAAAAGCTGCAAACATTAGGTATATTTAATTAATAAAAATTTCCATCTTATATAATTCTTTATAAGTCAACTTTCCTATAGAAATTAGGAACTTTTCTAGATGCAATGGTTGATTGTAAAATTGCTCTCTAAACTTGCAACTTAAAAATTTGTTTACAACTAAGTAATATCTGCTAGGGGTATTTCCCTATGTTCAACTAAGGAATTTTTGTTTTTTTGAATATAATATAAGATAGGTGGAATAGGCTTGCATTAATGATGAAGTAAATCATATGAAGAATTTTCTCGTCAACAGTCCTGTTAAATGAAGAATAAATAGGAGATGATGTGGAAATGGAGAGTCCTAATACCAAATTAGGTCCAAGGTGTTAAGTACACTTCAATGCTAAAAATTGGATAGAAACATCAAGACATTGCACAAGCTTGCCTCTTGCCAATGTGATGATAAGGTTTATCCTTATCATGGCATGGAAAATAATCTTAAGAAATCCCAATACCTATTCTAGTGTATTAATACCTCCTCTATTTAAAAATTTATAACATTGGATTTGTTTCATATGGAGCTCCTTTTTTTATTAGCATTCATCTGAATTTTAAAATTTGTTTCTAGTGAAGAGATTCGACGTGTATACTTGATTTATTCTTGTCATGTGAAATGTTAAGTAATCATACTACTTTTCATCAGGGAAGGGCCGATTGAATATTGACCCTTCACAATAAAATTTAGCCCTTCAAATTTGATCATTGAATATGATAGGTTTGACAAGGCCCTCCATTTTTTATGGGATTTTTAATGTAATCTCTTCGTAACCATCGAATCCTCATTGATTTAATATTTTCTTGATGCTTTTTTAAAAATATATGTGAGATTCTATAGTCATTTTAAACACTTTGTCTAATTTTTATGTTGAATACAATTTACCGATTTTTCATATTTCACCACTTTATAGTTAGATTTAATTATATGGTTATATTATTAACATAAAATAATTTTAATTCTTTAGTGATATACTTTAATCTTTGAGCATTTTTCTTTCATTCTGTGTACATTTAAATTTATTTTACTTATATTTATGTTTGTGCTTAAATATATTACACAAGTTAATCCCTAACAATTTATAACAAACATTTTGTGTGTGTAATGGAATGTTTCCTCTAGATAAGTGTATTTTGTAGATGTTATTAGACAATGACATGGCTTTAAGTTTTTATACTTGGATAACTTATTATATATATATATATATATATATATATGGGTTTTATTATTTTAGTATAAAATCTTTGTATTTAATATATTATTTTTTAATATTTTTTAATATGTGTAAAATTATTTCCCAACAAATGTTAGGTTTTTGTGTAACTTTAAGAATGCCCAATATATTTAATATTGGTTCTTAGTTTTTACAATATATAATCACTTATTAATAGGCGGTCCATAGAATAGAAAGAAGAGTTTTTATTTATAGAATTGTTTGATAATTCTTCATTAATTAATGTTCGTCTATTTCTAGACATGGATAAATAAAATCTACATCCTAACCTCTATTGTTCAAATACTCAATAAAGTGGTGATATAATGAGTAAATTGTAAAATATTAATGGTAAAATATTTATTTTTGAGACACTAACAAAATTTGACATTTAAAAATTATTCTTTATACAAGATTAGAAGATATTTTTCCACGTTATAATCAAATTTATGTGTTTACATATATTATTAAATAATGGATAATTAGTGACATATTATTATATTTTAAAATAATTAAATTACTTACCAAGATATTTGGAATTACATAAAAGAGTAACGAAACTATATTGATATATCAAGGAGTTATTTAATAAAAAAAGTCATAGTGTATGAGTTTGTTGTTACAAATTAGATAATCTCTTGTAAATTATATCTTTAACTAAACCTAAAGTTTTTTTTAAACATACATCAAAAAAATTTAGTTTTATTTTAATTAGACAACAAAATCATGTTTTACTTCCTAATTTTAGGAAAATCCCATAAAGAAAATTAAAAAAATGTTTGTTTTCATGCATGTGCAACATGCTCTATTTTTAGTGTTTTGTGATCTATTTTTAGTTCTAATCCCTCTCTATGTATGTGAGGATTATGTAATCATTGATTGTATTAAGAAAAAAAGGAAGACAACATGAATAAAGGATTAATAGGAGTGCAAAAATGTGCTATTTATTTCTGGATTTGATATTCATTTTTTTAGATAGGGTAAAAAAGGTTTGGTTTTGAAGGGATCAAAAAAACCCGTATACAAAGGGAGAAAAGATATAGCACTGAAGCTCAAATGAAGAGGTCTCTACTAGAGGCCAAACCACTACCAGGAAAGGATCAACAATCCTACACAAACTGAAAGGTATACAATAAAACACAATAGGGTACAAGGTCAAACATAGATATAGACAAAACTACAACTCCCATGGTAACAATAAGGAAGATTACCGATGAGGCACACATCCTTGAGATCTCAAGTGCATCATAATAGGAGAAGTTAGAGGCCTTCCTTTCATTTGTTTGTTTACAACTGTCCACTCCTCACCCCTGTTAGGATAACTATTTTATTGTATTATTGTAATGTATATTTTGTATTTTCTACCTACCTATTGGATAAATATTATTATTAGAGAAGGATTTTTTAGTTGACATCCTTTAATGGATTCTACATTTGGAGCATATTTTTCAAGTCAACAAACTTCTCGATTGACCAGAAACAATTATGAGTATCGGTCTCTAATAATTAAGGGATTTTTCAAATCCTATGATGTTTGGGAAACTATAGAAAACTGATACACAGATCTAACAACATATAATGGAATCTATCGGGTAGAGAATGATATCTTAAAAGAACAAATAAAGAAATATGGAAAATATTTCTTCTAAAAATATCAAACTATGCATGAAAACATTCTTCATAGATTAGAAGCAACCAACAAAGTAAAAGAATTATATGACACTTTTTCAAGTTGTATTTCAAGGTAAGATAAAAGTTAAAACTGTCAAAATTTAATTACTTTTTATGGCCAATAACAATTCTTTCTTTTATTTCCTAAGTGGCCCCCCAATAAAATGATGTTTAATAATGGAAGAAACTATAATCAATATTTTGACTATTTCTGGAATTTAATTTATCAGGAAATTACAAAAAATATAATTCTTATAATTCTTTTGACATGTAGATATTAAATTCAACTGGGATTAGAAATACAGTTGCTTGAATGGTACTTAAAGGAGGAATATATTATGCTATGGTTTTATGTACGAGGAGTACAACCTTATAATTTTTCAATACTTGTGACAAAGAGGTTATTTTCCTTCGAATATATATGGTAGATGGAAAGCACAAATAAGATGTATTTTTTTACTTATTAAAAGAGAAACATGTTCTTGTCCCTGAATTTTTTATGTGGAGGGCTGAAATTTGGGAGAAACCTATTTAATGTGGACAGTTAAATTTTATTTTTTAAAAAGTTTGATATTGAATCTCTTAGATGGGAGGTGATTGAAGAAATAATAGTGATGAAAAATAACTCTTCAAATAAAATTAAATGTGAAAGTAAACTCTGCTAAAAAAATTGAAAACAAAGAACTCTCGAGATGAGGTAAAAAGGTAAGATAACTTTGATATTGAGAATGGAATTAATTTTCAAGAGTTGTCAATAGAAATTTTTAGCTTACATCCTAAGAAATAGGTAGAGAATAAAATTAAGACATCAATATGAAAATTTCTTAAGGAAAAGTTGTTAAAAATTTCTCTTCTCAAAACATTCCACAACATTTAGATGTTGTTTTCCGAGATAAAAAATGGAAAACCTCAAAAATAACTTGTTATTGGTCTATCAAGTGAGACCTAAGCGATCTAAAATATGTTTCAAAGTATGGTTCTATTTCAGAAGATGTAATTTTTTGAAAATCAAGGAATGAAGAACACTCCATAGAAGCAAGCAGTCATGATTTTTCTAACTCTAAGGAGTAAGTGAAACTAAAATTCACCCTCCATCTAGAGATATCTTATATAAACCAAGTCTTAATGCAAGCACAAATTAAAAATATACTACATGGGAATTTATTGGCAAAACATGTTGTTTTACTCATGGTAGTTTGGGTTCAATAGGAAAGGTCAATTATCTACCAATAGAGGTACATCCTAGATGAGGTTTTGATAGGTAAGGACTTGGAGCTAGTGAGAAAGGAAAACCACATACAAGAAGTTGTAGTCAAATGCATTTTTCTCTGGAGATAAATCCTTGATATACATTATAGCCTCGAGTTGAGAATTCAAGAGGAGGATCTATCAGTAAATATATTGCTACTATTGGTAGTGGTAGTTATGGTAGTTGTAGTGGGAAAGAAGTGCCGCATCAACATATTAATAAAAAAATTCTAGTATAAAAAAATTATGTTTCCTAGTAAGGACATGAAAAGAGGTAAGCGACAAGAACAAATATAGTTAATATTACACTAGGTATCATTGAATCAAGGTAATTTATTATAAGAGGTAGTACAACCAATCAAACAATTTTTAATCCAAAGGGGAATTCCCCAAAAACATAAAATATCTTTCTATAGTTAAGTAGTGGATTCCTCCACAAGCATCTAGTTTTGATTACCAAACCGAGGTTTCCCATATTTTAGAAAGATATAAAATCTAAATAAGAAGTAACTGCTATATGCTACTATAAATTTAGATCCATCACAATTAGGGTATTACCTATATTTAACCCAAACACAATTACCATGAAGTAAATGTATGTTATTCCTAGGGTTGAAAACCAAAGGATCAAATGGTTTGTAGTGACTACAAAGTATCCACACTTCAAATGGATTTTACCAAACATAAATCTTGTGAAGAAATAAATCTATCAAAAATGAAAAATGATGTGGTATACACAACATTGCTAAACATAAACAAAGCCTAAAAAAATTGAATAATAAACTTCAAAAGATAGAGGTCAACCTTGCAAATGAGAAAGAAAATAGAAAAGTGAGAGTTAATAACACTTTTGAGTTGAAGAAGAGGATAAAATCATCTACCTCTATGACTGTGGTTGTTGTAAATGAATAGGAACATATTGAACTAGAAGAAGTGAATAAAAAGTTATAAGAAATGACAATTATAATAGTTTATAAAAAAGGTTGGTTGAGTTGCAAGAGACTCTAAAGGTATAGAAAGTAAAAGCAAAAATACAGAAAGATATCGTAAAGTGAGAGTAAAAACCCAAGGAAACGTTTCAGAAGGAAGAGAGAAAATAAAATGAAATATTGTAGATAGAGCTTCTGAAAGCACAAAAGGAAATAAATTCTTCCAACACCAAACTATATGAATTTAATATAAGTACTATGATTAATATGGGGAATAATGTTTGGGGGAAATAAACCAAAAAGTGATGATTTCATTATATTGTTTAATTTTACTGATGATCTAAAGAGAATATCCAAAATCTCAAAAAATACGTAATTTATATCAGAAAAGTATGGTTTCAAGAGAGGATATAACAAGGAAAAATTTTGGAATATAACTACAAAGTTAATGACATGGAGATGAAAATTAGAGGAATTGAAAATTGGATTGATGCATCAATAAAGTTTTAATCTATCATTCAGAAGTGTGTGTTGTAAGGAGAAGCATATGAATTTTTTTATAAGTTTCAAGTAATAATACAAGAGCTGCATGGAAATCTACATGATTTCACAAATATTATTTAGCCCATGCATTTTGATAAATCACACAAATTCATTAAGAAGGATGTGTTCCAGAATAGCTAAATTCTTGAGAAGATAGATGATAAAAACTTATTTGGCTTTGTTAAAAAATTAATAAACTTGTCAGTAAGTTTGCATACAATAATAAAGGAAATATCTACTCTCAATTATGAATTTCTACCAAAGTTACATGTCAGTCTCTATGATTTACAAAAAATTGTAATTCCAACAGATGAAGATTGGAATATGTTTCAGTGGATGATGTAATTAGAAGTAATATAATTTTTAAGATTATTTCATTTGTTGCACTTTTCAATTTTTTTCACGCAGGATATATCTCAAGCAAGTTCAATCACGAATAGTGTTATCTTTCATTTCAATACATAGTGGTTCACAAGATATATAGAAAACCTTGTATGTTAATTCATTTTATTTTTTATGAGAAACATAACTATTTTTTAAATAAGGTATTTCTATTGTGAATACTAAAAATCCATGTATTTCAAGTTTTCATTTGAAAGACTGTAAGTCAATTCTGTTTTTTGAATAATAAAAATAAGGAACAAGATATTATCAAAACAACATAATGATTATTTGAATATATTATATGAACATATATATCACGTATCCACATATGGAATATTCCATTGTATTGATGGTAGATCATCTCTACCATTGCTTAAATGTTTTCTTACTTGTTTGACAGTCAACTATGCAATAGATAATCCCCGTTATTGTTTTGATAAATCACTTTGCTATTATTTATGTTTCATATACTATCGCAATTCATTAATTGAATTCATATACCCAATCCCTATCATAGGGAAATTTATTCCACTTAGTACAATTGATTTGTAAATCTCAAATAGTTTACATTTTTTTAAATGATATTGTTTCTTAATTATGGTCTTTGAAAAGTCATTGGTGAGAAAACCATTCTTACATTCAATGGAACCAAAAATTATATTTGAAGTTATAACAACCTTTATAAAAACTTGGTCTTGGTTCCTATAAAATAGGACTTTACGAATATTTTTCCGAAACCAGGTTATGCGCCACCAATTTTTAAGGGATTATCCAAACATTTGATTGTCCAATCACTGTAGAGGTGATTTTATGGGATTGATCAGTAAAATTATCCTTTCTTAAATATCTAGATATTACTACATTATATCAATAATATTACAAAAATGGTTGAATCAAATGTATTAATCTCTCATGGTAGTCTTTCCTAAAAAGATATTTAATTTTGGATAGTATTCAAATAGGTGAGATTTACTAAAATTCAATTCTCAAAGAAAAGTATCTCTACTAAAATGTTCCATTATTTATTTCTTCTAAGGAGCTGCAGTTTTCTTTAAACATGTGACCTTGTTGATAATATACTATTATTAAATAGTGTCCCTGTGACATTTACCTTCTCAACGTACTAGTTACTATTAAAAGGTGTTTGGGTTATATCTCATATCAATGTAAAGAAGCAAACGCCTCTATAAATAAAGTTAATTACAATAAAAAATACTTGAATTTTACAATATTAAGGTAAAATTTTCCAACTATTAAACTTTGAGCTGAAAAAAACAAGTTTCGTTGAGAAATAAATATTCTATATTGCGAAGCAGACATGTTTCCTAAACTAAAAAAGATCAGAAAAATATATAGTTTAGTTTCCTCAACTTGTTCAGTTAAAACAATGCATTTCTCCAACATGCGAAAGAGACCACAAAAACTAAAGAAACGTCTCTATATTGTGAAAATGATGTATCAAATCCTATGCCTTGTCCCTTCTATGAAATACCATCACATTTTTCCCAATAAGGATTGATAGTCATCTACCACCCTACGAGACCAGTTCATACAATGATAATCCACAAGTATCGACATATTTTAATATTTTTTTCCGCATTTGAGTCCTTTTACAAGAATTTATAATTCCGATGAATTGTTTTGACTATGGATGGAAATAAAGATACACCTCTTGACATGTGCTTCAAGTTTGGAATATAATGTATAAATATGTATAAATAGGTATGTTTTTATGATGATTTGTAGGAGTAAATTTAGGTAGAGATCCTACTAGATTCAAGTTTGGAATATATCAATAGAAATGAAGGTATTATGTGATATTCAAGTACTATTTATTTGACCAAAATCCTCACTTAACCATAACAAAACAAAAGAATATTATAGTTAAGTACCATTTAGTTAGACATGTTATTAATGAAGGTAAAGTAGAATTGTAAAATGTCTACAGCAAGAAAAAGTGTATTATATGTTCTCACAAACCAGTACAATTAGAAATATAAAATAGTGTTTTTCTTCTCTTGACTTGCAAGAAAGGTGATGAGTTGGTGGAAAAAGATATCAACCAGAAATTGTTGTCGAGTTGGATATTGTTAGATATGTGTCAACAATATTAAATGTTCGATCCATTTGTGCTAAATTTCATCATTCACTTCATGGTAGGGGAGTGGGGGGTGAAATTTTCCCAATTAATATCGCCTTTGTGGAAAGGGATTGGGGGTGGAGCCCTTGAAGTAAAAATTAAATGATTCAAACCCATATTTTAAACAAGATCAATTCTACCAGATTCTATTTTTGGGAGGAAAAATGTAATGGGATTTTCCACTCTATTTAAGGAGGAGAATGATAAAAATACATTTCCAATTAGGTTTTTTTAAATTTATAAAACTCAAAAGTTACTTATATCAAGTTGGCATGTAATCTATAATAAAATCTTATTTTATTATACCATGTTTATTTCCGTAAGAAACTTAGTTGGGTATTACCGCATAAATTTGATGTTTCATCTCTCACTTGTTTATCTTATTTATATTTGTTTTATGTTTTTATCTGTAAACTAATGGTTGATATTAAACGTTTCTTATTATTTTTTGTTTTAGAGTGTGTGGTTTTTATCACGCATTAGGATTAAAAACCCTCTCAAAAATCAATTTGGGTTTCATCTATTTGTTGGACAATATTACAATGATTACTGGATGAATAAAACCCATATTGTACATAACAAACTAGCCTTAAAAAAGACGTAATTTTTTTCCTGAGTAGCTAAAAATCCTCCGAGATGAGTTCTTCATGTTATTCTAGTGCACACATATCTCATTTATATACTTCCCTGATAGGTGTGAGAAATAGACTTAAAATAAATTATGAAAACATCTTTGAAATAGAATAATAAAAGTAATTTTTATTTGACAAAAGTGCACTCTTATTAAGGGTTGAAAGATCTGCTAACTTTAACTTCTCCCTCACTTTTTTGGATAGTCAATTGAGACACCTCACGGGATGTGGGTCTTCCTATTGTTGAGGGAATGCCCACAACAAGGCAGATATTGCAAAATAAAACTAGCAGATAACACCTATTTGCAGGCAAGGTAAAACAACCTAAGTATGATTAGTAAAATTCACAAGAAAAAAATTCTAACATACACACCAGTGGTAAAAATGGAAAGGCAATCAATTGAAATCTCATATAATAAGAAAGTATGGCACATGGCTATAAGGTTATTCCAAAAGTACTCTCTATACTTTGCAAATGCACAAATTAAATAGGGAAAATAATTCACCACCAAACCCATAAAAAAATAGACTACAGTCTAACTCCCACTTGCATGATAAGTTTAAGCCTTTTACAATGAATAAAAGTAAACATGGCTTAAAATTACATGTTGGCATATGAAGGTAAAAATAGTCTCTCTTGCAATTTTAACTCAGTACTCCAAACTGTGTTGACTCTTGCAATCCTGCTTGGCATAAGTATAGAGCTTCAGTTGCAAATAAAAAGGTATTTTGTAAAATAAGGAAAATCATCCTCCTATCTTATCTGCATGAGTCTATTTTATATTCATCTCAGTTTTGCTTACATCAAGAGCTAATAATAGTCCCTTTTGACGAGGAATACATTTTAGTTTCCCATGGGAAAGGGTGAATGATATTACAAAACGCTTTTCAATGATTTTATCCCCATGTTTTCATGTAAAAGATTACTCAAAACATGGTCCAATTCGACCCTACATAGTCATAGAATAATTCATATTTGGGAAGGGGAAAGTGGTTTTACCTGGGGTCAACCTAACCCTAGTTAATGCACTGTAGTCTTTAGGGAGAAAAACCCTAAACTTTACCATTTCACATTTTTGGAGGAAAGAGTACAAACCTTTAGAAGTTTTTCAATTTTTATCATGGTGGCCATGGAAATTTTGTGCTCTCTACTTTACATTGCTTCTACATAGCATTGTGGCATTCATGTTTTTGTGGTGCATTGTTCTTAAAATTGTTGTTAAAGGTTATGAGGGTTTACCTTGGATTTATTCTAAAACTTGGCCACCATGGACATCTGTAGTCAACAATGGCTGCCATTTTTTCTTCATTCTGTTGATTATACTTGTTATCCTAATTTTTCCCCCAGAAAAATTAGGATCAAACCCGACCCTGCACAAGAAGAAATCTAAGGGTAGTTTTTGTCAAACAAGCCCACATTTCAAATTCAACAGTCAGGTTGCAGGCGGACTAAAAAATGGAGGAGAAGGGTTGGAAAAGGATCAAATAACTTCAAAGGAGGCTAGAGGCTCTCAGGAGAGAAATGGGGAAAGGCTCAAAGTCTTCAGACTTCACAAATGATTCAGAGTGATCCAAAATTGGCTAAGTATGGAAGAGATGGCAGAATATTCCACATGCCTTATTAGTGCATCTCCAAGGGTTAATCCCAAAAGGCAATCCCCAAATAAGTGCCAAGCCTCCAGGTGTCTAGAGCCCCAAAAGTTACACTGGTCGTTGAAAAGTCTACAAGCCAACAGATGATGCCACGTGTCTCTTCCGTGTAATTTCAAAAGTAAATCCAAAAGTAGGTATCCAAGTGAGTGCGGAGCTTTCACGTGTCCCAGGTCTGAAAAAGTGATAGAGGTGGCCATTTTAATCGACTAAGTATAAAGAACCGGTGGAAATCTCCACGTTTCTAGTGTTCGAGAAAAGCATCAGCCTGAATTGGATAAGTATTGTTGACTTGCGGAAGGTGCCACGTGTCTCTTCGTCGGGCATCTGTCAAAGGGTAAATCGTAATAAGCAGCGTGTCCTCCCAAAAAAGCATTGGCCATTGCATTCGCGTAGTCCTACGTTACATAAAGACAGACCGACAGTTGAAAAGACAAGATGGGGGGGGTGGAGTCAGTGGATGGCCACGTGGCCCTCAATGGCAACAAATTCAAAAGGGTGACCCGCAAGGGATCAGTATCAAGCAAGTGTGGAGATTGGCACTTGTCCAAGAAGTCAAAAAAGGGGGAAAGAGGCCATCCTCTTAAATTGAGATAGTATGGAAGGGATGCAGACGAACTCCACGTGTCATCTCCACGTAAACTTACCAAAAGGTAAAATCTGGAATTAGGGTCCGCAAATGCCCCGCCAAGCCTTACAGCTGTTCTGGGGTAAAGCCGTAATCCCTCCCAGCCAAAAGAACAAAGAGGGACTGTATGTAAAACACACAAAGAAACTAGAGCCAAGGCACATAAAAGGGGCCACATTTCACTTCGGTGCAACTATCAAAAATAAAATCCAAAAATGGTCCACAAACTCAGACTAAGCTCTACATGTTGGCCATGTTCCCAAGTCAAAATGAGAAGGTGGGTTGTCAGAGGCAGTTTGAATATTTTGGCTTTTGTTTCGAAAGGGTGTAAAGTATAAAAATGAACCACACCTCTGCCAACACCTAGTGAAGCCACATGTCAATCCTAAATTACACGCGGGTCGATGGACCTGGGAAGGAATTTTCACCAAAGGGAAAAAGGCGAACCCACTTTCCCAGAATAATTTCTTTTGCTAAAGCGGGTCTGTGGAGCCGTCGAGGGAATTTCTCAAAAGTAAATTTCGGGCTTGCAGGGCTACGAGGGATTTTTTAATTTTGGTATTTTTTCACATAAGGTGAAAAGGGAAATTTGGGCCCAGGGATACATTTTGCAAAGCTTGTTTCTCCACCATTTTTGTATGGATTCAATTCAAATGTTCAAATGGGCATATCTTTCGATCCAGTGTGTAAAATCAAACAAATTTGGTATCATTAGAAAGATCTTGACCTCGTTTATGCCATGGAAACCTGAAACTTTAGTTTTAACGAGGTGAGGTGGGTGAAAATAGGAAAACACCTTAATGACATTAATATACAATCTGATTGCTCCAACAACTAGATTAGATTTGTTTCGATCCGTCGTTTGTCCTTCTTCAGCATGCCAAACAGACATAGAGAGGAAAACTTGATAGATTGTGGGTGGATTTGCAGGGGCATTGATGACTAGTAGTTGAGATCCAAATCAGGTTTCCTACCTCTTCTCTCCTCTTATCTTCATTGCATCTATAAAGGTAAGAGCTTGGCTCATTGTAAAGGGTTAGACATTTTGTTTTGTACCCTCCCTCCTTCCCTTGTTTGCAAGTGAATTTGTGGATTTTTCCAAACCTCCCATTGAATTTGTAATACAAATTTTTGCCTCTTGGCTAATATGATGTACTGTATTAACTCTAGAACAATAATATATGTCTGTGGATGATTCTCAACCCTCTCACGTGTTCATTTTTTTATTCTGATATCTCATTACAGTTTGGTTATCTATGCATGGTGGTTCTATTACATTTCTATGGTTTGTGTTAAATTTCAAAACGGGTGTTTAATATTCCTTTGGTGCATCATCTTGTTATTTTAGGTTTATTTTCTTGCATATTCTCAACCCTGTCTCCTTGGCAAGATAGAGTAGGTTTTAGAATAGATCTTCTACAATTTATTTGTGTGCACCTATAGGAAGGAATAGGGATCATCCTTCATCTGGAGAGATCTCTCGATTTAAACATCCCACGCATTGAGAAATGCTCCATGTTATTAAATCACATTGAGATTCTCAACCCGTCAAGTTGTAGACATTCATGGGTACTATGATTTTGCACTAATAGTTTTGGCATGCCCGGTGGGACCAAGAGGTCTTCATATTCATTGTAGAAAGATTGATGTGCACTTGTTGTAAGTTTTCAGCTTCTAAGAAGATTTGAAATTGCACATCTGACAAATCGAAAAGAGGTAGAGTCCACTAGTTTCAGCAGCCCAGGCTTGGCAGATTAATGAGAAAGATTCAAACCAGATCAAGAACTAGAGAAGAAGGATTGTTTGTCTATCTACACTTGTCGCCAGATAGAGGGGGAGGGGGAGAAGAGCTCAAAGTTCTCCATATCCACCAAATAGAACCTTGTCGAAACCCCCCTGCTAGGAATTACATCCAATAAATAAGGATTATTAGGCCAATCATAATGGCATAACCACCCAACCCCTATGTAAATTTCATTAACGGCAGCCCACTCGCTCTCAATGGAAAAATTCCAGTCCCAGTTGCAGCATTGAAGAGCATTCCATATTTCACTAGAGAGTACCAGACTACTCCTAGTGACCACATTCAAGACATTACAAATGTCTCCGTGATTCATGAAATCGTGGAGATGGACATTGTAGTCAAATTGTTAGCCTGTTCACTTAAGGGTAAAGCTTTGCAATGTTTCAGGAGTCTAACAGTAGGATCTATTCAAAATTGGGACCATCTATGTAGAGCTCTTCACAATCAATTTGGAGAGAAGGGAGATAATCTATACTTGTTGGAACAACTAACAACAATCAAGAGGGATCTTAATGAGAAGTTGAATGACTTCAACTTCAGATTCCAACAGATGTGGGATAGGATTTTTGTGGCCATAAGACTAACAGACGAAGGTAATTTTCTATACTTTCTTAGAGCTTTAAATTATGATATCTCCTTAATGATTCAATCCATGGGAGGTGTAACTTTACCTGTGGCCTATAGCATTTCCATTAGAGCTGAAAATTGTTTAATTCAAACTAGTAAATATACACCTAGGCCACCTACGCCTCTATATCCAGAACTACGAGCTCCAAGCACTAGTCAAATGCCCACATTAGCTCCAATACCTGCCACAAGGAATCAAAGTTCAGATGAAGCTTCCACCTCATCTTCTAGCACTTAAAAAGAGATACAAGAGGTTATGAAACAATTGCAAAACCTAGGAAATGAGATAGTGAGTATCAAGAGGCAACAAGCTTAGTGTTCTAGGCCATATCAGTCTCAAACTCAGTATCAGGCTGCAAATCAAAATAAAAAACCAAGGTAAAACTCAAGCTACTAGGCCTTTTCGACCATATGATCCAAACCCAACTTCAACATTGAGGGCCTTGGTTCCAACACAAAATAACATGGCACAATAATATGATTAGTTTTTGCCATGCAGTCAGTCCCATAACTAGTCAATGTGTTTCAATGGTATGCTAAACTAGGCCTTGATGGTATAGAACATTGGTGTGTCCCAAGATCCCAGTCAAGAAAAAAATCAGTAGCAAGAAAACCAGAAAGAGGCATCTCCAAGTGAGACCTTGCTTGTCAACTGGTAGGCTAAAGATTTTTGTGGTATGAATCAAGCACCTACTCATAATGTGGCAGCAAATAAACATTCTAAGAAGTGGAATATTAGAGAGGGGAAATCCTCTAATTGAAATGGTCCACAACCCTCTGTTTCCTCGTAATGTGCAACTCCCCATGCATAGAGTCAGCCCAAGCCACCTTCAAGACCCACTCAAGCACTGGCTGTAACAACCCATGTGTAAGAGAAGAACGTACCAGGAAAAGGGCACAAAAAGATAGGTCATCTCCATTTAACATCATTAAATAGATGAAGAAAATAAATGTAAACATCTCATTAACAGATTCGTTGGCTATCCCAGGACAGAGAGACATGTTGTAGGCTGCTATGGCCAATTGGTCAACCTCAAATCGGCCCCCTAATCAGCAAGAGAAATTTCTTACCAATGAGGCTCAGCCTGAAGGAAACCATGGAAGAAAACAAGGTAAGAATATGATGCCCTCTTCATTCTATGTTTCATTTATCATTGGGGACAAATTGGTACATAATTGCATGATTGATTTGGCAGCAAGTAGCTCTGTAATGCCAAAGCAAATAGCTGATCACCTGGGTCTTCAATACAAACTCATCTCCAAGGGTGTAGTGTAATTGGATGGGACAAAACTAACAATGGTGGGAGTCATCAAGGATTTGACCCTCACATTGCACACATACCCCAATGTGACCGTATTGTAAAACATATCAGTCATAGACTTGCCACCACACTTTTCTTTGTGTTTGTCAAGGGACTTCACCACTAAAATTGGAGGATATTTGTTTGTTGATTGGTCGCACATGCTTTTTAGAACAAGTTATGGAGCTAAGGCCATGATCAAATCTGAGCCCATTGTGAATTTCCATATTAAGCCTCATGTACCCAGCCGAATTAATGTGAATTTTGTAGCCTTTGATTAGGAAGACCTCCCAAGCACTTATGAGGCAGATACCAATGTTGTTTGTATTCCAGAATTGATTCTTGATGAATGGGTGAACAAGAGGCATGATTTTGACCCTTACAAGGAAATGGAGGAATCTAAGCTAGGATTTTACTATTTACATGAGGAAAATCATCCTCTCTCTGACATCACTATGCTAGACCACAAGGATGATAATGCAGTATGGAAGTTATTCTTTGATGGCTCAAGAAGTAGACAAGGAGCTGGAGGAGGAGCTATGTTGGTTTCACCTCAGGGTACGAGATAATATTAAGCCTTCCATTTCTAATTTTCTTTCTCGAACAAAGTAGTAGAGTATGAAGCCTTGATCCATGGAATGCATTGGGTGAGAAGAAGAGGGATTAAAAAATTACAAGTGTTTGGCAATAGTGAGCTAGTTATGAATCAAGTCTGAGGAAAATATGATGTGAAGAATGATTTGTTAAAAAAATACAAGAATCGTGTATGGGATCTCATCGAATATTTCAAAGCATTCGGCATCAATTCCATCACAAGGAGGAAGAATGAAGTAGTGGACAGATTGGTAGCAATCGAGGTGGCATTTGATGTGGTAGAGAGTATCAAGAATGAGAAATCCCAGTCCCATATTAAAGTGGTTGTAAGATCAACTATCCTAGATAACAATACAAGTTGGTAAGTCTTTGAGAATGATCAATAAATTGTCAACATTCTACAAGAAGAAGATGAGTTCTCCACTAGAAACCAAGACAAGTTGGAACAACGTTATGGTGACCAAGTGGTGCTGCTGAGAAAAAACAAATTACAAAAGGTTCTTGTAACTTTGGAGTCGATCTTCAACCCAAATTATCAATTCTGAAAGGAGAAATAAAACATCCAGGTAAAGGGTGAATTTTCAGAGCCCATTTCTATAGAAGAAGGAAAAACATTGTGAATTGGAAAGGTAAGTACTCAACAAGAAAAATCTGAATTCATTCAACTTTTTCATGAATTCCCAGATGTATTTTCTTAGAATTACAAGTATTTAAGAGGTTTCAACCCAAGGTTGGCACAATACACTATCGAGATGGATCCGGTATCTATACCTTTTAGATAGAAGAAAAGGATAGTAAACCCTCACATTGAACCTCTCATGAGAAAATATTTGAACAAACTAATTGAGGCTAACATCATCTTCCCTATCAAGCATTCAAGTTACGTCACAAAATTGGTGTCTGTGAGGAAAAGAAATGGAGAAATCAAGTTGTGTGTACATTTATGTGATCTAAACAGAGCATCAGTCAAATATCACTACCCACTTCCATCGATGGAACAAATCTTGCAGGTTGTAGCTGGCTCTGAGAGGTTTTCATTGCTACATGGATACTCTGGCTATAATCAGATAATGGTGAAAGAGGAAGATTAGTCCAAGATGGACTTTACCATGAAATGGGGCACATATACTTATAAGAAGATGCCACTTGGACTGTCAAATTCCGGAGAAACATTTTAGCAAGCTATGGACATGGCATTCAAAGGATTGATCAACAATGTAGTTATGGTGTATCTAGATGATATCACCATCTTCTCAAAGAATGTTGCAGACCATCTCTTCCACCTCAGACAAGTATTTCAGAGGTGTAGAAGGTTCAGAGTGTCATTAAACCCAAAAAAGTGTGTATTCTTGGCACATGAGGGAAATTTTTTGGGCCACATTGTCTTAAGAGAAGGGTTAACAATTTATCTTGAAAGGATTGAAGCCATTCGAACACTTCCATTGCCACAACACAAGAAATATCTCTAAAGCTTCTTGGGGAGAATAAACTTTGTTCACAGGTTTGTGCCTAATTTTTCAACTCTTGTGAAGCCTTTAACAATGATGTTAAAGAAGAGTCTTGCATTTAAATGGAAAATATGAGGAAAAGAGAGTTATGAGGCCATCAAGCTCGCAATATCACAGGCCCCAACTCTTATTAACCCATAATTTTTGAAGGAATTCACGCTATATGATTTTGGAGGTTTAGACACAATCTCAGCTATCTTGGTTCAGCCTAACAAGGAAGGTTCAGAACAACCCATAGCCTTCTTCAATTAGAGCTTGGAAGATTACAAGGTAAAATATTCTTTCATTTAGAAGCATGTCCTTGTTGTCATTAGAATTTTTAAGGTTCAACTACTAATGTCTCATGCTGGTGTCAAGGATTTTCTCCTAAACAAGGACTTGAATGAGAAGAGAGCCAGATGGATCACTTGTGTAATGGAGTATGACATTGAAATCAAAGTGTCAAAACTAGTTTGTGGTAAGGGTTTGTGTGAGTAACTCACCTCCAAGCAACAAGATGAGTTAGTGGATGAAGAAGAAGTTGTCCTGTCACTACATAATGATCAAGAACAACTAGCTAATAATACACCTATACCATGTTGGACCCAAACCTTGGTGTATTTTCTCCAAATAGGTTTGTGCCCTCTAGAATGGGACAAAGAAAAGAGGAGATACTTTAGGTTACAAGCCATCCCATATGTGCTTGTTGGTGGTTTCTTGTTTAAGAAGGATATCAATAGTGTTCTATTGAGGTGCATTGGGATAGGAAAAATTGAGAGGGTGTTGCATGAGTTCCATGATGGAGAAGCAGGAGGCCACTTTGCCCCTTGAGTAACAACTCTCAAAATCATGAAAGCTATTTATTATTCTCCTACATTTTTTAGGGATTACTACTTATAGATCAAATAGTGCAAGAAGTGTGTATTATTCACAGGGAAGGAAAAGTTAGCAGCCCTACCCCTTCGTCCAATTTCAGTGGATCAGCCATTCATGCAATGGGGACTAGACTTCATTGGAGTAATTAACCAAAAATAAAGCCAGGGCCACAAGTGGATACTTACAGCAACAGATTATTTCACCAAGTGGACTGAAGTAGTGGCAGTTAAGGAGGTAAATGAATCCAACATATTGGATTTCTATGAAGGAATAGCCACCAGGTTTGGAGTCCCTGTCATTATTATATCAGATAATGCATTAGCACTCCTTGGTACAAGGATCACTGAATGGGCTATCAAGAATGGTGTATACCTCAACACTTCCTCAAATTATTACCCTCAAGGTAATGGCCACACAGTTTCCACAAACAAGAACCTATTAAGGATTATCAAGACTCTAGATGAAAATCAGAGAACTTGGAACACAAAGCTCAAAATATCTCTATGGGCTAACAGGATCACATCTAAAAGGTCTACAGGAAGCTCCCCATACAATCTTGTATACGGAAAAGAGGTGGTACTCCCCATATCATTGGAGCTGCCCGCTTTGGAGTTCATGAAATAGTTGGAACTAGATGAGTTTGAACCTACGGAAATCAAGTATGTAGAGCTGATGAAAGTAGGAGAGGCAAGAGAACATGTAATGCAGATCATGGAGAAAGATCAAGAATTGATCAGGAAGAGATTTGATAAGAAAGTAAGAACAAGAACCTTTTGAGAGGGGGACTTAGTTCTAAATTGGAATGCAGAATAGGAAAAACCAGAAAAAAATTCCAAGTTTGATGCCATTTGGAGTGGCCCCTACATGGTCACAAGATGTACAAGTAGCAATGCCTTCTGGTTGGCTAAGTTGGATGGTGAAGAATTACAGATTACAGTCAATGGGATCTACCTCAAACACTACTACTAAAGAGAAAAATTCCTCGCCCTTGTAAATATTAGCCTAGGTTTTAAATTTCCCTAAGTGTGTATGTGCATTATCTTATTGTAGCATAGGTTTTATTTCCCTAAGTGCTCTGACATAGGTTTTGTTGCTCTAGGTTTGTGGTGTTATACAGTTTGATACGCCTCCAAGTGAATGTGCTAGGCCCTTCAGCATTTAAAATATGGAGACCCATGGTCTCCATGAAAGTTTCTCATTTTAAAATAGATAAAATACAGAGTAACTAAAATCGGGTCTCGAAGGGTCCATTTTTGGAACAATGAGGCAGGTTCAAGGTTGCCAAGTGTAAACGTCAGATTTAGGCTTCAAGAACAGGACCAGATCAGGCCACCACCCATGACTTTGTGCCCAATGGACATAACAAGGCAATTGTCTATTCATCTAGTAGGTAGATGTCCCCGTGAGTCGCCAAATTGTTATCTCTATTTTGCCCCCCAGTAAAATTGATCAAACATGACCCTGCGTAGGAAGAAATCTAAGGGGATGCTCCATCGTACGAGCCCACATTTCAAATTCAACAAACAAGTTGCAAGTGGGCTCTACAATGGAGTAGTAGGGTCGGAGAAGGGTCAAAACAACGTCAAAAGATACTAAAGACTCTCAGGAGAGAAGCGGGGAAAGGTTCAAAGTCTTCGGGCTTCACAAATGATTTAGAGTGGACCAAAATTGGCTAAGTATGAAGGGGCTGTGAAGGGTGCCACTTACCTCATCGGTACAATTTCAAAGGTGCAGGACCAAGGGAAATTTCCAAACAAGTTCTAGCTCGCCATGTGGTCGGAGTCAACAAAAGGGATAGAGCCGTGGAAGCCTCCACAAGTCGGCCTGACTCAACTTCAACGGTAGAATCCGGAGGCAACTTCCAAGCATGCGCTAACCCAAGGTCTGAAGGGTAAGTTGTTTGTTGAAATTTCCAATGCCAGGGGGGCAACACCATGCGTTAGTAAAATGCTCTTTTAAAGGGTAGATTCAAAAGCAAAGTCCAAATGGGTGTGAATCCTCCACGTGTCTTGGGTCAGGCACAGTGCCTCCGCCAGCAGAAAAGACTCAGATAGAATATAAAGCACACAGAGGAGTCCACAGAAGCCACTGCATGTCTCATCGGTGTAATTTCAAAGAGCGATGGTAGGAGGAAAAATCTCAAATGAGTGTAGGGCTGCCATGTTGCCCTTATATGGAGAGACCCTTGTGTATTGTGAGTCGCACAAAGTGCCAAACCTGAGGAATTTCAGATGGCCATATCTTTTGATTAAAAGCCCAGATTTGGGTGAGAGAGGATTTTTTAGAAATATCTCAACCCCCTCTACACCATGGAGGCCTGAAACCCTTATTTCAAGAAGGTTAGGTGGGTGAGAATTGGGAAAATGTCTTCGTGCCATTAATATGCAATCTAATTACTTCAAAAAACAGACCAAATTTGATTTTATCCGTCATTCTCCCTTCTTCGACACATCAAGAAGACATAAAGTGACAGACTCGACAGATTGTGGGAGGATTTGCAGGGGCATTGATGGCTGGTAGCTGAGCTCTAAATCATGTTTCCCACCTCTTTTATTTTCCTCTTTTTGCTGCATTTATAAAGGTGAGAGTTTGGATCATTGTAAAGGGTTGGACATTTTTGTTTTACACCCTCCCTTCTCCCCTTGGCTGCAAGTGAATTTGTGGAGTTTTCCAAACCTCCCATTCAAATTGTAATACAAAGTCTTGCCTCTTTTCTACTGTAATGTACTGTATCAACTCTAGATCAATAATATATGTCTATGGATGATTCTCAACCCACTCATGTGTTCATTGTTGTCTTCTGATGTCTCGTTGTAGTTTTTTTATCTGTACATGGTGGTTGTAATTCATTTCTATGGTCTATGTTAAAATGCAAAATGGGTGTTTAACATTCCTTTGGTACATCACGTTATTAGCTTATGTTTCTTTTTTTCTTGTATCTTCTCAACCTTGTCTCCTTAGTAATATAGAGTAGGTTTTAGAGTAGATCATTTTTAATTTATTCGTGTGCACCTTAATAGAGGAATAGGAACCTGCCTTCATCTAGAGAGCTCTCTCAATTTCAAAGTCCTACACTTTGAGAAATGTTCTATGTTATGCTATCACACTGACAGTCTCAACCCATCAAGTTGCAGAAATTCAAGGGTGTTGTGATTTTTAACTAACAGAAAATTTTTAGAGGTAAAAACTATCAAATCCAATAGAGGCAGAATTGAAATAAAAAGGTGAAGATATCAACGATTTTAGCTCTATTTTCTGCAAAAAACCTAAACAACCATTGCCACGCCATCTGCCATGTGCAACTTCTCCTTAGCCACAACAGTTTTTTAAAGGTTAGCTCCTTTTTTAGTGTGTTTAAATTCTATTTGCTTCATTTCATAAGAAAAGTGTTGGTAGCGTTCAGTTGGATAGAGCACCCGATTTGGGATTAGGTAGGTTATGTGGTTGAACTCCATCCCCTATACAAACTTTTGATATATTGAAATTGATCCCTCCCCACCAAATTTAGAGACATATTTAGAAAAAAAACTCTCCTAAAGTCTCTTGTTATAACTAAACAACCTATTAAAAATAGCAGAGAAAACCCTAAAATATGGAAAAAAAAAATTCTCCCAAAGTGCTTATTTTTTGGTTCTAAGCATTTTTCGCGAAAGGAGGGCTACTTAAAAAATTCATTTTGAGCCATTTTTATGGTCTTTGTTAAATTTCTAAAATAGGTTTTTAACATTCCTTTTTACATCACATTGTTCGTTTAGGTTTATTTTCTTGCATCTTTCAAACCTGTCTCCTTGGCAAGATAGAGTAGGTTTTAGAATAGATCCTCTACAATTTATTTGTGTGCACCTATACAGAGGAATAAGAACCGACCTTCATCCAAAGAGCTCTCTCGATTTCAAAGTCCCACACTTTGAGAGATGCTCCATGTTATGTAATCACACTGAGAGTCTCAACCCATGAAGTTGCAGACATTCAAGCGTAATGTGATTTTGCACTAACAATACTTTTGCTGCCTCTATTACCAAAGGTAAAAATTTTGTTTTTCCACATGCACTTTGCATTCATTATATGAGAGTTGTTTTTACTTGTTAAGAAGCCATGACTTGATAAGAAAATTGTGTTTTGAACCCTTTCTTAGTCATTCTTGCTATGAATGGTTTGGTACTTATGTTATAGCTCTCTGTATTTGTTTTGCCACTATTGGATGCCATAGATGCTCAAGCTTTGGTGCTTTCAAGTTACTGTTATAGCTATTATTTTGTAAAATAAACATTTCCTAATGAGGCATTCTATGGTCCGGTGAGTTGTGTGCATTCCCTTCTATGGCTTGAAGGCCTTTATTCCAGTCTAGACAAGCTCTATTTCACTTCGTTTTGACTCTGTTTTATTGTTGTTTGGATTAGCTGAACATTTTTGTATTTGCACTATATTTCCACGGTGAGTTGTAGCTTTCAACTAAATGGGTTTGAAATCATCCCTTATCTTGTTGGATATCTAAGAAGCATTTTCAACATGGGTATTTACGTTTTTAACTTGGCATTTAATTAGAAATTTGTTCCTACTGTTTGTAATTCTTGGGTTCATTGTTTGAGTTATGATGCGGCTATTGTTAGGAAATTAGTGTTCATAGTGTGAACATATGGTTTGAATATTAGTATTATTTAATATTTAAATAATATGTGAATGTGCAAAATTATTTGTCATGCACAACTCATAAAGATAGGAGTGTGTGAGAGTATATTGGGATTGGGAGCAAGACTAGGGATTAGAGGAGAAATATGAGGATAAAATGATAAGACTTGACTCCATGATTTTAGGAGAAAGAAATTGTATAAAATGCCATCTCATACTCAATAGAAATGGATCTATTCTATTTACATATTTTCTTTATCTTCTGTAGTTTTCATTTCATGTGTTAATTTGATTTATTGTTGTTGAATTTATTTATGCAAATCTAGAGATTTAGCATCATCTAGTATCAAAGCAAGAAAGGAAAATCTATGAGAGTGATTGTAGGACAAGACCATAGCCTCTAGGATATAGATCTGAGAGTTTTGAATCTTCCAATGCTATTTTCTAGATTCTAATCTTAAAATAAAACAACTGGCAATTCAAGTTTTTCACCAAAACTAAAATTCAGAATTTTTCAGAATTTTTTTGAGTTTGTTTATTTGTATTATGGGAAAATTCTGTTAAAACATTGTAGAAACCCATTTCATATTTTAAGATAAATTGTAGAAAAAAAATTCTAACATTTCAAATTATTCTGTAAAAAAATAGTGACAGATTTCCAACGATAAAAATATGATATGCTTTATTATTTTTGTCAAATATAAAGCTGATTATTATTGTAAGGGTGCATTATCAGTTGAAACTGACAACTAATAGAATTGTAAAATAAGCCTTGAATATAAATTCACCTGAGTTAGCAGCATCATGATGGAGGAAGGAGGCAACGGAGGAATGAGGTTAATCAGTGACCTCTCGCCAGCCACAAGCGAAGGGGCCACACAATAAATTTATGGCATTTTTTTTGTCGTGTTTAATTCTAATTCTGTGTTGTAATAAGAACAAATGATTTATTCCTAATCAATCTTGTAATAAGTGAACTCTTGTGTAAGCGATATTTCATGTATTTTCCCTTGAATGTAAGGATGGGGGTGGGGAAACATGTATGCTGCTATGAAAGTGATTGGTGGTCCCCTAGAAAACCAATTTGAGAGTTTGTGAATCTCTTAGAAAATCACATACAAAGTGGTTAATGGTTGCACTAGAAAACCTATTGGAGTTGATGCTACTCTTTGAAAACCATCGTATTGTAGAACATGAGAAGGTACTAGATAGAACTCACCCATGTTCACACTAAGGGGGTGATTGTTAGGAAATTAGTGTTCATAGTGTGAACATATGGTTTGAATATTAGTATTATTTAATATTTAAATAATACATGATTGTGCAAAATTAGTTGTCATGCACAACTCACAGAGATAGGAGTGTGTGAGAGTATCTTGGGATTGGGAGTAAGACTAGGGATTAGAGGAGAAATATGGGGATAAAATGCTAAGACTTGACTCCATGATTTTATAAGCAAGTAATTGTATAAATTGCCCTCTCATATTCAATAGAAATGGTTCCATTCTATCTACATCTTGTCTCTATCTTCTGTATTTTTCATTTCATGTGTTAATTTGATTTATTGTTGTTGTATTTATTTATGCAAATCTGGAGATTCAGCATCAGCTATTTATATCTTACCTTCAAGCTATGGAATTAGCCTCTGTTGAGTTTTCATTTTTGTTATTCATGCTTCCTTTGACTGAGATTTCAAGGTAAATTGTACCTTTTTGGTTACTTTCCTTTTAGGGTGAGCCGCTTTCTGCATTGAACTCTATTTAGTTAATCTACAACTTTGGTTCGACATTTAAGGGTCTTTCGTGCTCTATGCTCGATTTTTGTTTGAGATCTGATGCTTTAGAATTGGCACAAGCTTGTTTTAGCTTGGTTTTTCACCCGATAATGACTAGTTTGAGTTCAATTTTCCCCTCTTCGGCAGTGTATTCAGCGTTCTCCTTAAAGCACTATGATTTTACATCTAATTTGGGTTTCCTATGTATAGATGATGGGTCGCCATTTCGTTTGTGGTTCTAGCCAGCTACTTTTGCTACATAGCTCGTGTATTATATGTCGAACCAGTTTTATTTGTATGTGAAATTAAATTACATTCCTTTGCATTGTAGATAGAGCTCGACCCTTTTTTTGCGAGCTCACACTTATATTCATTATAGACTCCGCCTTTTTATTAAATTTTGGGTTAATTTTGACATGCCTTTTTTGATGCTTTATGCAAATGGACTCTTTCTACTCCGTTTATATTTTTCATTTAGATCTGTAGATTTTGTTATGTACCGAGTTTCTCATGCTGATGTCAAACACAACTCGATCCACATTTGATTGTTCCATGCTTCGAACAACAAACTTTAAAAATAGTTAATTAGTGTAAACTGTGTTCCTTTATTCCAACATGTTTATTACCTTGCTGTAAACATGAATAAATTCTTAGAACGGATTACCTGGAACTATATTTTTCGTGGCTTAAATTTGCATTGATGGCCATTGAGCTTGATATTTTTTCTGATATACGTAGCAGAGGGCATGATAAGTTACGTTTTTGACACATATCTGAAATTTCTCACACTTTTCAAATATGTAGCTTCTTTTCCATATGAGTATTGTTTGCATTATTACCTGTATCATCTCGAGTTTATATGCAAGGACTTGTACTCCTCCAGTTGTGGTATTTTCTCACTAACCCTGGCATCTTCTATAATTGTTACTACTAGTATTTTGTACTCTATATGGTATTGACCTCAATGATCTCTCTATAGACATTGATGATTGATTTACTGTGTGCTTGGCTGATTTCAATATTTTTACATTTACTAGTAGCAGTAGCTTCTTGCAATGATGGAAAAATTTTCATTTTGAAATGCTTATTTTATTTTTTTACGTATGATGAAATGCTAGAAACTTGAAAAATACACTTGGATTTCTATACTCATCTTGATGGCTACCTTGTTGCTCGACATCATTTATTTTATTATGTTCTAGAACACTTGGATTTCTCACATCCCTTGATGAAAAAGGTCATTTCTCTACTCTTTTTGCAAAATAATGACACCTTTTCAGTAACAACATTTATCTAATATAACAGTAATATGCACATTGAAGAAATGGTTAGAAAAATAAAGAAAAAATCCTTTCTTTTTACTAATGTTATTTTCCTGTGACATGCTTCTAAAAATAGTACTTGTGCTCCTGAATGACCTTTTGAGATGTAATTTATAAATTTATTTCTGGATCCTTTTCATTTATCTTATCTATACAAAATTTAGAAGATTCATGTGCCTGAAGCTATAAACACATAAATAAATATTAAACCCGGAGCTCTATCAAGAATTTGTTGTATGTCCATTGGTACCATGATTGCTAGGAGTTAAAGATGATGTAGTAGTCGATGATCAAGAAGAATATGGTGCACTCAAGATTGTGAAGATTGAGAGAAAACAACCCAATAAGGAAATGATGGGTTTATTCTCTCTTCTTTTGGTTACAGTTTTATGTATATGTATCTTTTATCTTCATTTCATATGAGTTACATCCCATGACTCGTGTGGGAAACTATATTTCTTTATGAATAAATGAAATTAAATTATGTACTTGAGTTGTCTATTTATTTTTACATTCAATCACTGTAGATGATGATTATAGAATGAACATAAAAACTCAACACATAATTAATATCATTCAAACATAAATAAATAACAAGAAAATAATGTACATGTAACTTAAAATGTACCTCCATCCATGCAAACAATAACTCTGTTTGTTGTTCCGGAGTCCAATTCCTCACATGTACTAAATTGTTTCCTCCTTTATCAATGCTCTATGTTATAACTTGAGGGATTTTGCATATCTTGTTTGAAGATGAACATGGAATGGCTACATATGTGAGGTGTTTCAATCTGTAACAACACACATAGCTACATTTGCATTGATGTTCACTTAGCTTTATTTTCCTTAAATAGGTCCATCACATTAATCCTTTCCATCTGAAATGAAGTTTTCGAGACGAGTGCAAAAAATGTCAAAACTAATAAATAGCCTTGATGAAATAAGAAGATCGAAGAAAAAATAATTTCTGAAGGAGGATACAACCTATAAAATATTTCTACTCATTTAATTTGGTTTTGGGCGCTAAGCTATAATGGAGGGTTTCTAATAAAAAGTTTAGTAAGTTTAGTGTTCTTCTAAAAAAAATTATATTTATTTAGCAAATGTATGACGAAAAAAGTGACAAACGAGCATGGGAATCTACAAGTAACTCTTCCTCACACCCGACCTCTCGAGGTCGTGCCAAGAAAGCTGGTGGGGATGGAATATGTGTGGGATGTAGACAAACTAGTTAGGTAATCTGATGTCTTCGACACGCATTAGTGGAATTTGTGAGTCTAAGGAGAAGAAAGCCCTCCTAACCTGAACTGGTGTGATAGATCGATTGGCAAGGATGACTGCTCGAAGGCTCCAATCAATATCGAGCTCTGGCATTATTCGATCTATGGGTTGTGGGATACGTGGAAAATGACCTGGATAGTTTCGTGTATGTTTCCGGACAAGGTCATAGGGTGGATGGTAAATGTAGTTGACTTTACGGGTGATTCTCTGGTCTAGTCCAGAAATCCTTAGCTTCGTTAGCTGCTATATCTAACAAGGATAATTGTGTGATGATGATGGGTGGAAGTGGAGTAGATCTGAATACTAGTGTGCGTAGGCCAGCATCTATGTCTGATTCACCTATGGGTTCGTTGGGTTGCGGGATTTGTTGGGTCACAACCGTAGAATCTTGGTTGTTGTGGACTTTCTATGGTCATGTACGGAATCAATCCCTAATCCCTAGTATCCAATAATCATATGCTTTCGTAGCCTCTATATTCAAAACTAATAGTTGTGCGATTTTCTCAGAGTATCTCACAGGCGTTCATGCAACCTGAATTCTTAAACTAGTATCTATGTCTGTGACAGTATCTCCTGCGTCTGGCTATGGGACCATAGGATCACAACCAAATGTCTGCTCTCTTTCAAGTCTTTCCACAGTCATACATATGTTTACCTAGGGTAATCTATAGTTTGGCTGATTTGACCAAAACGTGTGCGCTTGGTCGCCTTCTATGTTCAACCCTCTCAACTGAGAGATGATCTGTTGTAAGTCTATTGTTGTCTTGGAAGACTTAGATTCTAAGATTCTGATCTATGTCAACTATTGCCGTAATAAGATTGGGTTGGGGCACGATTGGCTTGAATACGTATTCTCTGGGCTCCCTAGGTCCCGTGATTGTCATACAAAAGTAACAATGTAAATCTAACTGCAACAAGGTGAAATTTAACTATGTGAAGTATATCTATAGCATATATAATTTCTCTATTTTTGTATTTTCTTGATGAACTATTTGAATGAATTTGAAAGAGCAACTATTCTAATATATCTAGAAATTGACAATTAATCTAATGACGAAATTAAAACAAACAAAGCAACTGAGTATAGCTACTTTCCTGTGTAATTATGAACCTATTCTAAACAGTGAAATACCTAATCTATTCTATTTAAAAGACTTTCGATCCTACCTCAGAAGTGAGGAGTGAATCATAGTTTCTCAGAAACTATCAATCCCCCACATCTTCCCTGGCAATATCGAAAGTAAGATTAACTGAAATGAGATGATTGGCTACTTTATTTGATTATTCTTCTAACTAAAAAATTTGAAAGCTAGAACCTGGATTCTACAAAACAGTGGCAAATCTGATGGTGTTGTGTGGCTTTGTCCCCTCATTGTGATCTCCTCATTCTTTTGTGCTCACGTGGATCTAGAAAAGCATGTAATGCTAGCATCAATAGATATTGGGACAAAGGCAACTTAGGATGAATACTGAATACAATGCAAGTAGGAGAGGGATAGCGCAAGAGTACAAAGCCTGGCCTATGCAATTCCTAGTGGGATTTATTGCGAGTCATGCAACATAAAACATACAGAACCTGAAACTATCATGTTTGAAGAACAAAAACTGCAACTTTAATGGCTCCCTATTGAAATCAAACTACCTTATTCTAACTAATTTGGATGAAATGATAACAGCACTTGCACAAGATGGATATGTGGCTTCCTAACAACAAAACAACACTAACTAAGCATGCAATGAATGAAACTAAGAATTCTAAGCAAAACGAAAGACTAATCTATTGCAATGAGAAATTTAGAGGAAAATTTGAGGGGCCATTTTCTTGAGCACAAGCCAACTATTTATAGCATTTGCATTTACCCAAGGCAAAAACCAAATTGAACTCTTAAACTATAAACAATGGAAAAACACTATTCCAGGGAATCAGAATCATTAATGCAAGCCAAAGGCGGGTGAAATAAAGTTGGTAAACGTTGAAATTACGTGAGTCGCATTAAAAGAGCATTCTGGAAAATGCGTGAAGGACCGCCACCCTGAGTAGGGTGGTGGTTATAGGACCATCGCCCTGATCAAGGTGGCAGTCATGAGACCGCTGCCCAGGCAGGGCGGTGGTTTCGTAACTGAAGAGTAAAAAGAAAAGAAAAGAGCAGAAAAGATAAAAACGAAGGACGCAGGGGCTAAGTGGGACATGCAGGATGCTAACGCATTTTTAGAGATCTTTTCTGGATCCCGAACACCTTGCGAGGAGACCTGTATCATCATTGGGGCACGTGTTACGTTGCTTTGGTGGTGCAAGTACCCCACAATTTTGGGTACATACAACAACCATAGAATAATCTTAAGGGATGTGAATTAAATTAAAGGATCTCATGTCTGGAGCTTCCCTAGTACAGGTAAAATGTTAATTTATAGAAATATTAGCTTGGAACTAAACAACAAATGAAACATTCTATTATAGAGACTTTGATGCTTCTTGAGCTTCATCCACATGTTGAATATTTAGAAGGTTGCTTTTCTAACCTTCGGTGGATATTTTTCAATGATAATTGGATTGACACCAATATTTGAGGAACTAATTAAATATCTTCAGAAAGATATTTCATAAGGTTCACATTGGGTCAATGGATAAAATTCTATAGTTCTTCGATGTTTACCACTCCTTTCAAATTGAATTTTCCCTAGATGGGGACCAATTCAAATGAAAAATACAACACATTACAAAACACTATGGTTAGATTATTCTATTAAATATTATTAAAAACTTAGTTAAAATATGTGGTGTACACATTAGGCATAACATCCCTTCTCCATCATGAAAGGTTATATTTTTTCATGGTTTATTATGAAAAAGAAAACTCTTTTCTCGAAAAGGATGTGTGTTACATTTGTTACAAAGGTTAATTAAAATGTGTTTTTTAACAATTCCAAAGAGGAGAATCATTACAACAATCTTCATCATTATCGATTCACTTCAAATGTTTCAATGTTGTTTTTTTCTAGGATGATTAATCAATGGGTCTTGTAGGATATCATTTAGAATGTTTGTTGTGTGGTTAGATGGGGAAGAGGAGAAAATCAAAAAATTATAGACTATGAATCAATCAAGAATATCTCATTCAACATGGAATTAATGGAAATAAAATTCTTAGGTAGAATTGCATATCTTGAGGTAAAAATTTTAGGTCTCTTCTATGAAAATTTTAAAGTTTTTATAGAAGATAGCGTTAAAGTTAAAGTCCTAATCCAAAGAAGTATAATTGTGGGGGAAGAAAAGAACCTTCTTCGCAAGTGGAAACTTCTTAGAAACAATTACATACCTCCAATTCCCCAAATCCCTTATGACATGGCCGTTTGGAAGCTTCATAAGAGAAAAACCTTCAAAATAATTTGTAATGGATGTTTTTAAGGGTTATCCAAAAATTTGTAGAGAAAGCCAGCTTCTTCTTCCTAATCCTAATAGTAAACTACTTCTAAGGAAGGAAATGTGACTATCTACTCCTAATCTAGCTATGACAAGGAGATAGGGAGAGAGAGACAGAGCATGAAAGAGGGAAATCCTACACTAACGGGGTGATATCACAAAGAAAAGGGGGTGGCTGATCACAAATCCAACTTCTTGAAATGGAGAGAGGTGAGAAAAGGAGAGGGTGGACAAGATGCACCACAGACCAGAGATAGAAGTTCACATAAAACATAACTTTAAACCCATTAAACATGGCTCCCAAAACCTACAATAGACATCAGAAGATATGCACAGTATACCCTACAATGATGAGAGGTGAGTAAGAGATAATAAAATAAAGAAGGATGGACAAAATACATCACAAAACAAATTTTATTGCTCCATGAGTTCACATAATACATCATCAGTGGGAAAGAGGTAAGAAAATGCCATTATAGAGCCAAGAGATGAAGGCTTTAGACTCTACACTCTACCCTAAGGGGAGAAAGAGAGAGAGGAGGCAGGAGAGAAACATATGCCCAACCTTTTGAGAATATGTTGTTCCTTTACAATAAATAGAAGAATGAGAGAAGGAGAGAGGGAGAGAATTTGAACCCTTCTCCAATCACCGCTTGAAGATGCATTGAATCCATCTACTCCAATGACCCCAGAAAACATTAAAATCTACATACAACAATGACTGGCTTCACTACAAGGCCCATTCCTCCATGTGTTATTCCTTGTTGGACAAGAAAAGAGGCCCATTATTCATCATGGTGGTAGGTGGGAGACTTAACATCCTTGAAAATGGATGAAACGAAACATTAATGGTGACAAGTGATTAGCACGCGCTATCGGAGCTTTCCAAAACATCCTTCCCCACTCAAAACCTAAGATCTCTCAGTCTGAAATACATGGCCGTCTGAAGGTTGAGGGTTGGGTGTTTAATGCATATGATCATAATATGATGAATGAGTTTTTCCATACAGGGGCCACGTGGTAGCCCTACGCATGTGTTGAAGATTCTAGTCCCCTCTTCTCGCTCTTGAATTTATGCGCAAAGCTGACATGTGGCGGATTCTATGGGCTTACTTTGTGTTCTTTTTTTAATTTCCTATGTCCCTCCTGTTGGCAGAGACACTCTACCTAACTTGACACACATGGAGAGACTAGCACATGTTTGGGGACCACTTTTGGATTCACCTCATCAAAGAGCACCGAAGAGACACGTGGCATCCTTCTATGAGCCACTGCTCCATGTATCTTTTTGTTTTGGCTAAGTCCTTTTGATTTTGGTGGGGTCATATGTCTAACCATAGGACATGTGGAGGGCTCAACACACATTTGGGTTACCTGCCTTTCAGGTTTTACCTTTGAAGCTACGCTGGATGAGGACATGTGGAGGCCTCCACTGCATGCTACTTTGTTTCTTTGTCAATGGCCGGCTAAGTACCCCCTTTTTGACGGATGACCACTATGGCTGAGCCCTACACTCATTTGAGGAACTCTGCACTCATTTGGATCCTGTCCTTTGAATGTGACGCTGAAAGATGACATGTAGATGAGATCTCGTTGGCTCTTCTCGTGGCTAAGTTGATTTTTCAAGGATGGCCATCTCTACCCCCATTTTACTTCTGAGCCACATGGCAAGCCTATGGCATTCATTTGGGGATCACTCTCTTTGGATTTTAACTTTAAAGATGCACTAACCTGATGCATGTGGAGGCTTCCACTTATGGCCTTTATCCCGTAGCCAATTTGGACTTTTCAATAGCTTTAGTGAATCCCATTTTTAGACCTTGGAACACGTGGAGGGATGGTGCTTGTTTGGGGAACCGTCATTTGCCTTTGGTCATATCTTTAAAGTTATGTCACCGCTGAGACATGTGGTTCTTTCTGCTGGCCTTAGAATTTTCAATGGCCAATTGAACTTTTTGAGGATCTGACCATGTATAGGAATGTTTGGTGTACATTTGGGGTCCTACGCTTTGGATTATATGCCCTTTGGAATTGCACCAATCTGAGGCACATGGCTGCTTTCATGCGAGTTCTATTGTTCGGCCCCCAAGTCGACTCATATGCGGCGAAGTCCAAAACCTTTGAGCTCATTTCTTCTGATCCTTCTGTATGTTGAGCCTCTAGCCTCCTTTCACATTGTTTTCTCATACATTTTCGAACCCACTTGCCCCTTAGATTTGGGATCGATTGTGAACCCGCATTGGACTGAAACGACACACTTCCAATTTTCTTATGTGCAAGGTCATGGTTGACCAATTTTTCTTGGGGGGTAAAATTGGGATAAGAGTTATGGTGACTCACGGGGACATTTTCCTACTAGATAAAGTGATCAGTGTCCTTAAAGTATCCATTGGGCATGGAGTCATGAATGATAGCCTAGATACTGATCTTGTCCCTGAAACCACGAGCTTGATTGCTTTCGCTTGGTGACCCTGAACCTACTCCTGTTGTCCACACTCTCAATTTTCATCAAGAAAATCTTGAAGATGAGGTTTCTTAGAGTAGAAAATTGTATTGACCTAGGGCCTTCACCTATCCTGGAAATGGACTATTACAATATTCACCTAGAGGCACACTGAACTGCATAGCGATATAACCCTAGAGCAACAAAATCACCATGAATCACACTATATACAAAGGGGAAGATCATTGTACATGCCCCAAGTGGGATATGCAGAGAGTGCGAAAGCACTTACTTTTGCTAAAAGAAAACCTACTCCTACTCCTACACTATCCCTATCAAAGAAAAGCTAAATAAATCCTGCCACAGGCAGGGAGAAATAGCTTCCCTTCTCTCAGAAAAGGTGGCCATGTATATGATTTGGCACTAAACATGGATCTTATTGTGAGTGAGAAACTGTACAAGAGGCCAGATCTTCCACCCAAATCATCAAGGTATCAAAATGGAAATCAGAAAACATGCCTCCTCAACTTGATTTGCATTGGACTCTTAAGAGGTGTTGATGGTGACCCTTTGTGCTTTAATACTCATCCTCATGCCCTAGAGTGGGCATGACTAGTTTTGGCTTCTCCCTTGGCTCTAATGAAGCCAAGTACCTGATGGGGCACAATCTGGTCCAATGGATGTGTCCATGGTTCTGAATTTTGACTCCAAGAGTGGAGTCTTCTTGCAGACCTTCTTGGGTGGATGGTGTGTGAGAGATGGGATCTTCATACTCTTTTCCTTCCTCCATAATGGATTCATCAATCAAATCAGGTCCTTCAAATGAAAGCAAAAAATCTTTGATAATGTTTTCTTCATCAAGTGGCCTCAATTCTGATTTGATCTCCTCCAGCTGCTCCTCTTTGATTGAAGGTTATTGTTGTTAAAGGATGAATGATGGGGCACTGAATGTTGTAAATTCTCAGGCCCCTTCTCATCGAAACATTCTGCCAAGTCTGATAGGAAATCAAACTCTTCGATGTCATGTCACAAGTGTGGATTGCATAAGGGGAATGAATTCATGACTGCACGACTTCATAAATGGTAGAAGATAGAAGATGTGGAAAAATGAATGGGTTAATATGGATGGGAAGAAGGTCTATAACTCAAATGATGGGTTGTTGACTAGATGGAGTCGCCAGATGTGCTTGAAAGTGCTTCCAAAGTCTGAGATCTTCACCAAGAGAACATCGAACCTCATAAAGTGAAGAGGTAAGGTACTTCAAACCTGTTCCACTGGGCTTGCCAAAAATATTGATGTAAAATCATAGCACCACCCAAATGGCCTCAAATATTAGTGGGGCATACGGTGTGATCTGCATAACATGAGCACCATCTAACTCGAGTTGTGGGACTTGCGGAGTTGCCAGATGGACCTATAGATGTAAGGATGGTTCACTACTCCTAAACTACCTGGCCACAAGTTATTCTAAGTGCAGGAAAACTATCTAATCCTAATGTGCATAACCTTCCAAGGGACCGGGGATGAAAAAGTTGAATGAAAAAAAATCCTACACTAAAATGGTGATGGCACTATAGAGAAGGATTGGATTGGTGGTCACTAATATTAGCTGATAAACTACTTCTAAGGAAGGAAATGTGACTATCTACTCTCTAATCTAACAATTCCAAGGAGACAGGGAGAGAGAGAGCATGAAATAAAGGAAATCCTACACTAATAGAGGTGATAGCACCAAGAAAAGGGGGTGGACTGATCACAAATTCAACTTCCTGAAGTGGAGAGAGGTGAGCAATGGAGATGGATGGATAAGATGCATCATAGACCAAATATAGAGTTCACAAAGAACACCACTTCAAACCCATTAAACATAGGCTATCAAAACCTACAATAGACATCATCAAGTATGCACAGTATACCATGTAATTATGAGAGGCAAGAAGAGATAGTAAAATAAGGAAGGATGGAAAAAATGCATCACAAAATATATTTTATTGCTCAATGAGTTCACACAGTACATCATTAGTGGGCAAGAGGCAAGAAAATTCCATTACATAGCCAAGAGAGGAGGTTTAAGCTCCACATTCCACCCGAGGGAAGAAAGAGAGAGGGGGACAGAACAAAGAAGATGATTCAGCCTGGTTGAAAGATATGGCCATCTGAAGGTTGAGTTTTAGGAGCTTAACGCGGGCTCGCAATATGCATACGTGTCTGCCCATAGAGGGTCCACATGGTAGCCCCATTCGTGTTGATGACTGAACCCCCTCTTATCGCTCTTGTAGTTGTGCCAAAATAACATGTGGCACCTTCCACAGGATGCTTGGTTTCTTTTGTTCTTTGCCTAAGCCCCCCTATTGGCCGAGACACTGTGCCTGACCCAAGACACGTGGAGAGCTGGCACATGTTTGGGGAATGCTTTTGGATTCACCTCTTGAAAGAAATCTGAAGGGACACATGGCATCATGCACGGGACGCTCTTCCATTTCCTCGTGTTTGGCTAGTCCTTTTCATTTGGTGGGGCCATATGTTTGACTCGGGACATGTGGGGGGCTCGCGCATGTTTGGGTCCTCGCTTTTTGGTCGCGCCCTTGAATTTGTGTCATTGGGTCACGTGGGGGATTCCGTTGGTCCTGCTCTATTTATTTGTGTTTTGGCTAAGTCCCCCTTGTTTGGTGGAGCAACTATGTCTAACCCTAGACACGTGGAGGCTCCGCACTCATTTGGGGACCTGGCATTTGGGTTTGACCCTTGAAGATGCACCGATGAGACATGTTGTTCCTCCTGCAGCTCTGTGAATTTTCAACGGCCGGCTCTGTCCCCTCTTTCACTCCAACTACGTGGTAAGCTTGTGCTCATTTGGAGACTACTCTTTAGACCCAGTCTTGGTGTTATGCCGATGAGGCACGTGGAGGCTTCCGCTTATTCCTTTATACTTAGTTGATTCCACCCTGCTGCCCCTTTAGGAATAACTGTTGGACCCTAGACACATGGAGAAATGCCGCTTGTTTGGGGAACTAGCTTTGGTTTCAACCCTTGAAGGTGAACCGATGAGACATGTGGTGCCATCCGGTGGCCTTAGAATTTTCAGTGGTAGATTTAAATTTTTGAGGCTCTGACCATGTCGAGGGCTAGAGCTCATTTGGGGTCCCTGCTTTGGATTTTCCCTTGGAATTATGCCGATGAGGCTAGTGGCTCCTTCTGCCGGTCCTTTTCTTTTCCCCAAGTTGAATGACATGTGAAATCCGAAAACTTGATGCCCGTTCTTTAATCTTCTTCTATGAGCCTCTTGCCTTCTTTGAGATTGTTTTCTCCTCCATTATCAAACTTGTCTGCCCTTTGATTTGGGATTGATTTCGATCTTGTAGGAATGAACTGAACCTTTCGATTTTCTTTTGTGTGGGGTCGTGTTTGATGAATTTTGCTGGGGGGAAATTATGATAACAAGCACCGAATCACAACATTCAAGATTTGAAAGTGGAAAGAGACTCATTCATCTTATTTAATGCATTTAGGAGAAAAAATTTCAATGAATGCAAAATTGAAAATATGGTGAAACGTATCTTACTATTTTTTCTCCCATTATATCTTTATCTAGTGGCTACTATTTTTGCAAAGTTACTAAACACACTGAACTCATTGGTATTATAATAAAATCTTCTATTTAAATTTTTCAATGAAGGCCCCTAGAAAAAATTTACACTTCTCATTTCACATAAACAAGAGCATGTTGCACTTTCTTCTCCTCATAAATGTGAAGTCTATCTCCTTACTCTAAGTTTCCCCTCATATTCTCTCATTTTTCTTTTGTAATTCCCATTAACCTTACAATTTTTATGATTGCCACCATTTAAGTTTTCCTTGTTACATCTATAATATTAACCTAAGTAAATCCTATAATTTCGAGGGAAAGATTTTATTCACTAACCTCCATCCCCAATTTTTCGGATCTATCTTTTTCTCCTTGGTGCGTCGATTGGTTTTTTATATAATACACCACTTTTATTTTCTTGTTTACCTATTTTTTGTTTCTTTTCTCTATCACAACTATTGATCTTTTATGAAATGGGTTATCAAGAGTTTTAGTTTCCTTGACCTTGGTTGAAATTGATAGTCATCTCCTTCCTTATAGGTTGAAAAATTGTTTTTTCAATATTTTTCTGTTCCCTGTCTTTTTCGTAGGAATAGATGAAAAACATAAGAAGAGTGAGCTCCACGGAATCCAAAAAAGATGATAATTTCATCAATATTGTGAGGGAAAATATCAATGAAATGATGTTATTATTTGGCATTGATGATACCTTCTCCCTATATCATTGCTGAGAAGAGATTAAAAATTTTAAATAGCTTATGAATCATGGGGTTTTCCTAGATAGGATTCATGAAAATTAATATGATGGTGGGTAAATCAATGGAATAGTAGAAACTAGTCTTGGTAGAAAGAATTAAAGTTAAAAATTTATTACAATGATGCATGTGAGTAATACCTTCAGGGATCACCTAGAGGAAAGAATGGTTGAGAGTTTATCCGTTGATAATAGTATTCAAGGTATGAGGAAACCTAGTCTACTGATACCATGGCTAGACAAATTGATTGTTTCATAAGAGATTGGAATCTAGATGTTTCTCTTTGGGGATAACAACACCTATAAATTACAAAAATATTTTGAGAATATTGTTTTTTAAAATCCTCATACAACTTGAATAGATTTCTCTTATACTTAAAACCACAACTGAAAATAAAATTGTGAAGGGTGGTAACATTGATGATATATGTAAAAACCCCCCACTTCAATCCAACCATGAAAACTCAAATTTGGAAAATTTTATTGACATGATCAAGGAGCCAACTTGTCACCATTTTTTA
This sequence comes from Taxus chinensis, assembly GCA_019776745.2. Taxonomy (NCBI): domain Eukaryota; kingdom Viridiplantae; phylum Streptophyta; class Pinopsida; order Cupressales; family Taxaceae; genus Taxus; species Taxus chinensis. The sequence continues at coordinate 703,144,829 of CM034146.1, read as the reverse complement.
TTATGAGGACCATGCTAAGGGTAATGTTGCTGCATAGGGGTTGTCCTCCCCTTTAGCCTTGTGGTTTTTTTTTTTTTTTTTGTTTGGTATTTTTCTTAAGCTTACTAGCTACTAACGTTAGCGGACCATTATAATTTGTTGGTTGAATTTTATATTTTCCTTTTTTTGGACTACCCTAGTTACATTATAATTTATTGATAATTAGGGCTTATATCCCGATGTAGGCCTATCCCTCACTTTTTGTATAGAAAACACTATTATAAAAAAATTCATGTTCCAAACATATTAATATTATTTTGGAGAACTTTTTCATATGGTAAAGAATATGAAAGCAAAATCATTATGGAGAACACGGTAAAATTAAAAATAAAATCCCACACTTATATTGATGACATATTTAAAAATAGCAATCCGTTCTCTACCAATCGTTTGATGCACACAATATCCAAACTAATAATGATTTTAAAAATATATTAATTATGATATCTCAACTAAACTAGCGGTTTTTATTTGGCATGAGAATTGACAATTCACATGATCAGTTTAACATTCTCACAAAATAACTCATTTTTTAATTAATGTAACATGATATCTTTACGTTTCATTTTAGTGTTTTCCTTTCACTTTCAAATAATACAACATGGGAGCATGGAGTTTTTGAATAGGCATGCAATTTCGTCCATGAATGATTTTTTTGTTTAGTAAAGGGAATTTTGAATAATTTCATGAAGTATGTAGTTGTTTGTATCTTACTAATTCAGTTCTATTTTACGAAATAGATAAAGTAAAATAAAACAAAAGTCTATTTTACGCATGCACAACATGCATAGGTGTGTGATTCTATTTTGGGAAGCTCGGTTTAGATATGTTTGTAGCTATGTTCATGAGAATTTTTTTAATGTCAGTGAATCAATTGTAATTGATGTAGATAAGTACAAAAATGTAGAATAACTACGGGGTATGAATGTAGACTATTATGCATGCACAAATATTAATGTAATGACCTGAAGGTTTATCACAAAAGAAAAGGAATAAAAGAACTGCACACAATAGTGATGATTTCAGTTATTACTATGTTTTTATTTATCTTTTCCTTTTAATTAATTTTATTTTTTGTTGTATAAGACCACTTAATTTCTACAAATTGGTATCATAGATTTGTTTTCTAGTAGGTTATTTAATTGGCAGTTAGCTATGGATTCTACATCCAACATGTAGAGAAAACAATTTAATGGAAAAAATATGATTATTTGTCCTTAACAATGAAAGCATTATTCAAATTCTAGGACATGTACGAGATTATAGAGAATGGGTACAAAAAATATGTAGATGCCATAATGTATACTTCAATTTCACATATAGAGAAATATACTTTGAAGGAATTACAAAATAAATACGTAAAATCTCTTTTCTATATTCATAAAGCCATACATGAAAGAGTTCTTCATACAGTGGCAAGATCCAGTAAAGACAAAAACGGCATGGGACACTCTGCAAGTTGTGTATCAAGGTAAGGAGAAAGTAAATATTTCAAAGCTATAATTACTTTGTAGATATTTTAAAAATATGTCAATAAAGTATTTATATTACATTAAATCTTTATTTACTTTCATAGTTGGCCTGGTAAATAAAATTAAATTTTAATGTGAGGCTATTGAATATAAAAGGGTTATTCAAAACTTTCTTAGGAGTTAACCTATAAAATTTGATCCTTTAGTAGTTTCTATTGAATAAACTAAGGATCTAATTCAATTGATGAGTTGCATGTATAAATAATAAATCATGAACAAACGTTGAGTAGATCACATGAAGTTGTAGATCAATATTTCACATCTCAGACATGAAGAATTTGTGGAAGAGGAATAATTTCATCCAGAGGATGAAACATCAATTCATCAAAGTCAAGTAGAAGAGGATAATGTCAAGAACACTATCATAACAAGTTTTCAAATCAGAGAGAGAATAAATCTCATGTGCAACGTCTGTAGTGCCCACTTCCCTTTCACACCTTTTGATACTGATCATGACACTATTAGATATATTATGGGCATTATCATAGTTTTTTTTTAGGATGATGTTAGATGTTAGATCATAGATTATTGTTGACCTGATTCTTATATGATGTGTGATGAGTATTAGAGACATTTTATATATTGATGTTGATATACTGTTTGACCAGGTTATATTATAGATGTTGTTTAGATATGTGATATTTGGATATTGTTGATGGTCTTGATGTTGTTATGATTCATATATATATTTATGATTTTGGAATAATAGTTATATTCGTTTGGACGTTCTAATATGGCTACGAGGATGAAGGAGGTATTTGTGTTTTGTAGGTTAAAATATCACAGCACACATCGTGGGATTGGAGACCAACCACATTGGAATTCTAGATGAATTCAACAAGGTCACCATGGCAACTGTATTTGTTTGTGTGTGTTTAATTGTGTTAGGGATTCCCATGGGGGGGATCACCTTTAAATGTGACCAAGGGACTTGTGTTTTTATTTTATTTAGTTCCTTTATTAATGTTTGCATGTGTTTATTTTGTGGTGCATTGACCCCTTTCATTATTTATTAAATGGTGTGTTAATATTGTGAGTAATCATGTTGTGAACTTAGTTAGTTAAAATGTGTCATAAGAAAGTAATTAATAGAGTTCTTGGCCTTGAATTAATGTGTTGTAATAAATGTGTAAGTAATGTGTAAGAGATATGTAAGTTGATTTTGGAGTATGAAACACTCCACCTTCTTTGAAATTCAAATTTTTCCTTAAAGGCTGATTGTGGAGGCTTGTGGGACAAGTTAAACTTGTCCCATACCTCTTAATTTTTTATACCTACCTTACCTATGGTTGGAGAGTTAAATTTAGACTTTCTTTATGTATTTTTGTAAGTCAAGTTGTATGTTTTAATTGCACTTTCTTCATGTTTTAAATTTCATTCCTTATGGGGTGTGGGCTTGATTTGAGTGTGTAAGTAAAAATATCATATTTTCACCCACCTATTTAATGTGCATTGGAGAATGAAGTTGAATTTTGTGTTGGGGTTGAGGATGTGTGATGTGTCATCCTACATGGATCCACCTCATCCTCTTCTCTTCCCTCGTCTATTAATTTGAATTTCTTATCTTGTTTTTTGGTTTCTCCACTTGTGGATGCATTATTTTTGGGTAACTTCTTTTGCATTTTTGAGCTCTTACTTTTGGAAGACATTGGGGATTATTTTTGAATACTTGTGCTTGCTTGATATTTGGATTTTCTTGCATTGGAGGAGCTTGTTGTTTTGAACTTGGAACAAACTCCATTATGGAGAGGTAGGATCTTGGCTCTTCAAATGCTCTTCTTTTCCTTTTATGAATATGTAAATGGTTGAGTGTTTGTTATTGTTTGATTGGATGGTTGGGTAGATGGCCTAGGAATGGTGTAGGAGGAGAATATGGGATATTCTTGTGGGAGGCATAAGTACTTTTGGGGAGGTATAAGTGTGGAGGGTGTTGGGATTTGGGTTCCCCCTTACAAAGAAATAGCTTGCATTTCATTACTCGCTATGGGGTGCCATAAGAGGTTCGGGGAGGCATAAGAAAATGTGAGGAATAAAGGGTACTTGGGGAGGCATAAGGGCATGTCAGGGTTTTGATATACTATATTTTGGTAGTTTGTAATCAGGTGGTGATACCCATTTCCCCATTTGGGAGGCATAAGTAGCATCCCCCATAGTTTTTTGCTCCGTTGTCTTGCATTATGAAGCCTGAGTTTTGTTTAGTATGCCTTAATGTGGTTGTAAACTACATTTTGTTTTGGAATGTGTTATAAATATGATATTTTTTCATGTGAGAGATTGCCTTTGTGTTGTGGAATCCTGTTGTTGCCATGTGTTGAGTTGCATTTATTATTGCAATGTGGTTGGGGCTCAGGGGCCAATGATGAAGAATGGATTCTCCTTTTCATTGGATGTATTGGTTGGGTGGAGAGCATTGGATTTTCCCTGATTTTGTTGTGATCAAAATTGAAGAATGATGGAAATTCATACTACTATTTTGGAGTTGAGAAAGAAGAAAGTTTGACAATTCTTGTTAAGATTATTTCTTATTGTAACCCTTTCTCACTTTGAAGTGGATGACCTTTTATATTATCTGTGATGGAAATATGTTTTGTATTGGCTATGGAAGTTGTAACTCAAAATGTGAAAGAGATGTAATTTGTTTTATGTTTTTGAATGATGAGAAGGAAATTGTATTCTGGTTGTGGTATTCAAGGAATGAAAGAAGGAAGTTGTAAATATATATCTTTAAATTAAAATAAGATTGTATTAATTTCCTCAAATGGCATTGTTATATTTGAATTTGATCATTTAAAAGAACTACAAAATCACTTTTTGGAAAGTTGAAAAGTTAAATACGGATTAAGAAATGTTACAATAGTATGTTCTTTGAAAAATATGATTTGGATAATAGTACTGTATCTTTTGGATTTTGCACATTTTTATTTAAATTAACTGAGTATTTTATATTTGGCTGGAATGAATTCATAGTTTAAAGTGTGGTAAATGGAAATAGATCTGTTTGTGTGTCAGTATAGATTTTATTTTGTTTAATTATAAACTCTATAGATTTCTATAAAAAATGTACAGAATGACCCCTATAACAATGAAAAAAAAAAAAATTTAAATTGAACTTAATATGATCAAACGACCCCAAATAGACCTTAACCCTTAAGAAAATATTATGGAACCTTTCAAATCAGGTAAAGGCAAAATTGTAGAAATTTTACTGTCTAAAAATTGGTTAATTTGAATTGCAAATCAGTCAAACAATTTAACCTTGCAATCTATCCTAAAAATCTCCCAAGTGAAATCCTCCATGTCTATTTGGCATGTTGATAAATTATTAATGATGAATTTGAATAGAATCGTGTAAGTTAAAAATACCAGTTCACCTATTTAGTGACAGAAAAACGTTTCCTAAAAATTGACACTTAAAACTTTAACCAAATTAGATTCTTAAGGTTGTTTTGCAAAGAGGACATTGAGAGATTTCCAAAAAGTCCTTGTTTACAAAAAACCAAGTTCCCTATCAAAAGTTATGGCCTCAGGAAGTTTTTACTTCTTCCGCATTCGCCTTTCGCGCCCAGGAGAAAACGTTTCTTCCGCGCCTAAGAGAAAAATTTTCTTCCTCCCCGCCTGGGAGAAAAAATATCTCCCACGCCCGTGGAAAAATATTCTTCCGTGCTCGAGAGAAACTTCTTCGCTCCCCTCGTAAGAAGATAATCTAATTATTTTAGGGGTCACTTTCACCCTCTTAGTGTTTGTAAGGTGATTTGATAATTGTTGTAATGCAGTCTGGGAATTTTTTTTGTGAACACTTTAAAAAAAATTAATAATAATAATAAATATAAAAAAATAAAAATTTATTCCATAATTCTTCTAACTAAACCTAGGTTGTTCCTTGGTCTCGAGTGGTTGTTTTTTTATGGGTGTTACACTTGGTATCAGAGCAGTGGTTCAAAATCTTGGACCCTTGGGCACACTAGAAAACGTGAGACATGAACATTTAAACCCAGTACAATATTAAACTTTGAACACTTCTAAATCTAGAAAACAACTTTGATTGAAAATTTGCATATTTTAGTAAACATGGAAAACTCAGTAAAACCTAGAATATAGAACTAACTCTCACCTTGGTCTGTGCAGGAGGCGTAGACAAGACGAGGGGGTCATTTCACATAGACCTAGACTTATCACCACTAGATCATGTTGTAACAGCTATCCTACCACAAATTTTATAAACACTCTAGGATGTTAATCGCCACTTTACGTGGAGAGACCATGGGAGCACGTTTAGACGGACATGATAGGGTGACATCCATTGAGGCTCATGTGTCTCCTTGGCATAGCGAGGAGCATAGAGGAGAGAAATCCCACGTGGAGTCAGTTAGAGAAGAGTCACCGCAGAGGGGACAAGGAGACCAAGTTTCAGGACACAGAGATAGGTCTTGAATAGCTAGGCTTAGAGATGAGGATGCAGGGAGGCCTAGGGGTCATCTGACTACAGCTTCAGACCCCATCAGGGATATCCTGAAGCTACGAAGATCACACTATTTTGGTGACGTAGGTGGATTTCAGGTAGAGGCCTAGATGGTGAGCTTGAGCGGATGCTTCAAGCTTTGCCCTTATTCTAGCAACATGGAATCTCATGTTGCGATCCATCTACTAAGGGATGGAGTAGGTGTTTGGTGGAGGACAGAGGAGAAGAAGCTTCATGTTGATTCTGAGACAGTTAGTTACGAGCTCTTTGAGGAGGGGTTTAGTAGCAGATATCTATCACGAAGGTTCATACAACAGAGAATTGATGAGTCTCATGACATCCAATAGGAATATCTTATAGTGGTTGAGGATCATAGTATATTTCTGGATCTACTCTAGTATGTTTATTACATGTAAGACAAGCAGGTAGGGATCCACAAATTCATCCAGGGCCTAAATCTTGACATTGGAGGTGCAGTTCAGATCCATTGTCCACAGATATTAGCTGAGGCCATTGAGAATGCCTATATAGCAGAGGAGACTTCGGGAAAGACCTAACAGGCTAGAGACTGAGTTCAAAGCCGCATCCAACTGATGCAAGATAGTAGCTCGAGGGTGTGAGTACCTCCTCCTCATGGTGGACAGGGTTCACCAGAGTCATATTTTAGACTACAGTAGTAGCAGCAACAATCCCATCCACCTTATACACCTCCACAGAGATTTGATGCATAGAGGGGTTGAAGTATGGGGCCTCCTCCTAGGGGTCCGATTAGGACACAGGGTGTGCAGAGGGCTCAGTAAGAAGGAGCTCACTAGAAGAGACGTCAGCAGACCACATCCAGATCATTAGCATCTACACCACAGACTTCCAAACTACTGGTCGGACCTACTACACATGGGAGAGGATCAGGCGGTCGTTCTAGTTGTGGCGTTGCTGGACATTTTTTGGAGAAATTTCCTTCATAACCTAAATAACAAGGGTAAGACACAGATCTCAGAGCCTACCATTAGTGATATGGGGCATAGTCATCAGATCTATGTAGCAGTCGAGAACCTCCAGGATGAGCATGAGAGTATAGTTATTGAGACCACAGGTAGCATTGGTGGTATTGCTTCCTCCATTTAGTTTGATTCTGGTTCTTCAAATTATTTTATTGCACCATCTTTAGTCAAGCGATGCAGGCGGGTGATAGTTAGGTAGGGTCTTAGTTGGGATATTGAGACTTTAGTTAAGGGGAAAAAGATCTCTGTAGACTCCTTAGTTAAGGAGTGAGTTGTGGATCTAGGACCTTTCACCTCTACATCAGATCTTCGTATCATTCCCTTGGGATCGTATGGAGTCATCCTAGGTAATGGACTGGTTATCTGCAAATAGGGCCAGGATGGATTATTACCATAAGATCATATCTTGTGCAGATGATCTAGGAGTTGAGGCAGTGATAGCTGGGGTCAAGAGACCCATTTCTATTTGCACCATCTCAGCTATGTAGCTTAAGCGGTGTGTGTAATGGGGTTGTCAGATGTTTGTTGTCAAAGTTAGTGACTTATCAGAGGAATGGTCTAGTGGACCATCACTATATTATCATCCCATCTTGAGTGACTTTTTAGATGTATTTCCAAGGGAGCTACTAGGGTTACGACCCCCACGTGATATTGAATTCCATATAGATCTGGTTCCGGGAGTAGAGCCTATCTCACGAGCACCTTATCAGATGACCACACCAGAGCTTTGTGAGCTCAAGTTACAGCTAGAGGTCCTTTTGCAGAAAGGCCTAATCCATCCTAGTGTATCCCATTAGGGTACACCGGTGATTTTTGTGAATAAGAAGGACAGATCCTTGCCATTGTGTATTGATTACCACCAACTGACAAAGGTAACAATCAAGAATCATTATCCTCTTCCACGCATACATGATTTGTTTAATCAAATGAAGGGATCCAAAATTTTCTCTAAGATATATCTTAAGTCAGGATACCATCAGCTGAGGATTATGGAGGTGGATATTCATAAGACCGCTTTTCAGTTATTATATGGGCAATATGAGTTCCCAGTGGTGCCTTTTTGTTTGACGAATGCCCCCGCAGTATTTATGAGTTTGATGAATGGGGTATTTAAGAGCTTCTTAGATCACTTCGTGCTCATCTTCCTTGATGAAATTTTGATTTACTCACATACGCGTGAAAAGCATGAGGGGAGCCTTTGCCAGGTTCTTCAGTGTCTTCGTGAGTAGCAACTTTATGGGAACTTGGAGAATTGTGCATTATTTCAAACATAGGTACATTATTTAGGTCATATCATTTCCAGGGAAGGTATCACAGTCGATTCTTCTAAGATTATAGCCATTATGGATTGGATAACACCCACTAGTGTGATAGAGGTGCGCAACTTCATGGGATTAGCAAGTTATTATAGGAGATTTGTTTAGGACTTCTCTCAGATTGTGCACCCCATCACTTCTCTTCAGCGAAAAGGGAAGAAGTTTTTTTGGTCAGTTATATGTGAGTAGGGCTTCAGGACACTGAAGGAGTGCCTCATGACAACACCTATTCTTACAGTGCCGGATCCATAGGGTGAGTTTTTCGTATGCACAGATGCTTATTTGGCAGGAATTAGAGGTGTGTTGATACAGGAGGGCAGAGTAGTGGCATTTGAGTCTCACAAACTCAAATATTATGAGCTTAATTATTCGACTCATGATATTGATCTTGTAGAAGTTGTGAATGCTTTGGTTTGATGGAGACACTTTCTTCTTGGTCTAAGATTCACACTCAGGACATATCACTTGAGTCTTCGCCATCTCTTCATGTAGCCCAATCTCAATGCTCGTTAGCGACGTTGAATGGAGTTGATTTGTGAGTATGATATGGAGATAGAGCATGTGAAGGGGAAGGAGAATGTGGTTGCAAACACTCTCAACAGATGGAGACATGTGATTATGGCCACTTTAGTGGGCACATATTTACGGAGAAGGCTTTTACAGCAGCTTCCTCTTGATAGCTTCTACATTGCAGCAAGAGTAGAGATCGAGTCCCAGAGAACCCTTGAGGGGAAGTTTGATGGTTTCTCATTAGAGGAAGATGGACTTCTCAGGAACAGAGGTCAGATTTATGCTCCCAGAAATAGAGGCTTGAGATAAGATATTTTGATAGAGGCACATTGTGCACCCTATTCATCCCATCCTGAGGTGAAGAAGATGCACACTACTTTGAGACAGTTGTACCATTCCAGAGGACTTTATAGAGACGTGGCTCAGTTTGTGTCACATTTTTTAGAGTGCTAGAAAGTGAAGGTTGAGCATCAACATCTAGCTGGCCTTCTCTTTCCTCATGCTATATTGGAGTGGAAGTGGAACACCATTTCCATGGACTTCTTTGTTGGGCTACCGATGTCGAGATATCACCATGACGCCATCATGGTCATGGTGGATAAATTAACAAAAGTGGAGCAATTTTCTTCGGTGAAGACCACTTATGTAGCTAGTGAATTAGCACGGGTTTATCTGGATGAGATTGTCAGGTTGCATGGGATTCCACAGAAGATTATTTATGACTGTGATCCTTTGTATACTTCCCATTTTTGGACTACCATGCATCACGCCCTTGGGACGAGGATCAACTTCAGCACAACATATCACCCCGAGATAGATGGACAGACTGAGTGGGTGAATCAGATTTTAGAGGATATTCTTAGGATGTATGTTATGGATCATCAGTCGAGATGGGAGGAGTACCTGTACTTGGTGGATTTTGCCTACAATAATAGTTTTTAGAGTTCTATAGGTATGGCTCCTTTTTAGGCTTTGTATGAAAGAGAGTGCAAGACACCTCTTAGCTAGGATAGGTTAGAGGATACGGTTTCTCTTGGACTAACTTTGTTACAGGACATGGAGCACCAGGTGGTTTTGATCAGATAAAGACTGCAGGAGGCATAGGACATGCATAAGAAGTATGCAGATCAGCATACGACTGACCATAGTTTTAAGGTGGGACATGAAGGTGTTCCTTCGTGTCAGACCACATAAGAGCCCTATCCGTTATGAAAAAGGTTCTAAGTTAGCTCCTATATTCATTGGTCCTTTTGAGATCTTGGAGCGTATTGGCCCTTTGGCCTACCATCTAGCATTTCCACCTAGATTTTCTCGCATACATGATGTGTTTCATGTTTCAGTTTTTAGGAGATATGTTTATGATCCTTCTCACGAGCTAGATTGAACCGCATTGTAGGTGCAATATCACAGGTAGGTGATGGTGGAGCCCGTTCGCATTATAGATCGCAGGACCCTAGGCCTTCAAGGCAGAGAGATTCATCAGGTGCGAGTAAAGTGGGACAGGTATGATGAGACTACGACTACATGGGAGGATGCTACTTTACTTCAAGTATAGTTCCCACATCTGTTCCAGTGACTTATAAGAGGAAGTTTAGTCTAAGGGGAGGGGCATGTAGTTCCCACTTACCTTTGACACCTTTTTATACTGATCATGAAACTATTAACTATATTTTGGGCATTATTATAGTTTTTTTTTAGCATGATGTTAGACGTTAGATCATAGATTATTGTCGACTTGATTCTTATATGATGCTTGATGAGTATTAGAGACATTTTATATATTGATGTTGATATACTCTTTGATCGGGTTATATTATAGATGTTGTTCGGACATGTGATATTTGGATATATTGAGTAGAACTAGAAAATGGAATTAATTGATAATCATATAGTTGTTGATGAAAATTGTAAGTGATATTGTTGATGGTCTTGATGTTTTTGTGATTCATATATATTGATGATTTTGGAATTATAGTTATATTCATTTGGACATTCTGATATGGCCACAAGGCCAAAGGAGGTATTTGTGTTTTGCAGGTTAATATATCACAACACACATGGGGGGATTGAAGATGAACCACATTAGAATTCTAGATTAATTCAACAAGGTCACCATGGCAACTGTATTTTTTTGTGTGTTTGATAGTGTTAGGGATTCCCATGGGGGGATAACCTTTAAATGTGACCAAGGGACTTGTTTTTATCTTTTATTTGGTTCCTTTGTTAATGTTTGCATGTGTTTATTTTGTGGTGCATTGACCCCTTTCATTATTTATTAAATGGTGAGTTAATATTGTGAGTAATCATGTTGTTAACTTAGTTAATTAAAATATGTCATAAGAAAGTAATTAATAGAGTTGTTGGCCTCGAAATAAAGTATTGTAAGAAATGTGTAAGTAATGTGTAAGAGATATGTAAGTTGATTTTGGAGTATGAAACACTCCACCTTCTTTGAAATTCGAATTTGTCGTTGGAGGCTGATTTTGGAGGCTTGTGGGACAAGCTAAACTCGTCCCATACCTCTTAAATTTGTATACCAACCTTACCTATGGTTGGAGAGTTAAATTTCGACTTTCTTTATGCATTTTTGTAAGTCAAGCTGTATGTTTTAATTACACTTTCTTCATGTTATAAATTTCAGTCCTTATGGGGTGTGGGCTTGATTTGAGTGTGTAAGTAAAACTGTCATATTTTCACCCACCTATTTAATATGCATTGGAGAATGAAGTTGACTTTTGTGTTGGGGTTGAGGATGTGTGATGTGGTATCCTACATGGATCCACCTCATCATCTTCTCTTCCCTCTTCTATTTATTGCAAGTCCTTAGCTTGTTTTTTGGTTTCTCCACTTGTAGATGCATAATTTTTGGGCAACTTCTTTTACTGTTTATAAGCTCTTGATTTTGGAAGATATTGAGGATTCTTTTTGAATAATTGTTCTTGGTTGATATTTGGATTTGCTTGGATGGAGGAGCTTCTTGTTTTGGACTTGGAACAAACTCCATTATGGAGAGGTAGGATCTTGGTTGTTGAAATGCTCTTCTTTTCCTTTTATCAATATTCAAATGGTTGTATTTTTGTTATTGTTTGATTGGCTGGTTGGGTAGATGGCCTAGGAATGGTGTAGGAGGAGAATATGGGGTATTCTTGTGGGAGGCGTAAGTTCTTTTGGGGAGGTATAAGTTTGAAGGGAGTTGGGATTTGGATTCCACCTTATAAAGAAATAGCTTGTATTTCTTTACTCGTTATGGGGTGCCATAAGAGGTTGGGGAGGCATAAGGAAATGTGAGGAATAACGGTTACTTAGGGAGGCATAAGGGAATGTGAAGGTTTTGATATACTATATTTTGGCAGTTTGTAATCTGGTGGTGATACCCATTTCCCCTTTGGGAGGCATAAGTAGCATCCCCCATAGTTTCTTGCTCCTTTGGCTTGCATGATGAAGCCTGAGTTTTTTTTTGTTATGTCTTAATGTGTTTGCAAACTACATTCTGTTTTTGACTGTGTTTTAAATATGATATTTTTACATGTGAGAGATTTCCTTTATGTTGTGGAATCCTGTTATTGCCATGGGTTGAGTCACATTTATTATTGTAATTTGGTTGGGGGTTCAGGGGCCAATGATGAAGGATGGATTCTCCTTTTCATTGGATAGTATTGGTTGGGTGGAGAGAATTGGATTTTCCTTTCTTTTGTTGTAATCAAAATTGAAAAATGATGGAAATTCATACTACTATTTTGGAGCTTAGAAAGAAGACAGTTTGAAAATCCTTGCTAAGATTATTTCTTATTGTAACCCTTTCCCACTTTAAAGCGGGTGACCTTGTATATTATTTGTGATGGGAAGATGTTTTGTATTGGCTATGGAAGTTGTAACTCAAAATGTGAAAGAGATGTACTTTGTTTTTTGTTTTTGAATAAATGAGAAGGAAATTGTATCCTGGTTGTGGTATTCGAGGAATGAAAGAAGGATGTTGTAAATATATCTCTTTAAATTAATAGAAGATTGTATTAATTTCTTGAAATGACATTGTTATATTTCAATCATGATCATTTAAAAGCACTACGAAATTTCTATTTGGAAAGTTGAAAATTGAAATACGGATGAAGAAATGTTACAATACTCTGTTCTTTGAAAAATATGATTTGGAAATCAGGAATGTATATTTTGGATTTTGCACATTTTGATTTAAATAAAGTTAGTATGTTATATTTAGCTGGAATGAATTCATAGTTTAAAATGTGGTAAACAGAAATAGATCTGTTTGTGTGTCCAGTATAGATTTTATTTTGTTTCACTATAAAATCTATAGATTTCTACCAAAAATGTACAGAATGTCCCCTTGCAACAATGAACAATAAAATAAAACACTAAATTGAACTTAATATGATCAAACAACCCCAAATAGACCTTACCCCTTAAGAAATTTTTATAGAACCTTTCAAATTGGGAAAAGGCAAAATTGCAGACAATTTGTTGTATAAAAATTGGTAAATTTGATGTGCAAATCTATCAAACAATTTAACCTTTAAATCTATCCTAAAAATCTCCCAAGTGAAATTCTCCATGTCTATTTGGCATGTTGAGAAATTATTAATGATGAATTTGAATAGAATCATGCAAGTTAAAAATTACAGTTCACTTGTTTAGTGACAGAAAAATGTTTCCTAAAAATTGACTCTGAAAAATGTATCCAAATTAAATTATTAACTTTTCAGTGAAAAGAGGACATGGAGATATTTCCAAAAAGTCCTTGTTAGCCAAAAACTGAGTTCTCTATCAAAAGTTGTGGCCTCTGGAAGTTTTTGCTTCTTCTTTGTTCGCCTTTCACGCCTGGGAGGAAACATTTCTTCTGTGCTCGGGAGAAAAAATTATTTCCACATTCATCTTTCTCCCCCGTCTTTCACGCTCGGGAGAAAATTGTTTCATCCATGACCATCATCCGTTCCCATCTTTTGCACCTGGGATAAAAAGTTTCTTCCACACCTGGGAAAAAAATTTCTTCCACGCCTGAGAAAAATTTCTTCTTGCACCTCGCAAGAAGATAATCTAATTGTGCTAGGGGTAAATTTTACCCTCTTAGTGTTTGTAACATGATTTTATAATTTTTGTAATGCACTCTGCAAATTTTTTTGTGAACACTTTAAAAAAAATTAAAATAATAATAATAATAAATATTAAAAAAAAAAATTATTCTATAACTCTTTTAACTGAACCTAGGTTGTTCCTTGGTCTCGAGTGGTTTTTTTTTATGGGCATTACAAAAACTATGGGAGAAATTACATGTGCTGTATACATGCATATTCCAACAATTATGAGATATATTATACCCTGTAAACAATTAACATACATTATATTCTATTATAAAGAAGAGTTTACTGTTCTATTTTTCAAGTATGTTCATATCGATCATATATGTTTTTTTTTTCGAGTATCTTTATATTGATCATATATATGTTCATATCGATCATATATGTTACCCGGGTTGAGAAATTGATCAACCACTTGAATTATAAGTAACCAATGGAATCGCTAGTATTATTTGTTGGGATTTATGTAATTTCAACTACCAAATTAAGACTTACAAATTTTATTAGCAAAAATGAACTGGACAATATTTTCAATTAATTGTAAAATCTTATCTACTACCCATATACATTTAATGTTTGTTTCTCTATGTAGCTTTCTCATTATGATATCTCCTTTGTAAGTCATCTATATAGATTTGAGGCATTTATATGCATTTTGTAAGGACAAATTGAGTAGTGAAACTATGAAAACATTATAATAGAAGCAATTTATTTTGTATATTTTTTGCATTTCTTCTCTGTTTTTAACATACCTTATTGTATTTGGATTCCTTAATCTAGTATGAAAGGGAAAATTATCATTCAGGGCACGTGATTTCACAACAGCGTAGGTGTTGTTCATATTTTTTCATAGGTCATAGTTTTTCTGTTTTAAATCTATGCAATTTTCTTATTTAAATCAATATTTTTTTTTAGCCATGGATGGTACTAGAAACAGTCTACTCCAACACCGAATCCCCATTTTTTAATGGAAAAAATATGACTATTGGGATATTACAATGAAAAACCTTTTTTGCAGTCAAGATGCCTGGGTCTTGTCAAAAATGGCTTCCAAGAACAACAAGATCAAGCAACATATGTAGTGCACGAAACTTTTGACTAAAAAGAAAAGTAAAAAAATAGGAGGGCGGTTAATGGAGATGAGTAGAGTGGGTGTGTAGTAGGTAGAAAGTGAACCATCCTGGCACAGTTTTAGACCTATCTTTTTCCCTGTATAAAAAAATAAAACACATTGTTTCAATCCAAAGGTACTAGTCACATGAAATTTGGGCCAACATTACAAAAATTAGCATTAATTAGATGCTGGGCAGTTGGAAGAATTGTAATGGAATTTTTTTTTGTCACTTGTCTTAGCTGTAAGTGCCCTGGTAGATATTCCTGCAAAATTTGGATGCATGTGTAAGGCATGTTGACTGTTCAGATAAAATTCCAAGCTTGTAAGATTTCACAAATAGGAACAACAACACCAAGCTTGGATAGCCCTGTCATTGTGGCTCTGGATTCAAACCTAGGAGTGGTGGATGCATGTATATGGTGCCTTCATAGAGCTCATAGAGGATACTCTACCTGGTGCTGGGATGTTATATGACGGACTATCTCTTCATGGTGGTGTGGCACACAAAGATTTATCTTTCAAGCATAATCTCTTTCTTTACAAAGCACCAGAAGAGCCCATTTTCTCATTGACCATTAGACATTAGAAATATGGTCATTGTTTACTTGAAAATCGGCTCATTTATTCAAAAAACTAAACTTGGGATAGAGAGGGCTTGTGGGGGTGCATTTTCCTCCTGACACAACATAATCCCAGCCTTATTCCATTCAAACAGTGTTTTTTGAAATCACCTCACCAAATATCATAAAAAAATTCCTCTGTTAGAAGTGTTTTTTTTCTCCTTGTAACTTCTCTGTTCTTTTTTTGAGCTGAGATATACTTCGGATCAAGCTATTGTAACTCCTCGTTTTAACTAAATGCAGTGTTGCATTTTGATGGTATGCCTAGAATGCCTTGTTATGGGTCAAGCTATGTATATATGGAGGGATTGAAAATGAGAGCTCACTGCATTTCTTTGTTTATCATGCCTCACACTCTACCTCATTAGCTCAGCCATTAATACATTGGCTCGGATGGGATGTTTATTATATTTGATTATGTAACCTAGCTCTTTTGTTTTGCTGAGTGCTTGAGATTTGTATGTGTTTCAGGCAGTTAGTTATCTAGCCCAGCCATAATGGGTTTTATGTTTTGGGTCTATTTATGGATTTCACATGATACTTGGTCTTTCTATGGATGTGCATTATGAATTTTAAGGCCGTGCATTTTTTTTTGTTTCTCCCAGCTTGATCTTCCCATTCATTTCTCCGTGATCCATTCCCACTTGGCTCAAGCCTTCAATGTTCACTTTGGGTTTTAGTTCCTTTCATTGTCAGGGTTTGAGATGCATCTCGAGTTATTTTGTAATTTTTGAGACTTATAGAACCTACACGAGCTTCTTTTCCCACTCTCGCTTTTTCTGAGCTGTGAGTTTGAGCTGGGCATTGGATGACCTTGGTGTTGTATGGGTATCATTTAACTTTTACCCCAAATATGGAAGCGTGCGCTTGGCATGCAAATGTTTTTTGAGAGAAATATAGAGAACCATGCAGTCCCTTGGCTTACAAAGGAATACCAACATGCCTAATATCTTGAGGAAACCATACTTGCTCATCAATATGTGACTCAAACATGTGGTGTATTTTTGGTGCATGTAAACCACTCGACAAAATACCTTGCATATATGTGGAATCGAGGTCCAAAACTTTGTCTGATTCATTTTCTACTCAGGTGTGACACATCTCTCCTTATCTTTCATAATTCTTATTCTTTATTTTTTCATTTGCAACGAAATAAAATTTTAAACCATAGGATAAAAGTACATTTTATTTTTAGATAAACTTTATTTTAAAACAATAAAATGTTATATCATAAATTATGGAATTTAATAGTCATTCGTAGACAACCATGAAATTAAACCCTCACTTTGATTTGATTTATAAAACTCCTAACCAAACTAGATTGATGCAGTACCATTCCCTTGTTAAAATTAGTGAGTCACAGTTTTCGAAGACTCACAAAATAACCTTCGTTATTCCTGAAAGGAGATGTTAAGTTTCTTTTATGTACCTTGTTATGTGTGGAGTCACTTAAATCTTTGGATCAACCTCGAATGATTGTCTATGATATTTTTGATGCCCTTCTAGGAGCCTTGTTACTCTGTTTTGTAAGTGTACGAAGTTGTCAAATATAGAAAAGTATGGATTCGTATCGGCTCACCATGTGGGCCCTAGAAAATGAAATTCTTGTCCACCTTTGAAAACCATATTATTTTTACTAGAAAATTTCTTCGAACCTAAAATTTGGGAAAAAGCACTCTTCTTGATAGTTTGGAAAAGCCATTTTTAGGCCACTAGTTGTAGTTTGACTAGATCAAACTGGACCAATAATGACAGGTGGCTTCGGAAAACGCATCACCGTTAAAAACCCATTTCCCAATTCTCAGTTCCATCAAATTTGGTGAATTATTCATAGATGGGGGAATATGTATGAAATTTCTTGCTACATGTTCATCCATTGAACGTTAGTTTTGGACATGATTTTCTGAGACATGAAGCTATAGTTTTATCATTTACAACTAGGCCAGTCATGACCGATGGCCTCAAAAAATTAGATGCCAATCATAAACTGTTCACGAGCTCTGAACTCCTTCAGTTCCTATGAATTATTTGTGTATAGGAGGAAATTTAGAAATTTACCCATGGTGTGTTTGTTCGTTGGATGACAGTGTTTGAATGCACTTTCTTAGCCTTCAAGCCTAAATTAAACTTTTTTGCAACTAACACGAAAATGTAAAACAAAGTTGTAGGACCCAGTCAAGTTGTCAAACCATCCTAGAAACTTATTAACACTTTCAAATAACTATTTGAAACTATAACATGTGACTTGTTGTGTGAAATTAAACTTCTGGAAAAAAGGTGTCTCTCTCTCTTCCCTATCTCTTTCTCTCTCCTTGATTAAGAAATGAAGTGAAATGAAATGAAATAAACAGGTTTCTCTAATTCTCTCCTTTTGGATGAAAATTATTATTATTATGTAAATAGAAAACTGAAAACATTAAGTATGCTAGATTTAGGTGGATGCCATGCTGGTGATTTACGCTGATTTCATGCTCACGTGGTTTTGGAGGGTAGAAGTAAGATGATGAAAAGGAGTGGTGTAATTGATTGTTTATTATTGTAATTTCTATATTTTATTATAAAAAATTTATCTGTATAATGTATTGCCATGTTAAGAAAAAGTTTATATTTGAAATTTGGTTATATGTATGAGATGCTAGTTTTAGGGATGCCTTGGGAAATGTGCATTTAATCATAGGTACCATTTCGATATAAATTTACATGTGGTTGGATGTGTGTGTGTGTGTGTGTGTGTGTTAAATGTATTTGAATTTAATATCTTGTAGTTCATTTCCAGTGTGTAATAGATGATTAAATAATTGGCATGTTGTATTCTTTACATTAAAATGTAATAAAGAAATCTAATCACAATAGGAAACCTTACTTTAAAACTAGTACATATCTACCATTCTTGCATGATCTTTCTTAGCATAGAAGAAACTGAAAAACGTAGAATGAACTTAAACCTTTACACTCTATGGAACCTTCTAGTTTAAGTAAATAAGAACCTATATTTTTGAGTTGTTAGAGCCTGTATGTTTAGTGACATTGTCGTGAACTTGACGGTTAGGAATGACATGGTCACAATTTTCTGGAATAAGTAAAACTAACACTTCCTTAGTATCCTAGTGGACTACCAAGTCTTACAAAGTTAGATCTAGAAATTAACTTCATCATCGAATGAATTCTTTGTGGGATCCAAATGACACAAATGGCACTAGTGAAATAATTTTACTATGACTTAAACTCTTGTTAATGATCTATTTAGTTCCTCTAAGCTAAATGTGTTACCTTGATTAGTGATAATATAGTTCCGTGGTATTTTATGGAGGCTTTATATAGTAAATATGTTTTTACACTTTAATCTGATCTATAATAGGGCATAGATCCCTAAGTGCATATTGGAATTAAACTAAACCTCAGCTAATTACGAGGTTAACTTGTGGGTAGAAAATTGTAAGTAACTCTTTGGAAAAAAAAATTATTTGAAATATGTTGACTTAGGAGAAACATCGAAATTGAAAAATTTGTCCCGTAATCCCTTGTTATGCCCTTTTATGACATTAATAATAAAATAAATTTCACTTGTAGAATCGTGAAATGTCGAAACATGGAATCTTACCTTGGAAAAAAGTCACTTGTCGTTTGTGTATAGTTATAATGCTTCTAATCACTTACTTTTTGAAGGTGTTAGACAAGTACTATCATAACTCTTTTTGTTATAAAGTGACGCCAATGAGAGACCTAAGAAAAAATGTAAACATAATGAAAAAACAAGATTATATGTGATAATGGTTTAGGAACAAATTTTACTTGAATTCCTCATGGTTGATTCAAGCATTGCCTTTTGTTAAGAATGGATACAAATTTTTAGTAGTGGGATGAGGCTTTTGAGAAAATATAGATTCCACTAAAAATAAAATAAAATACAAATTATGATGTGTAAATGCTAAATTGACTCAAACTAAATTTGGAACTAAAACAACCATAGTATGATTACAAATGTTCCTCTAATGGAATGAAGTTATTAGGAAAGGGAAACTCAAAACTTCACCTCCTTTGATTTTTAATAGTTTTCCCCATTAAACTTCAAGTTGGTTCCCTTGCATAATAATGGAAAAATCAAATGTCAACTACACATATTTTGAGAAAAAAACCTTTAATGTAATAACGCGTTATTATGAGATTCATGGTTGCTTAAAATTGAATTTAATTAACAAATAATCTATGTATAATTAATGGGGTTCGATATAGGAATCAATCGTACATTCTCCTTCAAGACCATTCCCCTCCAAAGAAAAGTAATTGAAGATTGTAAAGTAGTATATTGTAAACCTTATGTGTTAAATTATCTTGAAAGCTATAAAGTCATAAAATGGAAACCTAAATTTAATGAAGATGTAAACCATAAAAATGCCATGTCGTCAAGTATGCCTACCTGTTGTTTCTTACTGTAATTAGGTCATTGTCCTGGTTTATGTCGTTGAGTATGAAATTGATGGGTACCCTATGTTATCCTATTGTATGAGTGGTTTCATGTTTATGTAAGTGCATTGTGAGTTGTTTAGTTTCTCTACTTAGAGCCCTTGTGGAGTAGTGTAGTGAGAAATATAAGTAAAAAAAATAAAATTATTCCCGTATTTTTATTATTGTATTTATTTGTGAAAAAATGTGGGAGTTAAAACATATAATGCTTTGTCACAAGTAGACAAGGATCTTATTATGGAAAATAGGTAAAGGGATGTAAAAGCTCTAGTTATTAGACAACAATTTATGTACATGTCTATATACTTTAGAGTAGTCGCATCCAGTAGGTACAAGTAATCATGCAGGATATCTTAGAAACTACCTATCAAGGCACCAATAAGGTAAAAATTTCCAAACTGAAAATATTTAGGAGATATCTTGAGAATATTTAGATGAGATAATTTCAATGTCTTGATTCATTTTTACCCATTTTATGGGTGTAGTAAATCAAATTAGGTCCCATGGAGAGACCTACTAGAAAAGGTGATCATAAAAGAAATCCTTAGGAGTCTACCAACTAAGTTCGACTCCATTGTTGTTTCCATTAAAGAGTTTAAGGATTTTACTCAACTACCTATAGATGATCTAATGGGATCTCTATTATCCGATGAAACCAAAATTAACAAATTTGGAAGTTCCTTTTTATAACATGTCTTTTAGAGATAAGTATTAGTAAGCAGAGGCAAAGGAATATTTATGAACATAAGAGGAAAAGGAATATTTCATGCAATAGGAGGTAGATATCCATATTCAAGTGATCAAGACATCCCTATATCCATCTCAAGTGAGTTTTCAAGCAGAGGAATAGGCAGAAGTTCCTCTCACAATCATTATTATAACTAGACAAAATAATAAAGTTATGGTAAAAATAATTATAATGTAATTATTGGAAAAAGTATGCATATTATGCTTTTGAATGTCAAAAATAGTATGAGTTACAAAAAAATGTGAATTTTGTTCAAAAGAATCTAATTCTAGAATTTCAAATCATAAGTATATGTTTATAACTTGGTATTTTGCTCAAGAGAGTACAAAAGATGTATGGTTCTTGTATTCTGGTTGTAGTAACCACATGAAAAGTTTGAAAGAGTTATTTTCTAGCATGGACAAATGTATCTAGTCATAGGTAAAACTAGGTAATTACAAAAAAGTTTTAGTAATTGGAAAAGGGATCATAACTAGTAACACAAATCAAGGAGAAAAGAAGTTTTTTCTTGATGTCTATTATGTCCATAGGTTAAAACACAACCTAATCAGCATAGGTCAGTTGATCTACAAAGTGTATTTTGAGGAAGGAGAATGTATCATTTTGGATCGAAATCCAAGAAAAAGGTTGATAGCCAAGGTGGTAATGAAAAGAAATAGAATTTTCCCATTGAGAATACAAAGTGAATTGAGCCTAGCAAGTTCTAGCTCTTATTCTTATATGGGTCATGGATATCTCACCAAGGGAGCATCTAAGAGCCTATCCATCGGTAGCTCTCAAAAAAATATGGAGCTGAATTTTTTTTCTCAAGGAGGTTCGTTAAGCCTAGTAGGCATTAGGCATGTTCAAAACAAAGAAAAACAAAAAAAAATCATGGAGGTTCCTTAACCCTACCAAGTGCTAGGGTTATTCCAAGAAAAGAAGAAAATAAATTTCAAGGAGGTTCCTCAACCCTAGAAGGCACTAAGGTTCCTCCAAGCTAATAAGAAATTATTTTCTCAAGGATATTTATCAACCCTAGTAGGTGCTAAGGTTCCTTCAAACCAAGATGTTGAAAAAAAGCTCTCAAGAAAGTCTTTCAAGCCTATCAGGCGCCAGGGATTTTTCAAATAAGGGTGAACATTAATTTTTTCAAGGATATGGTTTGAACCTAGTGGGAGCTAGGGTTCAAACACATATGGGTGAATAATTTGGTTTTCAAGAAGGTTTGAGCCTAGCAGGCACTAGCTCTTAACAACCTATGCATGAATAAAAATATTTTTAGGAAGGATTTTTAATCCTAATTGGTGATAACTCCATATCACCCTTGGAATGTCAAGACCTCAAAAAAGGAGGATTTCAAAGAATGACATCTCGATATGCACTCTAGGTAAATTAGGAAAGGCAGGCTTGGCTTTGACACTTAAGGATTGGACACTTACATTTTAATGGCATAAATCTAGTGCACAAGAACTTAGTGAATGGAATACCATTGATCGATCTTCCTGAAACTCCATGCCAAAGTTACATTCTCGTGAAGCAACAAAGTAAAATATTTCTAGTTAGAAAGGCATATAGATCTAAGGAGTCTCTTGAAATCATTCAAGCAAGCCTATGTGGACCTATACAAACACCCTCAATAAGGGGAAGCATGTATTTTTTCACCTTCATCAATGAATTTAACAGGAAGACATGATTATACTTCCTAAAGCACAAATCAAATGTTTTTTAGACTTTTAAGAAATTTAAGTCCCTTGTAGAGAAACAGAGTGGTAATTTTATCAAGGTGTTGGATAAGACAAAGTTGAAGATTATATCTCATATGGATCTTTAAATTTCCTCAAGGAAAATGGAATACAAAAGAAACTGATAACTAGATATACACCTCAAGATGACGATGTATCCGAAATAAAGAATAGGACTCTCATAGACATGGCGAAAATTCTACTGAAGAAAAAAAACTTGCCAAATTACTATTGGGTAGAATTGGTTGCATGTGTAGCCTACCTATTGAACAAGCACCCAATGAAATGTGTAATGGGTAAGGTTCCTTAAGAAGCATGGAGTGGAAGAGAGAACAATTTTGGACACTTAAGAATGTTTGGAAGTGTTGCATATGCAGTAGTGCTTAAAAATTTGAGAGAGAAACTAGATGATATAGGTGACAAATGAATTTTTGTGGGTTACAATGAATAGTCAAAGGCCTATGAGTTGTATAATCCAATCACCAAGAAGGCTATTATTAGAAGAGATGCTGATTTTATAGAGAATGAAGCCTTGGATGGAGGTATTGATAAAGAACCAAGTATACGTTTAGAGGTATCTCATGAAGATTATGAAGTTGAAGAGAATGGTACACAGAACAATCAACTAGCTCCACAAGGTCTCTCTCCCACATCAACCCCAGTTTGAGGCCCTACTAGCAAACAAAGTGCATTAGTAACTCCTCAGAATGCACCGACAACGTACGTCCCTAAAAGAACTCATTCAAGAGACAATTACAGGACACCTAATCCATATTAATTATGGATACCTAGAATAAACTATCATCCTAATGAATCCTCAACACATGCAGGAACTACAAGTCCACATAATAGTGATTCATCTAACCCAACATTGGCAAAACTCGGGTATCTTTTTATAAATGCTTCTAAAAAGATAAGAAGTATGAGGAAGATATATGATCAATATGAGAAACACAAATATTTATACTTTGATTTTTCTTTTTTTTTCACAAGGTGATCCTACTTATTTTGAAGATGTTGTAAAAAATGAAGAATGGGTAGAAGCTATGAATGAAGAAATATATTCTATTGAGAAGAATCAAACTTGGGACTTAGTAAATCTACCGGAAAGCAAGGATGTTATTTGTGTGAAGTGGGTCTATAAGACCAAATGCAATGCATATGGTAAGGTGGAAAAGCATAAGGCAAGGTTAATGGAAAAGGGGTTTTCATGAAATTGCACGAAATTAATTAGAATGAAGAACTATTGATACACCAGTGGATCTTAGACATTTATAAGGTAGTTAGTAATAGATCTTCAATCGACTTCAAACAATCTTTCAAGAGAAATCCATACTAGAAAATTTGAGTGACGAAATGGTATGTTTTCAAGTTTAACATTCTAGGGTAGAAATAAAAAGGGGTAAATAAAATTGTCATGGAAGAATGGGTAAGTAAGGTACATGTTCAAAATAACTGCCTGATATGAAATCTAATAATATAATGGAAAAGGGTACCATGAAGTCTATAGACCAATGACATTGGTAAAAACTAGAATTAAGGTATCATTCTTATAATATGCTTCTAAAACATGATATACCATAGTTTTACTGAGTGAACCCCCTATGGATCAATATGAGAAACACAAATATTTATACTTTGATTTTTCTTTTATTTTCACAAGGTGATCCTATTTTTTTTGAAGATGCTATAAAAAATGAAGAATGGGTAGAAGCTATTAATGAAGAAATATATTCTATTGAGAAGAATCAAACTTGGGACTTAGTAAATCTACCGGAACACAAGGATGTTATTGGTGTGAAGTGGGTCTATAAGACCAAATGCAATGCAGATGGTAAGGTGTAAAAGCATAAGGCAAGGTTAGTGGCAAAGGGGTTTTCAAAAAAGCCTGAAATTAATTAGAATGAAAGTTTTACACCAGTGGATCTAGACATGATGTAATCAGAACAGTCTTATCCATAGCAACTTATAACAACTAGAAATTTTACCAAATGGATGTCAAGTCAACATTCTTGAATGGTTTTCTGGAAGAAGTAGTTTATGTTCAATAACCACTTGATATGAAATATTATATGGATAAGACCATGAAGTATGTAGACCCAACATTGGCAGAACTCAGGTATCATTTTATAAATGCTTCTAAAAAGATAAGAAGTATGAGGAAGATATATGATCAATATGAGAAACACGAATATTTATACTTTGATTTTTCTGTTTCTTGTTTTCACAAAGTGATCCTATTTATTTTGAAGATGCTATAAAAAATGAAGAATGGGTAGAAGCTATGAATGAAGAAATATATTCTATTGAGAAGAATCAAACTTGGGAGTTAGTAAATCTATTGGAATGCAAGGATGTTATTGATGTGAAGTGGGTCTATAAGACCTAAATGAAATGCAGATGGTAAGGTGGAAAAGCATAAGGCAAGGTTAGTGGTAAAGGGGTTTTCATGAAAACCTGAAATTAATTAGACTGAAACTTTTACACCAGTGGATCTAGACATGACGCAGTTAGAACAATCTTATCCATAACAACTCATAATAACAAGAAATTTTACCAAATGGATGTCAAGTCAACATTCTTGAATGGTTTTCTGGAAGAAGTAGTTTGTGTTCAATGACCACCTGATATGAAATATTATATAGACAAGACCATGAAGTCTGTAGACTGAAAAAGACATTGTATAGCCTAAATAAAGCTCCAAGAGCTTGGTACAAAAGAAAAGATTCATATTTTTCTTCAAAATGGATTCAACAAAAGCATTAGTGAGCCAACCCTATACATCAATATAAATATTAGAGTTCAAATTCTAATAGTTTGTTTATATGTTGATGACCTCATAGTTATTGGCAATCTATCTATTGACTTGTTTAATTCATCCATGAAGAAAAAATTCGAAATGATAGACCTAGGGCTGATGAAATACTTTTTAGGCATAAAAGTAACTCAATCTAAAGAACACATATTCATATGTCAATCCAAGTATGCAAATGATGTGTTGAAGAGATTCGATATGACGAAAAGCAATCCAACAACACTAGTTGATATGGGTCTCAAATTAAGCCAAGAGGATAAGGGATCCATTGTCGATCCAATGTTGTAGAAAAGACTAGTTGGAAGTTTGATGTAATTTATAACAACTAGGCCAAATATCATGTATGGATTAAGTCTCATCTCATGCTTCATAGAGAATCCCAAAGAATCAGATTGGATTATAGAAAACAGGATACTAATGTATGTTGTTGGTACTACAAATTATGGAAATTGGTATTCACCATCTGATGATTTCAGATTAATCAGATACATGGACATTGACTCTATAGGTAGCATTGATGATAGGAAAAGCATGTTGGACTATGTATTTCATTTTTGTTCGGGTGCAGTCTCTTGGGCATCCAAGAAGCAACCCATTGTAACTCTCTCATCCACAGAAGCAGAGTATGTAGGAGCCATAGTAGTATCCTGTCAGGTAGTATGGATGAGGAGAGTTCTAGTAGATTTGGAACACTATCAAGAAGAAGAAATATAGATATTCTATGATAACAATTTAACAATTGCACTTTCAAAGAATCATGTGTTGCATAAGAAGAGCAAACACATTGACACCATATATCACTTCATCATGGAGCTTGTCAACAATGATGAGATATATATGGACTTTTGCAAGTCTGAAGACCCGTTTTCCGTCATTTTCACAAAGCCCTTACCAAAGGATACATTTGTGTATCTTAGAGAATGTTTAGGTGTAGTTGCATGGTAGTTAAGATTAAGTGGGAATGTTGGTATTTGTGAAATCTCAACTACCAAATTAAGACTAACATATTTTTTCAGCAAAAAGGCCGTGGAGAATATTTCCAATTAATTGTAAAATCTTCTCTCCTAACCATGCACATTTAAAGTTTACTGCTATGTGTAGGTTGCTTGTGAAGCTATCTCTTTTTTAAGTCCTCTATATATATTTGAGGCGTTTGTATGCATTTTATAAGGAGAAATTGAGCAGCGAAGCTCTTTCGAAATTCTAAAAGAAGTGGTTTGTTTTGTATATATTTTTTTGCATCTCTTCTTTGTTTTTACCTTACCTACTTGCATCCGGCTTCCTTCATTATTTTTCGTGTTGTTTTCTCATTGTTTAAGAAGTTTAATTTTTTGACACATCATACTGTATAAATAATTTTTCTTGTTACAAATTTGAAGATTCACTTATTAATTGTAAATTTTCAAAAGAATGGGAATTCAAACAAACCAATTGCAATCTATGTTAAGAATTCAACATGCATCTGACGGACATACAAATACTTTCGACCTCAATTATTCTACAGTATACGTAAAACGGGAAAGTGTAATATCTAGGTACAAGAAAAATTCTAACCGTGAGATTTCTTGGGCAGTTGTCTTAAATGTTCTTCTAAAGTGATACCAGCATCTTCCAAGTGGTCACCACCAGTAAAGACAACAACCATGTAGTTCACGATTCTTGGCCCAAACAACATTTGCAACTGATCTATTACATTTGCTTCTTCTTGAGTAAATCGGTTTGTAAGGGACACCGCCAGAAGTACTGCATGCACCCCATCCTTGGCAAGGTTTATACACTTAACAATTTCTCTGTCAAGAAACTCTTTAGATGACTTTGTATCAAATAGACCTGCAGTGAACATATTGTTTGGTTGATACGCTTAGTCAATCTTACTATTAAATATTTTTCTCACATGACTGGAAAAAGTAACAGATATTCATTAATGGCTTAACCTAAATAGTTTCATAAGAAGCAGAATGCACATGTCTTTTAGTCCGAGTACAGTAACATCTGAATCAAAATACCTTTTTCACAATCAATATCTATATTATGAACATATGTTGTCCATTTCTATTTTACCGTTATGTAGGATATGGTGTTGAATTATATAGAGACCAGTGAATCATACGAAGAATACAGATTATTAATTGAATTCATAGAATAAGCTTCGGAAACTTCAAAAATATAAATAAAAACGATCACAGGTTATTAGGCAACCGGAAATTAAGTGCAAAATCTTTGTGTGTATGTATTACTACCTAATAATTTAGCACTAGAATACCAATGTAATTTTGGGAATGGAAAAGCACTAAAACATTGTCGTAATGATATGCGGTTTTTGTAATGTGAATTCGCTGGGAAAATGCAAATATTGTTCTTTGTTTTTTGCAATGCGAATTGCGAAAGCTTATAGATCTAAATCTAAACATCTGGAGGGTATGTTATAGAACAAAATGAAACAAGAAACTATATACAAACAACATGAAACAGGAAACTATATACAAACAAAATGAAACAAGAAACTATATTGCTCTATAAATTAAATGAGAGACACACAAACTTAATATTTACACAATAAAATTCATATAATGAAAATCCTATAGCACTTCAGTGTTTTTCTTCGTCTCTCAAATTACAGACTCAAATGTCTTATTATTATAGGTAATCTGTCTTCTAGAGAAATTCTTGTTTCATCTAGAAGCAAACGGAATCTAGTAAACATTCTCAAATGTGTAGAGATATTAGAGGAGAATCACAATAAGAAGAAGATATTCCCCAAATTTTGAGTTGAAAAGATGTCAACTACAATTCGAATATCTTTTGTAAAAAGATGTGATGTTGAAAAGGATGCTGACGATAAAACCATGCAGCATATAATTACAGTTTCCAACACTCTCAACTAATCTCGACTTCCAAGGAAAAAATGTTCTTATGTCGAGCCCTAGCGCCACTGTGATGTGCCCGAACTGTAGCACCACCGTACTGAAACAAATCTCAGCTGCAAGTCGGACTGATGATGGGATCCCTGATAATGGAAAGGGGATTGATGTGGACAATGGAAAAACTGTGGTTGTTTATGCTATTTGTGCAGGCAGCGGACAAGGGAAACGTGGACTCAAAGAAAACTGTGATTCCAATATCATGCATGCTGGATTTGGGGGTGTGTTGGTCGGATCTGTGCCTGTGGGCACTATGGTTATGCTGCTGCAGGTCTGAAACTTGGTGAAGATGCCAAGGCGAAGTCTGCAGAAGGAAAAGGCCATCCCTCTACAGGACCAGGGTTTGATAAGTCAGATGCAGGACCGGGGGGTGTTCCGGTGAGAGGCACTGAAGAGGCAGACATATTATCTTCCTTTGCAGCTATGGTAGCAGGGACTGTACACGAAATGAAACCCCTCAAACCCTATTCCAATACCCATGTTCTCAAGCTCAAAAATGATCTCCTTCTCCATGTTCAAAGACGGGAGAAGGAATATGGAAAAATTTCTCTCATTTTTCGTTTCAACAAGTTGTGGCCAAAGCTCTCTCAGCTGCACGCATGGATCTCAGAAAACTGGAGTCCTAAAATCAAGGGTAAAGTTGAACTCTATCCATGCCCAAAAGCATATTTTATTGTTGTTTTTTAATCTACTCACGATCCGGATTCTATTTTAGATATTTATTGGGTTTGGGATAATCATAGTCTCATTGCAAAACTGTGGTATCCTTCATTCGATCCTTTAAATGATTCATTTAATTGGTTACCCATCTAGATCAAACTCCCGAGTTTAGCTTTGCAACTATGGAGCAAATCTTGTCTTGAACCCATTGGTAATACTTTGGGAGTCTTTGTAAAATCACATGAAGACACCACTCAGTTTGTGCACCCATCTTATGCTCGTATTCTGGTTGAGATGGATGTTCCACTTGATCTTCTGGACAAGATTAATTTACAAATTGGGGATAGGGTTTGGAATCAAAGGTTGGATTAAGAAAGATTGTTCTTTCGTTGTCATGACCATAGATGTTTCCAAACATGACACTTGATTCATGAGTGTGGGCAACCCAAACGTAAAAGTAGAGAAAATCCATGGTTGAAGGATTCTCTTCCTTCTCATCGCATCATCAATGCCCCTCCAGACCACGAGGATGATTCGTTTTCCGAACAGAGTATCTCTAGGGTTGAAGAAACCCCTGTGGTTTATTATTCTTCTCAAATGCCCCAAAATGAAGAGCAAGCTCTCTAGGTTTTAGTGGGCATGGTTAAGGTGAACGAATTTCCTTCTTCTCCTAACAAGTCGTTGTTTCAACCTATTTCTTCTATTGATGTTACTCTTTCGTGTCAACCTGATGAATAGGATAAGGGGGAATGCATGGTGGTCCATAATAAGAAAATAACTTTGAAACATATTTTAGCTCCAACACATATGACATTAAGATCACATTCCTCTTCTTTGGGATGATTTTGTTTTGTGTCTTTTCAGTATTCCCATTTATGTCTGGTGATTGAGTCAAGATTGTTTGGCTCTTCTTTTTCCATTTTTTCAAATCTGTGTGAGATTTATTGACATATATTTATTGTAATGGCCTATGGAGCCTTTTCCATCTATTATCAATAAGAACAAAATCTTGACTTCCAAGTTATTGTTCAAGGGATATGTCTTTGACACCTTGCAAATCTTACAATCTCCACTAATCTTGACTTCCAACTTATTACTCAAGGGATATGTCTTTGACACCTTTAAAATGTTTGAATTGTTTTCAAAATTCTTTTTTACTAAGGTTTTATGTAGATGTCAACATATTGTTTATCTTATGTTAGAAAACGTTTAATTTTTCTCCAAGAAAAGAAAAACATAGTTTGCTTTTTACATGCTTTTACTTTTGAGTTTAATTTTAGTTGTTCTTAAGTTTAGGAAAAACTATTGAAGAAAATAAATCAAAAGCTTTGTATTGCACGAAAGCATGTGCTTTTTACTCTATTTTTATGAGTTGAGTGTTTTATTGTTAGATGAAGCCATCTATTTATTAGAGGAAATTGTAAGTGTTTACATATCAAACACATTCAAAGAGATTGTATTGAGTCGAAACTCTAAGAAGGAAGGAGAAATATATGCACAAAAGTACTGATACGAGTTTTCAATAATATGTTTTATTTGCAATTCTTTATTTTATTTCTGCTAGTTGTTATTTTATGTGCCTAATTTCTACTAATTGGTATCAGAGCGTGGATTTTTCAGTAGGTTTCTAATTGACAACAGGGTATGGTTTCTATATCCGTTCTGAAGACACCACAATTTACAGAAAATAATTATGAGTATTGTTCACTAACCATGAAGGCACTATTCAGATCCCAGGATGTATGGGAAATCA
The DNA here is from genome assembly GCA_019776745.2 of Taxus chinensis. Classification (NCBI taxonomy): domain Eukaryota; kingdom Viridiplantae; phylum Streptophyta; class Pinopsida; order Cupressales; family Taxaceae; genus Taxus; species Taxus chinensis. The sequence goes on along the minus strand of CM034146.1, from coordinate 703,114,063 downwards.
TAGAGTCCGTAAATGTAACAACATATAACGCACTCTCATAGTCAAAGAAAGAAGGAAAATTTGTTATCTTCATTCATCAAGCCATGCATGAAAGTATCCTACCCAGAGTTGCAACACCTAGTAAAGCACAAATTGGGTTGGAGAGTCTCATAGTTGCATATCAAGGTAAATAGAAAGTAAAAACTGCCAAGCTAGAGTTACTTTGTATAGATTTTGAAAATATGTCAATAAAAGATTCAGATTCTGTAGAGTTGTTCTTTTATTTTGTAGTTGGTTTAGTCAATCAAATCAAATCTCATGGTGAAACTATTGAGGACAGAAGAATTATTGAAAAATTGCTTAGAAGTTTGCCTACGAAATTTGATCCTTTGGTAGTTGCTATTGAAGAAACTAAGTATCTAAGTAAGTTTTCAATTGATGAGTTATATGCATCACTAATAAATCATGATCAGAGGTTGAATAGATCACATGCAATTTTAGATCAAGCTTTTTCATCATAGATATCAGGAAATCATGGAATAGGAAGAGGAAATTTCAGCCCTAGAGGCAGAGGAAGAAGTTCATGTAGTGGACGTAGCATCAGTCCATCAAACTCAAGTGGAAAAGGACATAGTCAAGAGCACAATCATAATCATTTTTCAAGTCAGAGACAGGATAAATCACATGTGCAATGTCACTATTGCAAGAGATATGGGAACTATGCTTTTGAATGCAGGAAAAAGCAGTATGATCAAAACAAGTAGAATCAAAACCAAGTTGGGAGCTCTACTCAAAGATCTATGTTTATTTCATGCACAAATATTTATGAAGCATCACCTATTGAGTGTAATCTATCCCAAAGGAGTCCTAGTGATGTATGGTATTTGGATTCTCGTTGCAATAATCACATGTTAAGTAACTTAGATTTATTTTCTAATTTGGATGAGTTAGTAAAGTCATAATTTACCCTTGGGAACAATCAACATTCTAACAAAAAATGGGGAGAAAAAGATTATGCAGGATGTTTATTATGTTATAAGTTTGAAGCACAATCTTATGAGCATGGTTCAATTGGTACAAAAGGGATTAAAAGTTTACATTGAAGACAATGAATATGTGATCGTGGATAAAGCTCCAAGTACCCAAGTGATTGATAAAGTGAAGATGACAAGCAAAAAAGAATTTCCTTTGAAGATTATTCTAGCTACATTCAGAGCTCATACTACAGATTAGTACGGAGCTAAAGATATCGATTCATCTTTTCATTTAGTTGAAAAAGTTGAATCATGGCTATGGCATCTCAGGTTTGGTCATTTAAACTTGGCGGTTTGAATTTATTACACTAAAAAAATATGGTGAAAGGTTTTCCTTTGATTCAGAAACCAGATAGAGTTTTTGAAGGTTGTATTTTATGGAATCAGCACAGAGAGCCCTTCCTAGTTGGCAAAAGAAGAAGAACAAGTGCACCAATTCAAATAGTTTGCTCAGATTTATATGGACCGATGCAAAAAAATTCTATTGGACATAGTTCATATTTTATGACATTCATTGACGACTATACAAGAAAGACATGGGTGTACGTTTTAAGAGAAAAGTCAGATGCTTTTGATATATTTCAGTAGTTCAAGGCTTTAGTGGAAAAGCAAAGTTGGTACTACATTAGAGTCCTATGGACAGAAAAAGGAGGTGAGTATGTTTCCAATGCTTTTATGAATTTTTACAAATATCATGGTATACACAAGCACTTTACTACCAAGTATACACCACAACAGAGTGTTGTGGAAGAGAGAAAGAATAGAACCATCATGGAGATGGAGAGAAGTATGGTGAAGGCAAACATATTTCAAATAAAAATTGGGAAGAAGCAATATCAACTTCTGTTTACATCATAAACATGTGTCCAACAAAAATTGTTTGAAACATGGTCCCTCAACAAGCTTGGACTGAGAGGACACACAATGTTTCTCATTTTAGAGTTTTTGGTTGTGTGGCATACACACCTATGCTTGATGAGCTAACGAAGAAGTTAGACAACAAAGTTGAAAAATACATATGTTTTGGATATTGAGAGAATACAAAAGCTTACAAGTTGTTCAATCCAGTTACTAGAAAGGTCATAATCAGTAGAGATGTACAATTTGTTGAAAATGAGCCATGGGATGGAATATTGAGAAACCTATCAGTGTAGCAGTATATTTTCCTCATGATGATATGACAGATGAAAGCACTGAGCAGCAAGTTATTGTATCTTCTTCGAATCTTGGACATACACCATAAGTTATAGCACAAGCTACACCTCCATCTACATCTAGGAGATCTCCAACTTTTCAGTCATCTTCAACCATCCAACATACACCACAAAGAACACCAGAAGCTACACCTTTAGTACAAAATAGTCCATCATCCAATTGCCATTTGCAATAGAAAACAAGGATTCTTAGCGAGATTTATAATGTCGATACAACTAATGCATTTTTAGTTTTTGCATTGTTTTCTCAAGCTTCAGATCTAGTATACTTTGAAGAGGCTATAAACAATGAATTTTAGGTTCAAGCCATGGATGATGAGATAAATGCCATAGAGAAGAATCAAACAAGGGAATTGGTAGATCTTCAAGATTGAAAGGACATGATACAAAATACAAAAATATAAAAAAGGTTGGTTTTCAGAGGTTTTTCACACCAATATGGAGTAGGTTACAACGAGACAGTTGCACCTGTATCACTTTTGGACACGATAAGAATGGTTTTAGAAATTGTAGCTCAAAACAAATGGCCTATTTATCAAATGGATGTAAAATCAACATTTTTGAATGATTTCCTTGAAGAATAAGTTTATGTGAATCAGCCAAAAGGTTATGAGATTGAAGGTCATGAAGGAGAGCTATACAAGTTGAAGAAAGCACTCTATGGTCTCTAGAAATCACCTAGAGCTTGGTACAACAGGATTGAGTCTTATTTTATAAAGATTTGTTTTAGTAGGAGCAGCAAAGATCGTACCCTATACATCAAGATCAATAAGCAAGGTAAAATTTTGATTGTTTTTTTCTATGTGGATGATTTAATCATTACTGGAAATATATCTACAGATTCATTCAAATCATCTATGAATAAATAATTTGAGATGACAGATCTAGGCCTCATGCACTATTTTTTGGGCATAGAAGTTCAACAATCAGAAGCTGGAGTTTTTATTTCACAAGAAAGGTATGTTAATGATGTTTTAAACAGATTTAACATGTTATATTGCAAGCCAACGAAAACACCTGTTGCATTAGGTTTGAAGTTAAAAAAATATGACAATGGATCATTTATAGATCCAACATTTTTCAAAATAATAGTTGGAAGTCTCATGTATTTGACAGCCACAAGGAGGATATTGTGTATGGTATGAGACTCATCTCAAGGTTCATGGAATCTGCAAAAGATTCACATTGGCAAGATGGAAAAATGATTTTGAGGTATGTATTTTCAACTAAGAATTGTGGAATTTTGTATTCAACATCAGGTGAGTTCAAACTCAATAGGTTATACAAATAGTGACAGTGTCAGAAGTATTGATGACAGAAAGAGAACATCTAGCTATGCTTTTCAATTTGGAACATGCGTATTTTTTATGGGCATCGAAGAAGAATCCCATAGTCACACTATCTTCAGTAGAAGTAGAGTATGTAGCAATAAAAGGAGTAACATGTTAGGTTGTTTGGATCAGAAGAGTTTTGAAATATTTGAGGAAGAATCAAGAGGATGCTACATAGATATTTTGTGATAACAATTGAGAACTAGCATTATCCATAAATCATGTTTTTCACAAGAGGAACAAGCACATATACACGAGGTATCACTTCATCAGGGATTTGGCTAACAATAAGGAAATTTGTCTTTAATTTTTTAGATCCAAAGATCAGTTTGTAGATATCTTTACGAAAGATTTGAGAAATGAAGTTTTGGATTATTTGAGAACTTGTTTGGGAGTTTGTGATCTGGAATATGTTAGATCTTGAAGTGCACACTTAGCACTAGAAAAATAAATGCTTGAAGGTCAAAATTAAGGGGGAGTGTTAGAAAAAGTTTAATTTTTCACCAAGAAAATAAAAAACCAGTTCACTTTTTACATGCTTTTAATTTTCAGTTTAGTTTTAGTTGTTCTTAAGTTTAGGAAAAGCTATTAAAGGAAATAAATCAAAATGTTTGTATTGCACGAAAGTGTGTGTTTTTTAGTTCTATTTTTATGAGTTTGAGTGTTTTATTGTTAGATGAAGCCATCTATTTAGTAGACAGAATTGTAAGTGTTTACATAAAAAAAACATTAAGAGAGATTATATTAAGTCAAAGCTCTGAGAATGAACGAAAAATATATGCACAAAAGTGCTGATCTGAGTTTGTAATAATATGTTTTATTTGCAATTTTTTATTTTATTTATGCTAGTTGTTATTTTATGTTCCTAATTTCTACATCTTATATGTTTTTAAAGTATATTTCACCATTGTCAATTATTTCCTTGATAAATTCATATCTTTTATCTATTTTCTTTCTTCTTTTGCAAAAATCCCTTTTCAGATATTGTTATTATTGAGATGTTATGATAAAATATTTTTATCAAAATATTTTCACACCCTCTACACTTGACAATATTTCTCTCATCTGTACTAGTTGACATGTTACAAATTTATGTGCCACATATTTTATTTTTTATCAATGAAAGAGTGACAATGATCTAGTTGTACGAAGCATGTTAATGTACGCTTTCAACCACACAAAAAATGTTAGTGACAATGGGCTATTAGTATGAGGCACATTAAAGTACACTTTCTACAACACAAAATATGTAACTAGACATTCTCTTCCATTTGTGTATGCTTCCTTATTGCCAAATTCTATATAACTCTTCTACCTGAATTTGTTAAATGTTGTATATAATATCCCATATTCTTATTTTTTCAACATATTTAGAAATCATCTTTTGAGAATTCTATTACGAGTCCTTTGAGAATCCATAAAATTTGAAATAAGGATTATCATGTACATACATGTTACTAGGTTTTTTGTTCATCAAGTACATTAGACCAATGAATAGTCATTTTTACAATGTCAAATCAGTATTACAATTGTGATAAAATTTAATAAACTCCAATCCTATGAAAATAATTTGTCGATTTTTGGCTTGCAATTCATGATTAGAAATATTTTGAGAAATGTATTTCCATATTGTGATTAATATGCAAAAATTCAAAATTATGACCGACTAAAGATTCTAGTTATAAAGAAAATACATCACCATTTAAAACTTCTAGTATTTCTTGAGATGCATCTAAAGATAGATTCTATTGATAGTAATTTTGTTATGAGAACTTGATGGAGAGATATTTTTTCATGTTCTTCATTGAGATGCATTTTTTAGCAGGGATGAAAAATATCATAAGATGTCTATGACGATATATCTTATGGTTTGGTGAGCTGGTGTTCCTAAAATATCATTAGGGTGATAATGAGATGGATTGCAAGATAAGGGTTCATTGGAAGGTGTCTCTACAAAGATTTTTTGTCTAATAGGAGTGAAATTTGAGGAAGGTAATACTTAACATTAATTATTTCCTAAGAATTTTTTTATTTAAATGCCTCAATATCCTTATAGTATTCGATTTTAGTCCAGAGAGTAGAAAAACATAAATTCTAATACAAGGATTAAAATGGAAACATGTGAATAAGAACACCTTGTTAACATACAATAAAAAAAATTCTAACACTTCATCCATCTTTATTTTCCCATTATGTCTGATATTGTATGGAATTATTTATAGACTATTGATTCATTAAAATTATATATATACTGTATTCATTGAATTAACTTGAGAACCTTAATTTGTCCATAATGAAGTTCATCTATTTAAAATTTCTAATTTTTTGTTTAATTGAAAGATTATATGAAAAATATGAACCAGAAAAATCATTTGGGTTAACAGCCAAAAATAAATTACGTAAAAAATCTATGTATTATTTCATAATAATAGTGCATCAATGGTTATCCTGTACCTCAAAGACTTTTGTAAAAACAAAAAATATGTACGTTTTTGAGGTGCTCTTGCCTCACCCCTTGTTGGAATTTTTGACTGGGTCAAGTTTTTTTGTCCACTATGGGAGCCCTTAGTCCTTTTAAGGATTTTGTTTAAGCCTAGCTCTTGTCACTTTTGACATTATTTACTATGGTTTTTTAGGTCCCCTCAAAACAAAATAGTTAACTAATTTTTAAAAAAAAATGCATTAAATTAACAGTGTAATTTTGGCATGACAAAAAAATAAATCATTTTGTAATTTTTCGGTTCTTATAATGTGAATAAGATGTGAAATATATATTTTTTAAATCCAAAATGTGAATTTGTATAGATATGAATCCAAATATGGAGGCTTTGTGCTAAAATAAAATTAAGAAATGAATTATATTGTTCTATACAAGAGTTGAGAAACACTATTGGTCTCCGTGGGAGGACAAATAGGTGGTAAGAGGTAGGCATCTGGAGGAGCTCTGGATGGGAATGGGCATTTTTGTTTTCCCTTGCATATTAATAAAATAACAAAAATTGTGATCCAAGGCATAGACCACGTTGAAAACCAAGTTAACATTATAAATTTTAGTAGTAAGAAGATAGTTGCAACGAATTCAAACATTACAAGCGGGCTGCGCTGAAAGGAAATATGCTAATAACCATCTAAAATCAGTCCATCATGAGTTAAATCAGCTCTATGCATGGAAATAAGGTTCTAACTATAATACCTCCTCATTTTATTTATACACCAATTGATTGATTTGGATCTATACCTACATCTGAAGCCGATTCAGTGTCTCTGTAGGATTAGTCTCTTCCAATATTCCTCTACATCAAATCCATTGTTTTTCAATTTTTTGTTTGAAAAGGGGAGGGGAAAGAAAACTTCTATCTACTGGTCTCTTGCTTGTTTTATGTAGAGGATGAAGAATATATATTATTGCGAGGCACTTAAATTGGGTGTATTGTATAGATGTATTAGTTTTCTTCTTTTTATTCTAACCACCTGTTCATCACGTTTTCTAGCTTTTTGTCTATTATTTAGAGTGGTTATTATATTAATTAAGGCAGAGAAAGTGTCTTTTCCTACTATCCCACACAAGTCTTTGTAGCTTTGTCTCTTTCATTCTTCTTCCACGTAAGATCCTCTCTATTTCCTTCCTCTATCCTCTACAATCCACCAACATCTTTCTTCTCCACACAATTGAAAATAAGAGCTTGCAATAGGGTGTGTATATTCCTCACAGCATAAAAAAAAGGGTTTTTTTTCAGATGTTGTAATTGCAAATTCCCTGGTTGAAATTGATAGAAAATGTGGGACCATATAAAAGACACATGAACTATATTATTTAAAATTCCTTCCCCATATGTCATCTTATGGAATTCCATAGCAGCAAGATTTGCACATATGGGTTGCGGAAAATGTCAAAAGACCACTAAACATAGCTCCTTGGCTGATCAAAAATGATGAATTGGCCAAGAAAAATTTATCTCATAGCCTAATGTAATGTCCATCCAATAGAAATTGGAGTAACATCAATTGAGTGGTGATTAGGGAGCTAGTGTGGTCTATGGTCAAAGGGCAAGTTAACATTTAATCTGGTCGTGGGATGTGTCTTTTTTTGTGGGCATTATTAGCTTGGCATATTATGAACTTGGGATATAAGGTGTGACATGTTTGTTGATGTGGAAAGTGGTGATAGTACATGTGGAATTATGGGTGAATGCACTTTGAAATAATGCTTGAGTTTGCATGTGGAATATTGAATTCTCCATGGAAATGATTCGACGATATGGAAAGTTTTCAATATTAAGACTCACCAATTAAATGAGCTTAATGACTTGGAAATTTCAAAATCATGCTTGAGTGGTTGAGCAACCCAAATATGTGACTTTGCATATGGTAAAGTGCATGGACCATTATAGTGAGATGATTCATGTCAGCATTTGGTGAATGTGTCCTCTTTTTTCTTCATCAACCTTGCAACAACTCATGCTACATTACATCATCTCATTTATTTCAGGAATAGTCTTCTTACATTCATATTTTATAATTTTTATATAAATTAGTTCTTCATTTGTAATATAATTGAAATATTAAACCATTATATGCTTAAACCATTGGATATTCTAACAAAAATTTTGGTGTAAGATGATAAAACCCCACCTCGTGTTTTATGTAACTGATTTATGCTTGACCATAATATACACTTGCTACATAAACCTTATGAATTTCTAGAGCAGAGTATCAAATTTTGTGCTCATGTCCATTTTTATTGGCAAGACCTAGATGAGTCGTAAATTTAAGAGACTTGTAAAACAACATTTTGAGCCCCCCTAAAAGATATGTCAAGTGTCATATGTGGTCTGTATTATGAGGAGAGTCACATAAAGATTTAGATGGACCCTAATAAACTATTTGTATTCTTTTTCCCCCTCCTCTAGGAGCATTGTTACCCCATTTTGCACTTTTAGGAAGCTACTAAAACAAAAAAGTTGGGTTTCATTTTGGCTTGACATTTGGACACTGAGTAATGAAATTTTTTCTCACCTTTGCAAACCTCTATTATTTTTACTAGATAATTTCTTGGAACATCTAGTTGGGGAAAAACACATTCCCAAATATTTTGTCAATGGGGTTTTGTAGGCCTTTGGTCACTGTTGACTACATCAAATTAGACCAATTATGACTGGTGGCTCCAAAAACCTAGCCACTAATTGAAAACCATTCACTCGTTTAAAATTCTATCAGTTCCTTTGAATTATTTGTATATAGGAGGAGACACAAATTTACCCGTTGTTCCTTTCCCAATAGAAGGCATATTTTGAACACAATTTTTTAGCCTCGGAGCCTAAATTGGGAATTTTTACAACTAGTAGGAAAATGAAAAGATTAAGTTGTAGGACCTCGGACAAGTTAACAAACCATCATGGAAACTTATCGACACTTGTAAATAAATATTTGAAACTCTATCTTGTAGCTTATTTGTGAAATTTGAATTTAGGAAAAAAAGTGTTTCTCTCTCTTCCCTATCTCTTTCTCTCTCTTTAGTTAAGAAATGAAGTGAAATGAAATGAAATTAGATGAATATATTCTCTAACCTTCTCTTTTCGAGTGCACATTATTATTATTATGTAAATGGAAAACTAAAAACCTTAATTATTCTAGATTTAGGTTGATGCCATGTCACCAATTTATCATTGATTTCTAGCTCACATGGTTTTGCAGGATGCAAGTAAGATGGCAAAATGGTGTGGTTATAATTCTTTCTGTATTATTGTAATTTATATATGTTCATATAAATATATATATATATGTATGTATGTATGTATGTATGTATTTCTATGTTAGAGTAAATTTTATTATTTAAAATTTTTAATGTGTATGAGTTATAAGTGTTTAGGGTTGTTTGGGAAATGTGTACCTAACCATGAGTATTATGTTGATGAAAAATTATGTATTGTTAAAAAAAGATTAAATATATATGTTAAAGGAAATTGAATTTAATATTTTATAGTGTATTTCTAGTTTGTAATTGATGATTAAATAATTGTTTTGTTGTGTTCCTTATAAATCTAAACGAAAGATTCAACCCTAATATAAAATTTGTGCATAACTATTCTTCATGTGTGATTATTTTTAACATAGAAAACTAAAACCTTAGGATGAACTTAAATATGTATACTTGATGGCACCTTATAGTTTAGGTAAATAAGAGCCCATGTTTTAGTTGTTGTTATAGCCTATATGTAAGCAACATTGTTGTGAACCGAACAGTTAGGAACGACATTCATGTGTGTAGTAAGGACAATGTGATTTCTTTAAGGTAGTACTCTATGGGTATAAAAATTCCAACATAATGTAAAACCCTCTTGGTCAGGCACATGTGTAGAGTGAATAGTATTAGGTGGCAAAGATCACCAACTACCCTTGGAATTCACCCTTAAGAGTTGGGATTATAAATGAAATCAGTACCCAATCTCAATTATCATTCTTGGTTCTATGGTAAAATACTAAGATTTAATTTTTAGACTTAGCAACATTTTAATTTATGATTAGTTTGTGGGAATGTAACCATAATATGTTGTACCAGGAGAAAAATGAAATTTAGATCATTCTTATAATGTGTTTAAACCATTCTATGGTGGGGAACTAAATCCATAATGTGAACTGTAATCCTTTAAATGAATGAGTATTCCCCCTTGTTTACCACTTATCCTATTGTGTAATGAATGTACATTGTGAAACTAGGTAATCATGTTCTTGAGGCATTTCCCTAGGATGAGAGCTAGTAGTCCCATGGACATGAAAATATTATTATTAACAAATGGGTTACTCAACAAATTTCAAAACCCTTTTAAAATCAAATTAAGTGAAATAATTTTTATATGAATGTATTAGATTCGAAAGGGACCTATGTTTTAGTTACCTACACATGAGAATATTGAGTGTGAATCTCCTTTAACCCCTCTCAAACAAGATTTTCATCTTGACAAGAAGTATCAAATGTACCTTAAGTTACTGTTGTAAAAAAATCATAGCACTTGACAAGAAGTATCAAATGTACCTTGAAATATGTAACTTGATGGGTTGATATCCTTAGTGTGACTACACAACATGGAGCATCTCTCACAGTGTGAGACTTTGTGAGTCGAAAGAGCTCTCCGGATGAACGCTGGCTCCTATTCCTTTGTTCAGGTGCACACGTTCAAATTACATAGGGTCATTCTAAATCCTACTCTAACTTGCCAAGGAGATAGGGTTAAGATGATGCAAGAAAATAAAACCTAAACTAACAAGTGCGATGCACCAAAGGAATGTTGAAACACCTATTTTTCAATAAACACAAACCATAAAAAACTGTAATATAATCACCATGCACAAATAACTAGGACTGCAATGAGAAATCAAAAAGGATACAATGAACGCAAGAGAGGGTTAAAAAATCATCCACATAAATGCATTATTGCTCCAAAATTTGATACAATACACTACAATGGCCAAGAGGCAAGATTGCATTACAACTTGAATGAGAGGTTTGAAAATTCCACAAATTCACTTGCAGACAAGGGAAGAAGGGAGGGTGTGGAGAAGAAATGTCCAAACCTTTGAAATTGTACCTCTTATACAATATATAGGAAGAATGAGAGAGAGAAAAGGAGGGAAAAATCCAACTCTATTCGAACCACCCTTGAAGCAGCACCGAATTTCCTTGCCACAATGATGTGTCTCACTACAACACCCATACCCCAATCACTATTCCCTACTGGGCGGGAAAGGAAACCCATTCTTCATCATGGTGGCAGGTGGGAGACTTAACGGCCTCAAAAATATCAGGTCGAAACATTAATGGTGGAAGGTGAGTAGTAAGTGCTAAGAGCTATTTAAAACCCCCCTCCCACTCGATTCCAAGCTTCTGATCGAAAGATATAGCCACTTGAATGTACTTCGGGTCCGGAGTCTATTCATGCATATCCACATGGCATCCCCACATGTCTCAAGGTTTCACCCCCTCCTCTACTCTCTTGAAGCTGTGTCATCCGCGAGACGACTCTATTTCCTTTGTATTCTACCTAAGCCCCCTTGTTGGCGGAGACATTGTGCCTGACCCAAGACACATGGAGAGCTGGTACATGTTTGGGGACCGCTTTTGGATTCTACCTTTAAAGTTATGTGATCGAGGCATGTGAAGGATTCCTTCACCCTGTCCCATGCTTGGAATTTTCAATGACTAACCTCACTTTTTCAGACTCTGACCATGATGCAAGTTTGCGATAGTTTAGGGCCTGTATTTTGGGTTCACCTCTTGAAAGAGTTCCGAAGAGACATGTGGCTCCTTCCATGGCTTTTCTCTGTTTCTTTTTGTTTTGCATAAATCCCTTTTGTTTGGCGAGGTGATGTGTCTAACCCTGGACACATGGAGGCTCAATGCACATTTGGGACCTACGTCCTGATTTTTCCTTTGAAGTTGCATCAAGTTGACACACGGATCTTTCCGTTGGCCCTTCTATACTTAGATGATTCAATGGCTGGCACTACCTTTCAAACCCTGAGACACGTGTAGGGTTAATGCTAGTTTGGGGTCACTCTTTGGGCCACACCTTTGAAGTTTTGCCATTGAAAAACGTGGAGGCTTCTACTGGTCCTTTTATACTTAACCGATTTGGGCCCGCTGCCCATTTGACTTATGTTGGACCCTGACTACATGGCGAGCCTGCACTTGTTTGAGTCTTTGCTTTGGGTTCCAGCTTTATAATTGTGCCGAGATAACACGTGGCTCTTTCTACTACCCTCAGACTTTTTAAATACCGACTCTATCTCCTTTTCAGACCTGGGACATGTGGAAGCTTCACGATTATTTAGGGACTATCCCTTGGGTCTCACTTCTGAAGTTGCTCTGATGAAACACATGTAGGATTCCACTGAATCTCTTATACTTAGTTGATTAAATGGTCAACTTGTCCCTTTTTTGACCATTTAGGAGCAACTCATCAAACCTTCGATATGTGGAATCTCTACACACATTTGGAGACCCTATTTTGACCTGACCTGCAGAGGTGCACCGTTGAGACACGTGGCGGGATGAATCTTGTTAGAGACCACCTTTTGGACTTGACCATTGTACATGCATTGATTGGACACGTGTAGGCTTCTATTGTCTCTTCTTTCCTTAGCCAATTCGGGCCTGCTCCTCTTTTGTCATTTTCTTTCCTGTTGAGCCCCTGAACTCTTTTGATGTCGTTGGCCTCCCTTGCCGACCTTGCTTGGTCTTCATAGTTGATCCTTCCTGCCCCTTTATTTGGGATTTATTGTGAGCTCATAGGACTAAACCGACCCTTCCAATTTTCTTCTATGCAGTGTTGTGTTGGATCAATTTTTCTAGGGAGGAAAAATTGGGATAACAGTTTGGCAACTTATGGGGACATCTGCCTACTAGATGAAGAGACCAATAGCCATGTTGCATCCATTGGGTATGGAGTCATGAATGATAGCCTGATACTGATATTTTACCTTCACATTTCAATGGTCCACCAAAGCTAGACCGAATGCATGAAAAATTTATCTAAGTCTGGATAAGGTAGCGAAAACCTCCATGTGTCTCCCTGGCACAACTCCAAGGTTAAACCAAAAGGCAAATTTTCAGATGAGCGTCGACCCTCGACATGGAAATTTTTTGAGGTGAAGTGGGCCTTATATTTTCAAAGTGCCTCGCTAAGCTACATCCAACCAAAAAGGGATACGTTTCCAAAGATGTTGAGATATAAATTTGAAGGGGAAAAACACAACCGTCAAAATGTAAAATGTAGGAAAATCACCATTTGCACTCGGAAATGAATCCTTCTTCAAAGAAAAATAATTTGGAAATGATATAAGGCCCAAATATGATCCTCCGAGATGCATCCAATAACATTTTCACAAATACTTGGGATGAAAAAGATAATGACAACAAAACATGACAATGGAAAACTGAAGGAAGAGAAAAAAAAACCGAGTTTATGCCCAAGTTACCGATCTTTCACATGGATAGAGGAACGGAAAACAAAACTCCTGATTTTAAGTGATCCTCAACCAAAGGAAGGGAATGATCATGGAAACCATAGTTTTCATGCATCAATATGAGGAGATAGAAAAGACGACAGAACCCACAAATTGAAGAATTTCAAGGAAAAATGAGGCAAGATCAAATTGAGCACCAACACTTTGATTCCTTAAAGTAGGTATGGGAGCTAATGTGGGTGTTTGACTAGTGCTTGGAGCACCTAGTTCTGGATATAGAGGCATAGGTAGCCTATGTGCAAGTTTACTAGCTTGGATTAATAAATTTTCAGCTCTAATAACAATGTTATATGATGCGGGTAAAGTTATACCTCCCATTGATTGAATCATTATGGAAATATCATAATTTAAAGCTCTAAGGAAGTATAGAAAAGAATTTTCATCTGTTGGTCTCATGGACACCTAAATCCTATCCCACATCTGTTGGAATATGAAATTGAAGTCGATGAACTGCTCATTAGGAGCCCTCTTGATTGTTGTCTGTTGTTCCAACAAGGATAGATTATCCCACTTTTCTCCAAATTTTTTGTGAAGAGCCATGCACATATGGTCCCAATTCTAAATATATCCTATTGTTAGACTCCTGAACCATTGCAAAGCTTTACCCTTGAATGAAGAGGCTAACAATTTGACTGTAATGTGCATCTCAATGATTTCATGAATTACATAGACATTTACAATGTCCTGAATGTGGTCACTAGGACTAGTCTAGTTCTCTCTAGTGAAATATGGAATGATCTTCAATGCTGTAACTAGAACTGGATTTTGTGCATTAATAGCGAGTGGGCTATTACCATTGAAGTTGACATAGGGATTGGGTTGTGGATGTGCCATTATGATTGGCCTAAGAACCCTTGTTGATTGAATGAAAGGCCTACGAGGGGAAGGTGTTGACAAAGTTCTATTTGGTTTAGATGGAGACCTTTGAGCTCTTCTTCCTCTCCTTCCTCTTTCTGAGGATAAATGTAGATAGACAAATAAACCCTCCTCTCTAGTCCTTTACCTTGTTTGTATTCTTCTCATGAACTTGACAAGCTTGGATTGTTGAAACAAGTGGATTCTGACTCTTTTGGAGTTGCTAGATGTGTGCTTTTAGAGCTTCTTAATAGATGGGAACTTACAACAGGTGCACATCAATCTTTCTGCAATAGAAATGAAGACTTCTGTTATCACCAAATCATAGCACCCTTATGTTTACACAAGTGCATGTACTTGATATCATGGTGTGATTGGGTAACATGGTACCATCTCCAAGTTGTGGGACTTGCTACTTGAGATAGACCTCCAGAGAAAGCTAGTTCTTACTCCTAAACTACCTGCCACAATCCACTCTAATGCAAGTAAGACTATCTTTCCTAATCTAACTTTCCAAGGGACTAAGGAGAGAGAATGCATGAAAATGAAAGCCTACTCTAAAGTGGTGATACACCAGAAAAGGAGGGGTGTGAGAGTAGTCTTCTAATGCGTGAGATACATAAGCAAGGTGCACACTAGAAGGGGTGATGGCAGTTCTCTACCATCTAGAAAAATGTAATCACAACAATATATCAAACATACACAATGATAATGGATCCCTGCAAGAGCATAAAAATAGACACATCATCCTTGTAATGAAGGTTGAAAGGGCAAGAAGAGTGAAAACAAACACAGCAGGGGAAGATGCATCCAAAAACTTATATTTTATTGCTTCATGATATGTATAATTCAATCTATTACAAGATAAGGACCTAGATCACCATGCAAGGATTCCACTACAAGGGCCTATAACACATTGGATTCACAAATAAATTTTGACAGAGCTTTTCTACAACTAAAAATCTCTACTGTTATAATGAGCCCAACACTCCAATTTATAGGAAAATGAGAAGAGAGAGAAGGGGAAAATGGAAATCCCAAAATCTATCCTTCAACCACTTGTAAGAGGCACTAAATGGAGTGAAATGATTGTATATTACTTGCAAAATGCTCCCCATACTGTCTCAGGTGCTGTAGAAGAGAAATAATGATGATCATGCCTCTTAATTGCACTCTCAACTACCAAATAAAACATTGTCATGAACACGGCCATGTTTTATGGAAAATCCCCATCAATTTTTCATCAAATTCAGAATTTCTTGATTGGTGTACGTTGGAGTCGAAGCCAAAATTTCAATGGTACCAATTTTGTGTGATTTTGTTGAGAAATGTAAAAGTTATGACCTTCTGAGTGTGAGCAGCTATTTTGGGTCTGGTAGGTGTTTTCTATCATTTGACGAGAATGAGCATTAACTAACTGGAGCCGAATATGTTTATTTTATATAAATATGTCTACTCTCATTAAAAATAATAAATCTAGATTTGTGACATAGAGGACATCATGCTTGTTCTAGTAAGTCCAATTTTATGAAAATCAGAGCTCGGAGTCAAAAGTTATGGCCATTCGAAGTTGAGGAGATCAAACTTTGAATTTTCCTTTGAATTGTGGGTATTTCAGAAAAATTGGGTCCGTGTATCTCGGATTTCTCAGACACATTCTTCCACATCGGTTGATTTGAGTATCCTTGTGCGGAAATTTCACCTTTGCGCGTCCCGCGCGCCTGACTTCCCAACTGTCCCGCAGACCACCTAGGACAAAAAATTCTGACTTTTCCAATCCCTTTGTATTTCAGCTGCAAAATTGGTATGATCTACACTGGTATGACCCATAGCCTTTAGACCTACAATGCATTAAAACAAGCCTGTAACTTCATTTTTTGCTTTTTTTGAATTTTTTCTAACTCGTTGGGATTTTTTCTTGGATGGGAGAGTTAGAGAGAAGCCAAAAGGGCCCCAAAAACATTATTTTTGGCATTGAATCCATCTACTTTCTAATAAATGAAGAATCTAGTGCATGTTATCAAAATTTACCTAGATGGAAATTTTTTGGATAACAACTTCTTGTCCCACCGGGTGTGCCAAAATTTTTGAAGAAAAATCAATGTAACCTGAAATTTGTAACTTGATGGTTTGAGATCCTCAGTGTGACTACACAATATGGATCATCTCTCAAAGTGTGGGACTTTGTGAGTCAAGAGAGCTCTCCAGATGAAGGCCGACTCCTATTCCTCTATTAAGGTGCAGATGTTCAGATTGCAGAGGGTCGTTCTAAATCCTACTATAACTTACTAAGGAGACAAGGTTAATAAGATGGAAGAAAATAAAACCTAAACTATCAAGGGTGATGCACCAAAGGAATGTTGAAACACTTTCTTTGAAATAAACACAAACCATAAAAAAATCAATACAATCACTATGTGCAAATAACTAGGGTTGTAATGAGAGATCAGAAAGGAGACAATGAGCATAAGAGAGGGTTAAAAAATTATCCACAGACATGCATTATCACTCCAAAATTTGATACAATACACTACAATGGCCAAGAGGAAAGATTGCATTACAACTTGAATGGGAGGTTTGAAAATTCCACAAATTCACTTGTAGACAAGGGAAGAAGGGAGGGTGCAGAGAAGAAATTTCCAACCCTTTTGAATTGTCCCTCTTGTATAATATATAGGAGGAATGAAAGAGTGAAAAGGAGGGAAAAATCCAACCCTGTTCCAGCCACCCCTGAAGGAGCACTAAATTCCCCTACCACAATGATGGGTCTCGTTGTAACACCCATGCCCCCATTGTTGTTCCCTCCTGGGAAAAAAAGGAAACCCATTCTTCATCTTTGTGGCAGGTGGGAGACTTGACAGCCTCGAAAATGGTGGGTCAAAACATTAATGGTGGCATGTGGGTAAGAGGGAGCGCGAGCTCTCTAAAATATCCCCTCCCACTTGATTATGAGCATCTAATCAAAATTTATGGCTGCTTGAAGGTACTTCAGGTCTCGAGTCTATTCACCCATATCCACGTGGTGGCCCCACGCATGTCAGGGTTTCACCCCCTCCTCTACAATATTTAAGTTTCACTGAATAGACAAGTGGTGTTATCCATGGGCCTACTCTATTTCCTTTGAATTTTACCTAAGCCCCCTGTTGGGAGAGACATTGTGCCTGACCTGAGACACGTGGAGAGATGGCACATGTTTGGGGACTAATTTGGATTCTACCTTTGAAGTTTCACATTCGAGGCACATGGAGGCTTCCTTTGGCCTGTCCAAAGCTTGGAATTTTCAATGGCCAACCTTTCTTTTTCAAACTCTGACCATGTGGTGGGTTGGAGCTAGTTTGGGGACTGCCTTTTGGGTTCACCTCTTAAAAGAGTGCCGAAGAGACATGTGGCTCCTTCAACAACTTTGTTTTATTTCTTTGTGTTTTGGCTAAGTACCTTTTGTTTGACAGGGCCATATGTCTAACCCTAAACACGTGGAGGCTTAGGGCACATTTGGGACCTACCTCCAGATTTTTCCTTTGAAGTTATGCTGAGCTGACCCGCGGCTCTTTTCACTAGCCCTTCTAGACTTAGCCAATTCTACGGATGGCTCTACCTTTAAGACCCTAGGACATGTGTAGGATTAGCACTAGTTTGGGGTTACACTTTTGGCCGTGCCTTTGAATTTGTGTCGTTGAGTCACATGGAGGATTCCACTAGTCCTTTTATACTTAACCGATTTGGGCCCGCTACCCATTTGACTTCTATTGGACCCTGACTACGTGGCGAGCCTGCGATTCTTTAAGTCTCCACTTTGCATCACACCTTTAAAATTGTGCCAAGATGATATGTAGCTCTTTCCATTTCCCTGAGACTTTTCAACTGCCGACTCTATCTCCTTTTCAAACCTGGGACACGTGGAAGATTCGCGCTTATTTAGGGACTAGTCCTTGGGTCTCAGTTTTGAAGTTTCTCCGATGAGGCACGTGGAGGCTTCCGCCAACTCTCTTATACTTATTCGATTAATAGGCTGGCCTGTCCCTTTTCCATCCATTTAAGAGCAACTAGTTAGACCTTCGAAACATGGAAGCTCCATGCACATTTGGAGACCCTCTTTGGACCTAACCTTTGGAGGTGTGTCATTGAGACACGTGGCAGGATGAATCTTGCTAGAAACCACCTTTTGGGCTTGACCTTTGTAGATGCACCAATTGGACACGTGGAGGATTCTGATGTCTCTTCCTACCTTGGCCAAGTCGGTTTTGATCCTCTTTCTCTGGTTTCTTTCTTGTTGAACCTCTGGACTCTTTTAGCATCATTGGCTTCCCTCACTGACCTTATTTGGACTCCATTGTTGAGCCTTCCTGCCCCTGCATTTAGAATCGATTGTGAGCTAGCAAAAATGACCTGACCCTTGTGATTTTCTTCTGTGCAGGGTCGTGTTTGATCAATTTTGCTAGGGGAGAAAAATTGGGATAACAATTACTAGATGATTGTAGGAGATAAGTGTGTTTAATCACTCTAATTGTTACCTTAGTAAGGTGTATAAAATTTATAATTGAATGCTTCCTAGTAACACACATAAAATAATTATTGTCCAAGAATATAAAATTTATTGAGTGTGAAACCATACTCCTTAGGACCTTAATGATTAAGCAATTAAATGAAGAAGATAGGATACAGGATTAGTTTTAATTACTTAAAACATTAATCAAGTAACCTCCATAATTAAATGATAATATGAAAAGAACATGTAGTATATTCAATTTTTGACTAATAAATAGCACTAGCTTCATACATGGAACTTCCTTGTGGCAACTGAGATAAATTGTAAACCCCAAAAAAAATGCAAATTAAAAGAAAAATCATTAGAACAAACACAAGTGGCTCATGTGGGGATATATGTTCCTATAAAAAAATTAGGCCACATCATTCTATTGCGATAAGCGAATAAATAAAAAGCAAAGGGAGTAACTACAAGTTCAATGTTAAGTAATCTAAGGACAACATAATATAGTTTTAAGAAAAATGAAGGATCACATGATAAGTGATTTTGAACAATTAAGGAAATAACAAAAGATAAAGGTAATAAAATTGTAAACAAGGAAAGTGTTGTATCCTGGATGGTGCCTATCGGAGAGTTAAATTTTAGTTGAATTAATTATTGTACCTTGTAATTTAGGGAAAGTTGGTCTTGATGTGCAACATGCATTTTCATGTCATTTATATGGCATAATGTTTGTGCAACGTATTATGTGTTATGCACTGTCTTAAGCAATCCCTTGTGTTATCATGTATCAAATAATGCAAGTAAAAATAAATAAAAATTATTATGATATTTAATTGTTGTATTTGTGTTTAAAAATGTGCACGTTACATTTGGTAACAGAGCGGAGGTTCATGCTCTTGAACCTCTACTATGGATTGGAGTTTTGATGATTTTTGCATTGTGGTGATGAATATTGGAAGAGTAATGTGATATATGTTGTGATGTGACCAATGTCTTAATTGTGAAATTATGACCACGCATGTTGTGCATGTCACTTAGTGCATATTTGTTATCATGTTGATGTGCTTGTGATGAGAGTATTTTTCTCCTTTTCATGGATTCAATGAATATTTCATGTGTGATGTTCCAACTTATTGTGTGTGAAAAGAATGATATTGTGGATTGCATAGTGTTTGACCATCTTGTCATTCTGTGATATGTATGTGTGTTGATGTGTTGTAAGAAAAACATTGTGTATAGTGGATTGAATTGTATCGTGATGTCACACTATGTTGTAATGAATCATGTGTGTGTCACCATGTATTATAATTGACTATATGTTATAATGTTAGTAATTGTTTTCATCATATGTATAATTCATGACATATGTGATGGTTCATGTCATGAATTAGGGGCATATGGTAATCTTTGACCCCTATTGTGTAGTACTTGCACTTTGGTTGAACTATGTGGAAATGTGATGTATTGTAACCCATGAAAGTAATGATTGTGTTATACCCTGTGTATATACCATGTGTAAGACACTATGGTTAATGTGCATGAATCACCATTGTGTTAGTGATGTAGTTATATGTTATGTTGTAAACCTTTCACCAAATAACCCTAATGGATGCAATCGTTAAGAGTGTATGTGTGGAGAGAGGAGGTGTGGACTAGGTTTTCATAATCTTGAGCCGAGTACAAGTTAGGAAGTGGAGTATTATATAGACTGAAAAACCACTTCTATCTATTTAGTATACTTTGATATTTTTCGGTATATTATGGATGCACACCACCTTAGACTCAGCGTATGCAAACTAGCACCCCCTACTCTCTCCTATTGGGTTTCCCATCGAACAATCCTATGTGATTTTGACTATGTGGAGCCTTATGGGAGTATGGAGGGTTGATTCAGGAAGATATTATAATAGTTGTACTATTTGATGTGTTATTTCACAAGTCGAGGCTCAATGTTTGATTTCCAACAACTGGATGAGTACCTCTTTGGTAGATGTATAAGGCCACATAGTGCTTTTGATGTGTTATTTCTGTATACGTATTTTATTTGTAAATTTGACTTTTCTTTTCTCTCCCTTCTGGAACAAAAAAAATTTGTTTAACTTCTTGTTGAGTTGATGCAATTTTGGGATTTTTATTTGGTTGTTGTACTAACATGTAAACTTTTTCACTAAACACAACTAATTATCCATTTGATTTGTTTTTATTTAAAGTTGAATTTAAGTTAAAATTCTTCCTTAAGTTTTTACATAGTTTCCTTGCTTGGCCTAAAGTGATTGAATTTGATGTCCCTTCAAAATTTTGTTTATTATTTTGGCATGTTGGTTCTAATGTTATATGTGTTGTGATAGGGACATGGGTTCACCAAGGACTGATGGTACTTATGGGCCCGATTTGTTATATGGGGGTACGCCCCAAGGAGTTACAGATAACAAGCAGGTTGTTGAACCATGAGTTATTATGTCACTTAGGTCAGAGGTGTTTGGACTCTATGTGCCTAGGGCCATAGGATGAATGACCTCTTTGGTGGAGTTAAAAGGAGAATTTATCTTTATTTTATTGCTAGGGAGGTATATGGGGATGTTTTGTGAAGCTTCGAGAGATATATAGAGTTTTTTGTGATGCTTTAGGAGGTATATGAAGATGTTTTGTGATGTTTTGTGAGATATGGAGTTGTTTCTCATGCTTTGGGAGGTATATGAAGATGTTTTGTGGTGCTTTGGGAGGTATATAGAGTTGTTCTTTTATGCTTTGGGATGTATATGGAGTATTTAGTGATGTTTTGGGAGGTATATGGATCTTTTTTGTGATGTTTTGGGAAGTGTGTGGAGTTGGTGTTATTATTTATGTCTACTTATGTGAGTCTGGTTATGTTTTATAATGTTCATGATGGATGATCCTCATTGAAGGTATGATTTGATCCCATTTTTGACATTATGTAACTATAGTTATTTTCTCAAATTGTGTGAAACCTTTGTATGTCTACCTATTGGGAATTTCATGTTGTATAGACTTCTTATGTTGTGGATACTTTGTGTAAGCGGCATGTGTAATAAGTATTATGTTATGAGGGCTATGTATGTTCTTTCCATGGTCTAGTTGAGTTCTTGTGGTGTGATATAGTCATGAAGGTATGTAATATGTTGTTTTGTGAACCAATAGTTTTTTGTTTGGTCTTGGTTTGCTATTGTGATGTTTGTCTCTATTAGGCACCCACAAAAACAATGAAATTAAAATCTTAAAACAATGAATTATTAAGAGGTTGAGTTTTGGGAATACGCTAAATGAAAAATATTAACTAAGTAATCATGTAAACTATAACAACCAATCTTCAAAGAACATTAAGAAATCATCAAGACAAGCCTTATACCTTGTGGTCATGTTTTAATGACATAGTTCATTTTGCTAGGAAATATTTATCAGTGTTGATTTCTTAACGTAAGCATACTCGTAGCCTTTCCTTTTTCCACATCGAGGATAATTATTTTATAAGGGGAGGGGAATGTAATGCCTTGCTTCATTAACCTTAACCGATGAAGTGTGGATATTTTCCTTCACACCTAGTTATTGATACATATGTGTATTACGTCGATTTCTCAGACATTCGAGGATAAAAATAATATTTCACAATTAAAATAAAATAAATAAAAGTTTGAAAATAATTATCTATTTTAAGTTATATAAGATATGTGTGTAACAAATTAAAAAACAAAAACAAAATATAATAAATTAAGAGGCATAAAATAATATTAAAAGGGATATTTTAATATAATAAATTAATTGAAAGATTAATAAAAAAATTAAGATCTTATTTTTTTAACCTATAGCTCCTAACATTTTTTATATGTTAACAACTAGTTGAGTGGAGTAAATAACTCCATGTGAAGGCTTGGGATTGTCTGCATGGGAGGAAAAATAGGTGGAAGGAGGTTGGTATTTGGAGGATCTATGGTAAGGCATGGGTGTCCAAAAGGCATTAAGACTTTTCTTTTCCCTTACAGAATAATACAAGAACTTAATTTGAGATTCAAAGTGTAGAAAACATTGAAATGCAAGATAAAATTGTAAATTTTAGTTGTAGGAAGATAGTTGCAATGAATACAAATGTTACAGGGGGCTGTGGTGAAAGGAGCTTTGCTAATAATTGTCTAAAATCAGTTCAGTATGAGTTAAATCAGCACTCTGCATTGAAATAAAGTTGTAACTATAACACCTCCTCATTTTCTTTATACACCAATTGATTAATTTGGATTTTTTCCTACATCTGAAGTTGATTCAATGTCTCTGCAAGATTAGTCTCTTCAAATATCCCTCTACATGAAATCCATTTTTTTCTATTTGTTGTTGGAAAAGGGGAGGGGAAAGAAAACGTTTACCCATTATCCGCTCGCTTGTTGTATGTAAGGATGAATAATATAGGGTATTGGGAGACACCTCACTTGGGTGTATTATATAAAAGTATTAATTTACTTCTTTTGCATCTAAACACCTGTTCATCACATTTTCAAGCTTTTTCTCTTTTATTTAGAGTGGTTATTGTATTCATTAAGGCAAAGAAAGTTCCTTTTCCTGCTATCCCACACATGTCTCTGTAATTTTGTCTCTTTCACTCTTATTCCACCTAAGAGCCTCTATTTTTCCATCATTTGTCCTTGACAACCCACCAACATCTTTCTTCTCAACGCAAGCCAAAACAAAATCTTGCTACAGGGTGTGATTATTCCTCATGACATAATAAAAATGATTTTTTTTTTCAAATGTTGTAATTGGAAATGCCCTGTTTTCATGGATACAAAATGTGGGATCATATACAAGACACATGAATTGTATTATTTAAAATGCCTTGCCCATATGTCAGCTTATGGAATTCCATAGCTACGAGATTTACACGTATGGATTACAGAAAATTTCAAACTACTTCTTAACATAGCTCCTTGGCCACTCAAAAGAGAATAATTTTCCATGAAAGATTGATCTCATAGCATGTTGTAATTTCGATCCAATAAAAACTGGAGGAATATCAATTGGGTGGCTATTAAGGAGGTAAATTTGTAAATGGTCAAAGGGAAAGTTAGCATTTAATCTGGTGATGGTGTGTGTCTTATTTTTTGGGCATTATTGGCTTGACATATTATGAACTTGGTGTTGGTACCCAAATTTAATCTCCTTCAAAAACCGTGCAACATCATGGATTTTGACATGACACTCAGAGGCAGATAGACAATCATGTATGTCGTTTTGTAGCCAGGGAAGCAATCCATCTAACTTGTTGGCACTCAGGCTTTGAAGGGAGTGGGTAGCACCTTAAAAGGATGTGATCTGATCATAAATATTTTAGGTTGTGACTTTCAACTAGGGTAACAGAACCTATTTTGTAGCCTATGTTATATGAAAGGAGACACAGGTACCTTTCTTTTGCATAAGTTTTGTAGAGAAGACTTTGGGGAAAATATGGTCAACAAACCAGATTTGACTCTTACGAGTTGTCACTTCCAAATCATGGAGATACTTTCACAACAAGGAAAAGGTTACTAAAGAAATTTGAGAGCCTGGTTGCCTCTACATGTTTAAGTGATGAGGATTGTGCATTTGTGTACACACATGACAAACATGGATAGTATGGGTAGGATTGGTTGTTGTTAAATGATTTTTTGATGGGAGGAGGGGCAGGGTGAAACTAGATTCACTAGATCCTTGAGAAAATTTACAAAATGGAGAGTTATACCAACAAAATGCCACAAAATAGCTAAAATGTTTCTTCAGCTAGAATATGTGCTGCAATGGAGGCCCATATTAGCACTCTTTCACATAATCTCTTATATTCTACTATGAAGGCTTGAGTTAGAAAACCAAACAAAGAATCAATATTTGAGTCAAATCACACCTAAGGTACACCCAAAGGATTACGGACAATCTCTGTCAACAGATGAAAGAAAAGTGATTTTAAATCATTTATTCCAGTCCCAAATGAAAGCTCTTCTGAGAACTGGAATTGTAGATGCCACTAAAATATCACAAGGATTGAGGCTTGTGTGATTGAATCAAATTCTAATACAAAATTGCAACAAAAACAAGAAAAACTACTTGCATACATCCAGAAACAAAGCAAACACATTTTTCTCAAGATAACACAGAAAAAATTGAATTTGATTAAGTCTATTAGCAGGGGAAAGTTTCATAGAACAATCTCAGAGTTCGTCAATGGCTGTAAAATTGCAACCACCTTGACACAATAAAACTTAAAACAAAAAGAGATAACTTGGCTTCTCAAATGGACTCTCAAAAGACAGGCTTAGTAAAATTTTCCTCTTGGGAATTTTCTTCAACCTCTATTAATCTGACCTCCCAACCCTTTTTCACAAAAATTTTGTGCCATTTATAACCTTTACAACATAGCCCCTTCCTCCTAAAACACAAAATCATTTAATGCACTAGTGTTCACCATGATTCTTTCATGATTCTCAAAATCAAATCTGTAAGAAGTCTTTAGGTGCTCCACGGGGAAAATCTCATCGAATATCTCCCACATTCACTCCCTTCCTCTGGTAGATCACTCTTCCTTTAATTTTCCAACCACTTCCACCCCTAATCTATCAAATCTGGCCCCTTACGTGCTCAGGAGAAGAAAAATAGAAAATATGATCAGGCATGAAAGTTAGACCATTTTAATGGTGAAATACACCTTCCAAATCTACCCACCCAACTTCAGATATCAACATTAACCTCCTTCTCTATTTGGTGTGTAGAAAGGACTAAGAAATCATGGAGAGTCACACTTCTGGATGTGTTTCAGAGAAATGGGGGGAAAATAAGATTTAGACTTACAGTTTCTGTTGATCATTACTTTGAATTTGGGCCATCCACGTGCCAGATTCAGACTTTAGAACAGACTCGGAGGCTTTCCCTAACTTTTTACAACTTTTTGAAAAAACGAAAAAAAATTCCATTTTTCTCCGCAGCTCTGCCCTCAGGAAACAATCTTGACACATTCCCAAATATGATTGGAGTGGAATCACACTCAAATTCTTCCATTTTACTCTCTTTTTTGAAAAGGGAAAATTTCCAAAATTTTCCCGCAGGTCCGCCCTCGGGAACTGATCTTAACACGTGTCCAGATGTGATCCAAGCGGGGCTATGCTTCCTTTTTTACTTTTGAATATTTTTTCTCAAAAGGAAAATTTTCCAAATTTCCCACGAGATCTTGCACCTCCACCGTTGACCGAGGAAAACATTAACCTTTTTCTTTCATTGGGCTTTTGGGCCATTTTGAAATTTTTTTCTTTAAGGAGGAAAAAAATCCAAGTTGCCTCTAATGGTCCGCCTCCCCACCTCTTTAAATTTTCAAATAGCCATGTGTCACCATGGGACACCTTGAGATGGTCCCAAAAATTTGATGCCTTGAACGAGCGTGGGCTTGCCACGCTTCTTGTTCCAAAAAAGTATGAATGAATGCTTGAAGCTCACCGTAATGCGCCATGTGTTATGCTTTGAGGCAATCTCCCTTTGGCCATTGAAAATTCTAAGTAAAATTTAAAGTTAGCGGAGGCCTCCACCTGTCATCCTGGCGTTTCTTTAAAATGGAACACAAGGGCTGGTCCCTGAACATGTGTGGTTCCTCCACGTGTCTCCATAGCTTAACTTCAAGATGGTGCCCAAAGTGGAGACCCTAAATGAGTGTGAGCTCACCACGTGTCCTGTTCCACAAAACTGCTCCAACTGCATGAAAATTTGTCTAAGTCTGAGCTAAGCAGTGGAAGCTTCCACGTGTCCTCTCAGAACTACTCCAAGGAAAAACCCAAAAGTAGATCTTCAAATGAGTGTCGTTCCTCCACATGGACACATTTTGAGTACTGGTTTTCCATTAATTTTTCTAAGTACCCAGTTGAGCTACATCCAACCAAAAGGTGCCATGGCCCCTGTAGGTACAAGGATGCAAATTTGACTAGGAAAAATGTCTCTCAAACCGTAAAATATAAAAAAACGATCATTTGAGCCTGGGAATGAAATTTTCTTCGAGGACAAAAAGTTTAGAAATGTTACAGCGCTGAAATACATTCTTCAAGGATACATCCATTCATTTTCTTCAAGTACTTAGGGTATAAATAGTAAGGAAGACAAATACCAAATGTGGAGAACATTAAACATCGGTGAAACCAAGTTTTTGATGGAACAGAGCATGGGAGACTCAAAATACATATTCTTAAGAGACTTACAACCCAGGAACCAATTAAAAATGGCCATAAGGATCAACTAGGCACAACACGGGGAAGGATAAAATGATAGAGGCCGTAAATCAATAATTTTTCTAGGCACAAATGGGGAGAGACAATTTTGAGCACCAACACTTGGGATATAAGGTGTGGTATGTTTTTTGATGTGGCAAGTTGGGATAGTATAGGTGGAATTATGGGTGAATTTACTTTGAAATAATGCTTGAGTTTGCATGTGAAATATTAAATTCTCCATCGAAATGATTCAATGATGTGTCAAGTTTGTAATATTGAGACTCACCAATTATATGAGCTTAATGACTCAACATTTTGAAATTCATGATTAAGTGGTTAAGAAACCTAGAGATGTTACTTAACATATGGAAAAGTGCATGGAACATTATTGTTGGATGATTCGTGTTGGCATTTGGTGAGCGTGTCCTCTTTTTTCTTCATCAACTCTATAACAACTCGTGCTTAATTGCATCGTCTCCTTAACTTCATATTTTATAACTTTTGTATAAATTGGTTCTTCGTTTGCAATATAATTAAAATATTAAACCATTAGATGCTTAAACCATTGGATATTCTAACCAAAGTTTTAGTTTAAAACAATAAAACCCCACCTCATGTATTACATAACTGATTTATGCTTGGCCATCATTTGTGCTTTCTACCTTAACCTTATGATTTTCTAGACGAGGGTATCAATTTTTGTGTTCATTTCCATTTGTATTGGCGAGACCTAGATGAGTCATCAACTCAAACTACCTTTTCCACCTACCTTGCAAATTAGAAAATGGAATTTTAGAGGATTTCAAAACAATATTTTGAACTCCCTAAAATATATATCAAGCGTCATATGTGTTAAGTTTTATGAGGACAGTCACATCAAGATTTAGATTGACCTAAATTAACCATTTGTTCTCTCTTCGTTGGTCGCTTAGGAGCCCTATTACCTCGTTTTGCACTTATAGGAAGGTGCTAAAACTAAAAATTTGGGTTTCATATTGGCTCCCTACTTAGACCCTTAGTAACAAATATGTTTTTTTCATTCGTAAACCTCTTGTATTTTTATTGGAAAATTTCCTGGAACCTTAAGTTGGGGAAAAACATATTCCTGGCTAGTTTTACAAGGTTTTTTTGGTAGGTCTCTGTTCGCTATTGACTAAATCAAATTAGAAATATTACGAATAGTGGCTCTGGAAACCTAGCTACCAATCGAAAACCATTTGCCAATTTTTAATTCCGTTAGTTCATATGAATTACTAGTATATAAGAGGAAATGTAGGAATTTACCTGTTGTGCATCGCCCAATAGAATTCATATTTTGAACATGGTTTCTTAGCTATTGAGTCTAAATTGGGAATTTTTGCAACTAGTAGGAAAATGTAAAAAAAATTGTAGGACCCTAACCAAGTTAGAAAACCATTGTGAAAACTTATCGGCACTTGTAAATAACTGTTTGAAACTCTATCTTGTAGCTTGCTTGTGAAATTTGACTTTTTGAAATAATAACATTTCTCTCTAACCTATCTCTTTCTCTCCCCTTAGTTAAGTAATGATGTGAAATGATATGAAATAAATATATATCTCTAACTTTCTATCTCTGAGTGTGAATAATCATTAATCTTTAAATGGAAAAATAAAGGCGTTAATTATGCTAGATTTAGGTGGATGCCATGTAAAATATCTATCATTGATTTCATGCTCACAAGGTTTTGCAGGATGCAAGTAATATGGAGAAATGACATGGTTGTAATTTAGTGTGTATTATTCTAATTTATATATGTTAATGTTAAAAATTAAATATTTTTATTGTTGTGTTACATTAAATTTTATTATTTTAATTTTGTAATGTGTATGAGTTGCAAGTGTTTAGGGTTGTTTGGTAAATGTGTACCTAACTGTTATCTCTAGAAAGTTCACCTTGTAGAGAGATGGCTATAGGTTTTCTAAGCTTGCAAATTTCATATCTCTATTTCGTAGATACAATGGAAACACCTCAGGTCTGTGGGTATACCTATTTTGAGGTGAGTCTCTGGTATCAAGGTCAGTTCCTTATTGATGTATGCTAAACTGATTTTCTGGGGTTTGAGGGTAAAAGAAAACTGTAAAAGGATTTAAAATTGAGGTGATACACCGAACTTGTATGAGGTCTTAAACTAAGTATATGAAAAAATGATATGGGAATGAATTCTTGGTGCACAAGCCAACAATTTTCTACAGATTATTAATGGAAAATTGCTAAGTTAAATATACAACAATACTGCTAAGTTAAATATACACATTAATATTATGTAGAAATTACTGAATTTGCAAAAGGGTAAGATGATTAATCAGTGAATTCAATAGTCACAATATTAATGGAACATACACAAGACTGAAAATAATTGAAAAGGCAGAAAATACTTCACATTTAGAGGGCAAAACTGGCATAAACTACTTCAGCAGTCTTGTATCTAAAATTCCTCCTTTGTGCTTTGCAAATGCACACAATATATAGTGAAAATTATTCATCCCACCCTTCCTAAAAGTATACTAATGGTGTACTCGCCCATGCATCCTATTTTTATCTAAAGAAAGGAATAAAATAAGCATGCTAATACATTGAGCCATTAATACCTTGATTACAAAAATAAAACTCACTCAAACTACAATTGCCTATTCTATTTTTAATAAAGTTGGATGAATGATTTGGCTACTAATAAGCTTTGCTTGATGAGCAAGTCTTCTCCAAGGCATGCAATCTCTATCTTCTGTGACTTGATCCACTTGAATGCACATGTAGAAATAAATCTTTCTGTGTCTGAGAAAAATAATTATTTTAGCTGCAAAACTTTGCAAGATATTCACCCATGTATTCCATCATGATGAGGTCCACTTGTAAGATCTGATGCTGACAAATCCTTTGTCTTCTTGTGGCCACATGAAAATTTGACTCCTCTATAAGCAAAAATAATGATTTTTCCCTTTTAATTTAGAAGAATTCATTCAACTCTAACTCTCCCACTATGGGGACCACTTGTGAACACATGTAAGATAAAAATAATAGTCTGATTTTTGTGGAAAATAAGGTAATATGCCTCCAAAAGGCTCCTTGTACTCGAATGTTGACCTTTGCATTACATGATCCTTTGATGCATATGATGTTCACACATTTAAGCTTTATGACCATAGGCAATATTATCTCCTATAGGAAAAATAATCTTTACTTCTTGTGGGGACCACTTATATTCACGTGCTCATGCTCCAGTTTGTCTACTATCTTATCATGATAGGCATGTTATTGATTGGGTCTCCCTTAACATGGCATATACTAATTATGGTTTGAATTTTTTGAACATGGCATTATTGGCATATTTTGTTTTATCAAGGAATATATCCTTATGTTGGATTTTGGCAAGTATTATTATGATGTTTTGACCTTCGATAAGGTCTAATATGAAAATCATTGTTTATTTTCAAAAGTGGCCAATTCTTTCTAACGATGATCTGACCCTTCTAAATTGCTTGCTGGTGGAAAAATGGACTTCACCCTAATTAGGGTTTTATCATTATTTTACACATCTTGGTTATTTGACCGTGATTGAGTTTTATTAACTTGTTGATTGGGTTTGTATGGTAAAACTAATTTGAACCCTAACAAGTTTTGCATTTCAAAATCCATTATTCATCGAATCTCTGCTAAAATTTTCCATCGTTGCCATCATTTTTTTGTGGAGCTTCTAGTTCTCTATTCATGGTCTTATTTCTTCGGAATCAATGGTTTGAGGCTCTGTAATATTTTAATTGCCCTCTTCATTTCTGCTAAAAAATGAGCCATTCTCAATGGCTCTGCCCATGGTCGTTGTTTTCGGGATCTAAACACCATGTTTATGTGATTTCTAGTTCGATTATTTTGGGAATCCAATGGAGTTGGGGTTTCAAGTTTTTCTAGATTTTCTGAAGGGGATATCTATATGGGTTTTCTTCTTTTTTTGAGATATCTATGAGATCTTGTTCTATTGAAATCCTCCTTGTTGGAGAGTTGAGAAACGTGACCACCATTGATGAGTTTGTAAACTTATCTTCGTGATGATTTTGCTTGATCTTTGGAGAACCTCTGTGAGGTCTTATGGCCATCATTGTTCTGGTAAGTGGAGCTCCCTTTTTCTTTTGATGGTGTTGTAAATTTTGATCTCTGAAAATCCTTGTGGGTTTTTACTGTTAGCCATTTTATTGGCTTTTGAGCTACTGTGTGAACTCTTCCATGACTGCTTAGAGATGAAGCTCAAATTTCCTATCATGATCTCACTCTGAATTTTCATTTAAAATTGTGGTATCTTAGAGAGAATCTTTCGGTTTATTACTGAGATTATACATTGTATTCATGATTCGACTTAACCTTACTAGGTTTGGTCTTACAAGGTGAGTTGTGATTTGATTTCTTGTGACCCAAATTTTAGTATTGACTCTATAGCTTGCAAAGGTTTCTTATTCTACATTTGTACACCCAACCCAAATCTGGGTTTTTTCTGTTTGTGTGATTTGAAACTGCATTGCTGAGTAGTGGATGATTTAACTGCTCTGTGCTCCAAAATTTTATGGTCACAACTTTTGATTCTTTGAATACTTGTTATTTCGATACTAATGCAATCCTTGATATATTTTCACTTAAATCACCCATTGTATGGCCTTTTACTCTGAAAAGTGAAATCTAATCTGCTCCATTTTATTTCTATCACTTGAAAATTTGATTTTAGATATTCACTAAGGTAGGATTTTGTTCTTCACGAACTTGCTTAATCTTAAGCTGACCTGTCATTTTCTTTATGTGATATTATCAGTGAATACTCCTATTAATTTTATATATCCACCTTTTATTGTAGCTTAGTTTTTTAAATGCTACATCTTTTGTTAATTCTACATTGGTGTCTGATGCTTGGAGTCCCTGTAGCTCATTCTAAAAACATGTTCTTTGAATTTGATGAGATTTGAATGCTCTAAGGTAGTTGAAGGTTCTCTCTGGTGTTGTGAATAAAAGAAACATGATTTCTTATATCTATTTATTGGTATCCTAATTGTGTATCTTTTCAACAACTATAAAATCAAATCTTGTAGGGGTTTACTGTCCATTTAACCCTTTCTTCTGTTCTTACTTACTTTTGTATTCTACATTTTATACATGAAGTTTGCGCAACCTACATTTCTCACTTTTTGGGCTCATTCAAATTTGATAGAATTTGTGTTCATATGCCAATTCTAAAGCTAAATCCATCTATCTGATTTCTCTATGCTAAGAAAAACCTTGCAATAGTGTTAATTATTTTACAAGAGGGAATGTCTCTAAATTTCTACATCATATTGCTCATTTTTTGATATTCTCATTTTCATGTTCTATTCTGGATATGATGAGAAATTAATATAGATGTCGAAACTCTCTAAGAATATTTTCTTCTTTGATTGAGAATGCTACCTTGTAGCTTGATGAATCTTTCTAAGATGGCTTAACAGTTGAGGGTACATTGCAAGGTGTGTCATGTATTCATGTCTTTGTTGCTGAAAATTGTTCTTTGAAAATTGTTCTTCTACTTGAAAGTTAAGTTGTCTGTTATCTTAATTTCCCTACTTCACCTTATAATTTCATTTTTGAATGCATGAATTTTTGAATTTGGAAGTATAAAGAGTTAAATTAAACCTTGCGCTTAGTATTGTTATTGTTTTCTTCTCTTTTTTAGGTACCATGATGCAGTTTGTAGAGGAAAAATAGAGCAACAATTTAGAAAGACAAGAAATCCTCCTCAAGGAAATCAAGAGTTTGTTTTACCTCCTTACATTTTCAATTTCATAAGTATATGCATTCTTTTCTTCTGTTATTTCTCACAGCTTGTGTGAGAAAAATATGTCCAATTATTCCTCATGAATAAATGAAAATATTTTCATGTAATGAGATGTATGTCCTTCTTTTTTGTACTTTTTTTAATTTTTATGGATAGTGAATGAACTTATAGAACTCAAAACACTTAAATAATTCACTTAATCATAGAAATAAATTAAAATTAAGTGTACCCAATTGTCACTCATTGACAATGCAAATTGCTTGTAAAACTGTACCTTATCCTTCAAACCTACCACCTATCTGTAGCTTTAGAACATCATGTCTGGTATATGTTTTCATTCCTTCCTTCTTTAGGGAATTGTATTGGTTGTTTATGGTTGTTTCATGGTTCTGACAAGTTTTATAAATGGACTAGATATATCTATGAGGCATGACATTTTGTAACTATACCCAAGTTGTAGTTTTGATTCAAATGTGACTTTCAAGACTGTCTAAAACCAAATGATTAAAATTTGTATCTTATTCCGAGGTAGCTAACTCAAAAATTTCCAAACTTGTAACCCAACCAGTTTGAGAAACTTAAAAGTTTCGAATTGACCCTTTTCACAAGAGGTGTAAAAAATGTGAACAATTCTAGCGATCCTGCGGGGAAAGTTGCTTCCTAGCTTGTAGACTGGTGCCTTGCTCTACTCCATTGGGTATGGATTCCAAAGCATGTAACCAAAATATGCCTTTCCAAAAAAAAAAACTAAAACTGGAAAGGATCTGGCAAACCAGATCACGTGCACGAGTGCACTTATTGAATTTAAAACTGTAATGTCCATAAAATTCACTTATTGAAAGGTAAATCCTAATCTACCCTATTCTAACTAGATGTAAATAGAGGCTACATAAAACTTGATCCAAGAAGTGAAAAATAGCTTCCTTTTCTCCAGAACTGAGACGATGAATTCAGCTTGCAAAATGATATAACTGAAAATGAGATGTGTACCTTGAATTTGTTCCAAAACTTATCCCAAAACATGAAGAATATTTGTAATTGATCTGCAAACTATTCGGAAGGGATTTGGAGTTGAATGTATAGTATCTAATGCTCATTCTTAGGCTTTGATACAAGCATGAATTCTGGTATTTCCTTGGCATGTTGTGAACTAGTGAGATATCTAATAGGAAATGGCCTCCAAACAACTAAAAATATAATCTTATTGTTTTATACTAAAAAATGAACCTTATTTTCGATCGCAGGTTCTTTTTGAAGTTGTTTTGAATGTTTTCTGAAAGATGAGCTGCCTCTATAAACTATTATATATTCTTGTTGACAATCTAGAACTGATATGAAAAGTAATCAACCTCTTCAATTTGATGTACTTCATCAATCATAACATTGTGAAGATGATGAGATGGTTGCTCTACTTCTTTAAATTATTGAAAAATATTTTCAGGATCTTCAAAATGTTATTCATCCTATTCAATATGTTGATCCACTACTACCAAGACTGACATTTCAGCAGAACTTTCGAATTCTTCCATTTTATCCCTTCTTACAATGTTCTCTGAACATTTCATTTCCTCCTAAATAAAAAAATGTTGCTGTTGTATACTTGTAGTTGTTAGATAACTAATACATGTTTGTGTTAGTATTTGTTAAGGACAGTTGTTTAACTGTCCCGTATAACTGTTTCCCTCACACGGCTCTCCTTATCAGCCTATATAAAGGCATCTTCTGTATCATTTAAATCATAGCAATATATTCAATAGATTGGAGCGCCTATCAATTCCTATCATTGGTTTCAGAGCAGGTGCGTGGAGGAAGAAAAGGAGCCGGTCGTTGAAGAGCTGTGCGCCTGTCCGAAACGCCATTTCCTTTTGCTGTGCGTGCCCTGGTTGAGGCGTGAGGAGGAGTGCGTGCCCTGGTTGAGGCGTGAGGAGGAGGAACCTGCGTTTTTTTTTTGCTGTGCGTGCCCTGGTTGAGGTCGTGCGTGGAGAAGTAGACTGGTGCGCGTGAGTTTGAGTTCCCTGTCCCGTGCTTTTGGCATTTCTTGTGCTGTGCGTGCTGTCACGTTTTCGTCTTTGCTGTGCGTGAGACGGCGTGAAGAAGGAGGCGAGGAACCTGCGTGCGTGAAGGAAAAACGTTGCTTGCTGGTGCAGTTGCCCGTGAATGCGTGAAGGAGTGTGCCTGTTGGTCT
This sequence comes from Taxus chinensis, assembly GCA_019776745.2. Lineage (NCBI taxonomy): Eukaryota > Viridiplantae > Streptophyta > Pinopsida > Cupressales > Taxaceae > Taxus > Taxus chinensis. The sequence goes on along the minus strand of CM034146.1, from coordinate 703,078,924 downwards.
GGTGCGTGAAGAAAACGTTTTTTCCTGGAGCGTTTCTTTGCTGCTGTGCATGCTTGAGTGCCTGTTCCGTCATTTCTTTTGCTGAGAGGAGACTGAACCTGTCCCTCGCCTATCATCTGGTGCGCCTTCTTTGTTGGCTGTACGTGGAGATTCAGGAGAGGAGACTCATTGCTGGAGCAACTGTCCGTCTTCTACTCACGAAAGGAGGTGTATGTCTCAGTTTTCCGATGCACAAAGCACTGCGAGCAATGCACCAAATATTTGGGCATTGAATGACAACGAGGACACCACTGGGCTATTCTTTGCCTTGGTCAACGAGCTACACAACACTGGTAACATTCTCTTTGACGAGATTGTGCGCCAAGGACTGTTGGAATACTTCTGGTTCGACGTTCGATGTCAAGCACGGCGGATTCGTGCAGAACTTGAACGTGGTTATGATGCAGATGACGAACGCGAAATAGAACGCCCACAGGAGCGTCGGCGTCTCACTGCACGAGCCTATAGAGCCCATCTTCGGGACAGATTCCTTCAGTAAGAATTGTAGCCATTTTGAAAATAAATAAATAAATAAAGATACATTTTTGAGTTTTTTGAAACATGTCTGCTCCAAAAATATTGCTATCAGATGCCCAACTCTTGAAAGGGCCAAATTTCGCCGCATGGAAAACCAAAATGCGGACGATTCTTCAATTCGAAGATCTTTGGGGGATTGTCTCTGGCAAAGACGCCCCTCCCGCAGACGATGATCTGTTGGAAAAATATGAAAAGGCTGATGCGAAAGCACTCATGCTCATCACCCTCAGTCTTTCTGATGAGGTGCAGCCATACATTCGAGAAGCAACTGCTTCTTCTCAGGCTTGGAGCACATTGTGTACCATCTACGAAGCTAAGAATCTGACGACAAAGTTGCAACTTCAGACAAAGCTTCATACGATGAGTATGCATGAAGGCGAATCAGTAGAAGCCTTCTTGCGGCGTGTAGCTGAGTTACGTGCAGAACTCTCTGCACTTGGAGAACCAGTGGATGACAAGTTGCTTGTCCCGCTCACCCTGCGAGCTCTTCCGTCACGGTTTCGGACACTGATCACCACGTTGACAATTACTCAACAGGAGGTGAGTTTTGCAACCCTGGTGAATTATCTCCAGCAGGAAGAAGCCATGCAAAATGTACAAGAAGCCTTCGACGATAAGGCTCTCATCACGAGGCAAAAACATAAGCCTCGGAAAGGGCAATCAGCCCCCCAGAATCAGAAGCAGCATGCTCAGCAGCCATCTTCACAGCGGCCACCACAGCGGCCACCCCAGAAGCAGCATAATCACAAGGCGGATCGATGGTGCCACATTTGCTCCACGGATACGCACACGACTGCGAACTGTTATTACAACGGTCGCAAGTATGGAAATTCTGGCGAAGAGAGCACTTCTGGCCGCGGATATTCTAAGAAATCCCGATGGCATGCTCGTAATCAGAGGCAGAAGGGACACATTGCTGCTCAACAGGATGCCACCTCCGATGAAGAGGTACCAGATACGACTCATTCTGACATTGTTCTAGTCTCACAGACTTCGCAGCCGTCAGAAGATGTCTGGTTGATTGATTCAGGTGCCAGCAAACACATGACTGGCAACAAGAAGTTGTTCCATACTCTGAGTGACCGGCCCACTGGAGATCGGATCACCATTGCAGACAATCAAGAGTATATTGCAGCAGGGATTGGTGATGTCATCATTCCTCTTGGAACACGAAGATGTACACTGACAAAGGTGCTCTATGTTCCAGGTTTGACTTCAAATCTTTTGTCTGTAAGTCAACTTCTTAACCATAGAATGCAGGTTGAATTCTTTGTTGAAAAAGGGGTCAAGTCCTGCATCATTTCCCAGGGAGAGTCAGTCATTGCTCAAGCATTTCTGAAGGGCCGTCTATTTGCACTGGATGCGGTCACTTCATCTAGCGTTGCTCTCTCTGCATCAACGGCAGAGTCCACTGCACTTTGGCACTTTCGATATGGTCATCTTTCTGCCGGGGCTCTACATCAACTCAGTGCGAAGGAAATGGTAAGAGGGCTTCCTCCACTCTCCCATTCCTTACCTGTTTGCTCAGGCTGTCTTGCGGGAAAACAACATAGAGGTCCATTCAAACAGAGCTCTTATCATTCTACAGAGCATCTTCAGGTCGTTCACACCGATCTGTGCGGACCCCTGCCAGCTAGCTTTCAAGGTTTTGTGTACTTTCAGCTCATCATTGATGATTACTCACGGAAAATGTGGGTATATTTCCTTCGGAAGAAGAGTGAGGCACTTGCAAATTTCCAAACCTTCTACCAGCAAGCCACCAGGCAGTCTGGGAAGCCTCTTCTTCTCCTCCGCTCAGATCGAGGGGGGGAATTTGTGTCAAAGAAGTTCTTAGCATACCTGAAGCAGCATGGCATTCAACAACATCTGACTGCTCCCTATACGCCCCAACAGAACGGGATTTCTGAGCGCCACAACAGGACTGTCATGGAGATGGCTCGTTGTATGCTCTCGACCGCCAAGTTGGAGGATCAGTTTTGGGCAGAAGCAGTCCAGACAGCAGTGTATTTACTCAACCGGGCACCCACGAAGATCTTGCAGAACAAGACACCGGAAGAGGTATGGACTGGTCGTAAACCTTCTATTCATCATTTAAGAGTTTTTGGTTGTACTGCATATATGCATGTTCCAGATAAAAGAAGGAAGAAGATCGATCCAAAGACACTGCCATGTCTTTTCTTGGGGTATAGTACTACCTCAAAGGCATATCGTCTCATGGATCCTGAGACGAAGAAGATCTACGAGAGTCGAGATGTGGTATGTGATGAGTCGTCCTTTGACTCCTTGCCACACAATGGAGATCCAGTACCGACCTCGTCACATAGATTGCTCACACATCCAGATGATGAGCAAGATGATTCTTCTCAGAGAGAAGAAGAGCTGAGTGGAGATTTGTTCGTTGATCTTGGCACACTGGAAAACACATCTTCACATCAGCAGCGCCAACGTCCGAAATGGGTCCAGAGTACTATCAGGGATGCACACCTGAACTCACTTCCTGGCACTTCTACGGGAGTTAGAACAAGAAGTCAAGCTAGACATGAGGTAAATTTTGCACTCATGAGTTCAGTTGTTGAGAGCACCGAACCTGACACTGTTCGTGAGGCATTAGACCAACCACAGTGGAAACAAGCTATGGATGCTGAATATGATTCCCTGATTCAGAATCGGACGTGGGAACTTGTCGATCTGCCTCCAGGTAAGAAATCCATTGGCTGCAAATGGATTTTCAAAACAAAATATAAGGCAGATGGTTCAATCGACAAACACAAAGCACGACTTGTTGCAAAGGGTTATGCTCAGCAAGAAGGAATTGACTATGACGAGACCTTTGCACCCACTGCGAAGATCAAAACCATCAGAGTTGTATGTGCACTGGTAGCACAAAATGGATGGAAACTTCAGCAGATGGATGTCAAGAGTGCTTTTCTAAATGGTGATCTGCAAGAAGAAGTGTACATGGCCCAACCTGAAGGGTTTGTAGACGAGCATCAACCACACAAGGTATGTCGTCTGATAAAGTCTCTTTATGGACTTAAACAAGCACCTAGGGCATGGTATATAAAAATTGATGATCACCTATTGCAGCATGGATTCACTCGTAGCCCCTCAGATACAAATTTGTATATCAAGAAGGTAGGAACAGAGATTGTCATTCTGGTTTTGTATGTAGATGATCTTGTGATCACAGGAAGTTCTGACAATCTTGTTGATGATGTAAAGAATGATCTGAAGAAATCCTTCGACATGACTGATTTGGGGCTACTTCACTATTGTCTTGGCTTAGAGATATGGCAGAAGAAGAATCATATCTTCGTCTCCCAGATGAAATATGCCAAGACACTCCTGGAAAAGTATGGGATGTCAGATTGTAAACCAATGTCCACACCTATGGAAAAAGGTTTGCAATTATCTAGATTCCAGGATTCACCACAGGTAGATGGCACTCACTACAGGCAGCTTGTGGGGAGTCTCATTTACTTGACTTATACCAGACCAGATCTTTGCTTTGCGGTGAGCTATCTCTCCAGATTTATGCAGGAGCCGAAGAAATGTCATTGGATAGCAGCAAAGCATGTGTTGAGATATGTCCGAGGTACAGTTGACTTTGGTCTGGAGTATCAGAAGAACACTCAGTTCTTCTTACAGGGATATACAGACTCGGACTATGCAGGATCCGTTGATGACAGGAAATCCACTTCAGGATATGTTTTTCATCTCGGGTCTGGACCTATCTCGTGGATCAGCAAGAAGCAAACTGTTGTTGCTCTCTCATCCACTGAGGCTGAATACCGCGCTGCACGAGGAGCTGTGTGTGAAGCAATTTGGTTACGTCGCATTCTTGCAGATATAGGGATTCCTGAAGAGAAACCTCCCATCATTCACTGCGACAATCAAGGTGTGTTGAAGCTTGTAAAGAATCCTGTTTTCCATGAACGAACAAAGCATATTGAGGTCGAATGTCACTACATTCGTGAACAGGTATTAAACCACCAAATTCAGCTCCAGTACTGCCCTACTGATTCTCAGGTTGCAGATATTCTCACCAAGCCTCTCGGCAAGGTGAAGTTTGATTTGTTTAGGGGGTACATTTGTAAGAGCAATGTATTAAGGGGGGGAATGTTAGATAACTAATACATGTTTGTGTTAGTATTTGTTAAGGACAGTTGTTTAACTGTCCCGTATAACTGTTTCCCTCACACGGCTCTCCTTATCAGCCTATATAAAGGCATCTTCTGTATCATTTAAATCATAGCAATATATTCAATAGATTGGAGCGCCTATCAATTCCTATCAAGGTTGAAACCACTCTTCCGTAGTCCATATTGAAACACTTCAAGACCCTAATAGCATGGGATGAACTAGGATGCCTTTGGGTCAACAAGGGTCTTCACTTTGCTAACTAAGGTTGAGCATGATAATTTTGATTCCGATTGGTAAGGTTTCCTATTTTGTCATGAACAATGGAGCCTGATAAGGTCTGACTAGGTAAATGCAATCCTATTCTCAATTAGAATTCAACTTGTTCCCCATAGTCTGCAGAAATGATTTGAAATACGTCATCTGATGGGGCTGCCAACAAGGATTACTCTATACAGTTGTGATAGGCTGAGGAATATGGTGCTTTCATGCATGCTATTCTGAAAACAGGCATTGAAGGCCGATCAACTGCTAACCTATTTTCATCTGCTGAATAAGATCTATTTTTCAGCTTTTGACTGGCGATGCTCATTTAGCATCCGGGAGTAGTAATCAAACTCCCATTTAGAAGCCCATTGAATCTATAGTATGTAAATATTCCAACCTGTTATTTTCTTGAGGCTTGATGTCCGTGCTTGAATGATATTCTGATCCTCTTAAGTTCCTAGCAAAATGGATGTATGAGTAAAGGAGACAGTGTGACTCATCTGGGATCCCTTTTAATGGTAGACAATTTTTGTATGAAAGAAAAATGTATCTAAACTATATCTTTCGGAAAACATCTGTTTTAGCCAATTTGGACCACCCAAATCATCCCAAGTTCTTATGCATCCAATCTCGGGGTAGGATTTCTATACCATTGCAATAACTTGATCCTTTGAGGGATTGCAGCTAAACGAGATACTTTGACTGGAAAGCTACATCTATCATGCAGTGAATATCTAATAGGGAATGCATATAGTGGATGTAATATATTTTGATAGTGCTCAATAACCTAGGTGCTAACCTAGATTTTCACCTGTGAATGATGGAAAAATTTTCATGGCGGCATTAGGGATTTGTCACTGATAAATTGGGATTACTTAATGGGCTACCATTAAGCTAAAGGTCACAAATATTTTCTAGGTGTTTAAACTTAGCCATAACCCTCTGCATAAATTTGACCTTGAACATCGTAATGATAATTAGATTGACAATCGATACGTGGTGATGAGGAATATTAGGTCAGGAGGGTATTCATTCAAAACTAGGCCTTGTGGAATTGGTCTGAAGGTGAAATGGGATTACCAAGGGTCTTCTCCTTCTTGCAGAATTCAATACTGTAAAGAAATAAGGGTTCATGGTTGCAGAATCTCATAAACTTACTGATGATCTATGTAAAAGAGGTCTACTTCTAGGCATGGAACAACTTAGAACTGCAAATATACTAGATCTGAAATAAGCCTTAATGGAGTCGCCTGAAATAGAATGCAGTTATAAATATTTAGAATAAATTCACTGCAACTTGTTGTAATAAATCGGAAATCAGACTTTTATCTATTGTAAATATGTTGTAGATCTACTATAAATACCTGTAATCTTCAGCATGCACCATAGTAGATTCTAGTCTTTGTCCCACCGGGCGTGCAAAAAACTATTATCTCTCGAAAGTGAACCCTGTAGAAGAGATGGATGAAAGTGTTCTAAGCTTGTAAAATATATCTCTTTCTTTCATAGATACAATGGAAACACCTCAGGTCTGTGGGTATACCTATTTTTAGGTGAGTCTCCGGTATCAAGGCCGGTTCCTTATTGATGTGTCGTAAACTGATTTTCTAGGGTTTAAGGGTAAAAGATGACTATAAAAAAAATATAAAAATGAGGTGATACACCAAATTTGTATGATGTCTTTTGAATGAGTACATGCACAATTTATAAAGGAATGCATTCTCTAATGCACCGAGGCCAACAGTTTTCTGCAGAATATTAAGGGCAAACACTTTGGTGTATTGAGGGAAAGTATCACAACAATACTGCAAAGTTAAATATGCACATTAATATCATGTAGAAATTACTGAATTTGCAATCATGCGTAAGATGATCAATCGAGAGAATTATACATTCACAAGATTTAATGGAACATATTAAAGATTGCAAATAATTGGAAAGGTAGAAAATACTTCTCATTCAGAGGGGAAAACTAGCAGAAACTGCTTCAACACTCTTTTATCTAAAAGTCCTCCTTTGTGCTTTTGCTAATGCACACAATATAAAGCAAAAATATTCATCCCACCCTTCCAAAAATATACTAAAGGTCTACTCACCCATGCATCCTATTTTTATCCTTTATTTAGAATAAAATAAGCATGCTAATACACTAAGGCATTAATAGCCTTGATTAAAAAAACATAACTCAGTCAAACTACAATTGACTGTTTTATTTTTAATAAATTTGGATGAATGATTTGGCTACTAATAAGCTTTGCTTGATGAGCAAGTCTTCTCTAAGGCATTCAATCTCTGTTTTCTGCAACTTGATCCACTTGAATGCACATGTAAAAATATATCTTTCCGTGTGTGACAAAAGTAATTATTTTACTTGCAAAACATTGCAAGGTATTCAACCATGTATTCCATCATGATGAGGTCCACTTGCAATCTTTGATGCTGACAACTCCTCTGTCTTCTTAAGGCCACATGAAAATTTGACTCATATGCAAGTAAAAATAATGCTTTTTCCCTTTTAATTTAGTAGAATTCATTCAACTCTAACTCTCCCACTGTGGGCACCACTTGTGAACACATGTACGATAAAAATAATACTCTTATTTTTGTGGAAAATAAGGTAATAGGCATTCAAAAGGCTCATTGTACTCTAATGTTGACCTTTGCATTGCATGATCCTTTGATGCATATGATGTTCACACATTTAACCTTTGTGACCATAGGCAATATTATCTCCTGTAAGAAAAATAATGTTTACCTCTTGTTGGGACCACCTTTGTTCACGTGCTCATGCTCCATTTTGTATTCTATCTTATCATGACAGGAATGTTATTGATTGGGTCTCCCTTAACATGACATATGCTAATTATGGTTTGAATTCTATTGAACATGGCATTATTGGCATATTTGTTTTGATCACGGTATATATCCTTATGTTGGCTTTTGGAAAGGATTATTATGATGTTTTGACCTTGGATAAGGTCTAATATGAAAATAATTGTTTATTTTTAAAAGTGGCCAAATCTTTCCAAAGATGGTCTGAACCTTTCAAATTACTTTCTGATGGAAAAATGGACTCCACCCTAATTAGGGGTTTATCATTACTTGACACGTGTTGGTTATTTGACTGTGGTTGAGTTTACTAACTTGTTGATTTAGTTTGTATGGTAAAAGTAACTTAAACCCAAAAAAAATTTTGCATTTCAAAATCTATTATTCAGTGAAGCTCTGCTAAAATTTTCCATGGTGGTCATCATTTTCTTGTGGAGCTTCTAGTTTTCTGTTCATGCTCTTATTTCTTCAAAATCAATGGTTTGAGGGTCTGTAATATTTTAATTTCCCTCTTCATTTCTGCTAAAAAACAATCCATTCTCAATGGCTCTGCCTATGGTCAATGTTTTCGGCAACTGAACACCATGTTTTTGAGATTTCAAGTTTGATTATTCTTAGAATCCTATGGAGTTGGGGTTTCGAGATGTTCTAGATTTTACAAAGGGGAGATCTATATTGGTTTTCTACTTTTTTGTGAGATATCTTTGAGATCATGTTCTGTTGAAATCCTCTCTGTTGGAGAGCAGAGAAACGTGACGAGCATTGATGAGTTTGTAAAATTCTCTGCTTGATGATTCTGCTTGATCTTTGGAGAAACTCTGCGAGGTCTTATGGCCATCATTCTGCTGGGAAGTGGATCTCCCTTTTTATTTGTAAATGTTGATCTCCAAAAATCCTTGTGAGTTTTTTATGTTATCCATTTTACTAGCTTTTTGACCTACTATGTGAAATCATCCATGAACGCTTAGAGATGAACTCACACATTTCTTTCCCTGATATTTTCCTTTAAGATCATATTATCGTTGAGAGAATATTCTTGTTTATTACTAAGATTATACATGGTATTCATGATTCAGCTTAACCCTGCTAGATCTGGTTTTACAAGGTGAGCTGGGATTTGATTTCTTGCAACCCAAATTTCAGTATTCACTTTATATATTGTGAAGGTTTATTCTTGTACTTTTGTACACCCAACCCAGATCTAGGTTTGTTTCTGTTTGTGTGATTCAAGATTACATTGCTGAGTAGTGGATGATTTAACTTCTCTGTGTTCCGAAAGTTGATGGTCATGATTTTTGATGCTTTGAATACCTGTTATTTTGATACTAACAAAATCCTTGATATATTGTCACTTATATCTCCCATTGTATGGTCTATAACTCTGAAAAGTGAAATCTAATCTGCTCCATTTTATTTCTATCACTTGAAACTCTGAGTTTAGATATTCGCTGAGGAAAGGTTTTGTTCTTCTCAAACTTGCTTCATCTGAAGTTAAAATGTCATTTTTCTTTATGTGATATTATCAGTGAATACTCATGTTACTTTAATACATCAACATTTTTTTTTTAGCTTAGTATTTTTAATGCTACCTAATTTGTTAATTCTGTAGTGCTTTCTGATGCTCGAAGTCCCTGTAGCTCATTCTAAAAAATATTCTCTGAATTTGATGAGATTTGAATGCTCTGAGGTAGTTGAAGGTTTTCTCTGCTATTGTGAATAGAAGAGACATGATTTCTTGTATCTATTTATTGTTATCCTAAGTTGTTTATGTTTTCAAAAACTATAACATTAGAGCTTGTAGGGGTTAACTACTTATTAAATTGTTGCTTCTGTTCTTACTTACTTTTGTATTCTACTATTGATACATGAAGTTTGGGCGACATGCATTTCTCAATTTGTGGGCTCGTTCAAAGTTTATAGAATTTGTGTTCATATGTCAATGTAAAAGATAACTCCATCTATCTGATTGTTCCATGCTAAGAAAAACCCTTGCAATAGTGTTAAGTATGTTTACGAGAATGAATGTTTCTAACTTTCTACATCAAATTGCTCATTTTTTTATATTCTCATTTTCATGTTCTATTCTGGATATGATGAGAAATTAAAATAGATGTTGAAACTATCTGAGAATATTCTCTTCTTTGATTGGGAATGCTAACTTGTAGCTTGACGAATCTTTCTGAGCGGGCTTATCAGTTGAGGGTACATTGCAATATGTGTCATGTATTCTAGTTTTTGATGCTAAAAGATGATCTTCAAAAATTGTTCTTCAAATTGAAAGCTAAGCTATATGTTATCTTTATTTCCCTACTTCAGCTTATAATTAACACTTTTGAATGGATTAATTTTTGAAGTTGGAAGCATAAAGAGTTAAATTAAACCCTGAGCTCAGTATTGACACTGTTTTCTTCTATTTTTCTTAGGTACCATGATGTATTTTTGCAAAGGAAAACTAGAGAAAAAATTAAGAAAGAAAAGAAAACCTCCTCAAGGAAATGACAGGTTTCTTTTACCTCCTTACATTTTCCATTTCTTAATTATATGCATTCATTTTCTTCAGTTATTTCTCATGGCTTGTGTGAGAAAAATATTTACAGTTATTCCTCATGAATAAATGAAAATATTTTCATGTAATGAGATGTATGTCCTTCCTTTCTATACTTTTTTTCATTTGTATGTATAATGAATGAACGTATACAACTCAAAAAACTTAAATAATTCACTTAAACATAGAAATAAATTAAAATTAAGTGTACCTTATTGTCGCTCATTGAAAATGTAATCTACTTGTAAAATTGTACATTTTCCTTCAAACTTGGCACCTATCTGTAGCTTCAGAACATCATGTCTGGTACATGTTGTCATTCCTTTCTTCTTTAGGGCATTGTATTGGTTATTTATGGTTGTTGCATGGTTCTGATGAGGGTGATAAATGGAATGGCTCTATGTATTAGGCATGACATTTTGTAAGTGTACCCAAGTTGCACTTTTGATCCAAATGTGACTTCCAAGACTATCCAAAAACAAATGATTAAAATTTGTATCTTATTCCAAGGTAGTTGACTCAACCGTGGCCAAACGTTTAACCCAACTAATCTAAGGGACTTAAAAGTGTCGAGCTGACCCTTTTCACATGAGGTATAAAAATATCAACACTAACCATGAGTGTCATGTTGATTCAAAATTATGTATTGTAATAACAAAAGGTTGAATATATATGTTAAATGAAATTACATTTAGTATATTATAGTGTACTTCCAATTTGTAATTGATGATTAAATAATTGTTGTGTTGTGTTCCTTATCTTGAAAATGTAATAAATAAATATAAATGAAATATTCAACCCAAGTATGAAATTTGTGCATAACTATTCTTGTTGTGTGATTCTTTTTAACATAGAAAACTAAAATCTTAGGATGAATTTAAATCTTTACACGTAATGGATCATTGTAGTTTAGTTAAATAAGAGCGCAAGTTTGATTTGTATTCATAGCCTATATGTTTAGTGATATTGTCATGAACCCAACAGTCAGGAATGACATGGTTTAACTTTTTTTGGGGTATGTGGTCCCCTCCTAGGATTGATAGTTGTGTGTGTACCCTCCTAGGATTGATAGTTGTGTGTGTAGTAAGGATAATGTGATTTTTTTAAGGTTGTACCCTATGGGTAACCAAACTCCAACATAATGAAAAACACTCTTGGTTGAGAACATGTGTAGAGTGAAGAGTTGTTAGGTGGAAAATATCACCAACTACCATTAGAAGTCACCCTTAAGAGTTTAGATTATAAATGAACTCGGTATCCAATCTCAATTATCAATTTTGGGTTCAATGGTAGAATAATAAGAGTGAATTTTGAGACTTAAAAAAAATTAATTTATGATTGGTTTGTGGAAATCTAACCATAATATGGTGTGCTAGGAGAAAAGTGAAATTTAGATTGGTCATATAATTCATTTAAACCATTATGTGGTGAGGAACTAAATCTATGACATGTAATCCTTAATTTGAACCGCAATCCTTTAAAACATGGAGTATTTTCTCCTTGTTTCCCTCTTCTCTTATTGCAAAATGAATGTATGTTGTGAAACTAGGTAATCATATTCTTGAGGCATTTCCTAAGGATGAGAGCTAGTAGCCCCATCAACATGCAAATATCCTTATTAACAAATGGGTTACTCAAAAAAAATTCAAAACACTTTTTAAATCAAATTAAGTGAAATATTTTTAATATGAATGTATAGGATTCTAGCGAATCGTATGTTTTGGTTACCTACACATGAGAATACTAAGTGTGAATCCCCTTTAACCCCTCTCAAATAAGAGTGTCAGCTTGACATGAAGTATCAAATGTACCTTGAGTTACAAGAATACTTTTGGAGATAAGGGTGTTCAATCATTCAAATTGTGACCTTACTAAGGTGTGTAAAATTTATAATTGAATGCTTTCTAGTAACACACATTTAATAATTATTTCACATGAATCCAAAATTGGTTGAGTATGAAATCATAATCCTTAGGACCTTGATGAGTAAGAATTTAAGTTAAGAATATAGGATATACAATTAGTTGTATTACTTAAAAACATGAATCAAGTAACCTCAGTAATTAAATGATAATATGAAAATAAGGTATACTATATTCACTCTTGGACTAATAAATATAATTGGTTTCATGTGAACCTTCCTTGTTGCAACTGAGATAAATTCTAAAAAAAAAACGTGCAACTTAAAATAAAAATCCTTAGAAAAAACACCAGTGGCTCATCTGGGAATATATGTTCCTATCAACAATTAGACCACATCATTCTATTGTGATAGGGGAAACAAGAAAAATTAGAGCGAGTAGCTACGAGTGAAATGTTAAGTAAAGTAAAGACAACATAATATAGTTTTAAGAAAAATGAAGGACCACATGATAAGTGATTTTCAATAATTAAGGCCAATAACAAAAGATAAAGGTAATAAATTTGTAAACTAGGAAAGTGTTGTCTCATGGATGGTACCTATAGGAGAGTTAAATTGTACTTGAATTAACGGTTCTACCTTTTCGTTTGGGGTAAGGTAGTCCTAATGTGCAACATGTATTTTTATGTCATCTATGTGGGATAATTTTTTGTGCAATGTATCACGTGTTATGCTTTGTCTTAAGCAATCCCTTGTGTTGTCATGTATCAAGTAATGTAATTAAAAAAAAATTATTCTGATATTTTACTATTGTATTTGTGTGTGTGAAATGCATGTGTTACAAATTAACTAATCTAAAAAGGAATAGTTCATCAAATTAACAGTGTAATTTTTCATGAAAAAAAAAAAAAAACCATTTTGAAATTTTTTTGGTTATTATAATGTGAATTGGATGTGAAAATTCTTTTTTTAATGCAAAATGTGAAATCTTATAGATATGAATACCAATATAGAGGCTTTATGGTAAAATAAAATAAAAAAGTAAATAATAGTGTTCTATACAAGAATTGAGAAAAACTAAAACAAACTTTAAATTTATTACGAGAATATATTGTAAAACTCCTATAGTGCATGAATGCTTTTCTTCTCCTTTAAATTTAAAAACTAAAAAAATAAAATTTAGAGGTATGATTTCTTAAAGATTATTTTTTCTAATGTATAACAGAGAGGATTATTTGAAATCCATAATTGTGGATAGGGATTAGAGGAGATATATAATATTAAAATAATATTCACCAAATAGTGAGTTGCAAAAAATGCCAACAATAAATGCAAATATTTTATTTAAAAATATATTAAGTGTGAAAAATATTTACGACATAAATGCATGTCATGTCTAGATTACATATTCCAATACTTCACAAATATTGAAATCCAAGTTATCGGTGATATCTCTTTGTCCCCTGGAAAATAATTTAAATCCTTAAAAGTATTGTTTAATAAAGAATTTGTGAGTATACCAAATGGTTGATCTTCTCAATAGTAAACTTTTAGGTGTGTAACACCATTGTTTATTAGCTCAAATAATATTATATATTATATCTATATGTTTTTTAGTTTGTGAAAAATATAATTCTTCGATAATACTATTAAATAATTAGTATTACAAAATATTTTTATCATTTATTCTTGCTCATATTTTATATTTGAAAACAATTTCCGCATCCATAATGTCTAACATGATAATGCTCTTACTATAACATATTATACATATAATGAGGAAAGATTTAAAAGGGGTTATTTCTTAGAGGACCTTGAAATTAAAAAAATAAACATAAAACTTGTAACCAAATTCTCCCTTTCTATCAAATATGATTCTTATATAGCCATCATAGATATCACCAATCAGCATAAATTCATCATCTATTATATAAAATCCCATCTTTATTTTCAACAACATATATTGAATTTATAATTGCATATTATATATCTTAAGGTTCTATAAGAACTCTATATACATAGAAATAAGATGAATCCATAAAAAAATAAGGAATTATTCTTATCAAGTTTATTAGGGGGACCAAATAAGATATTATATGATGTTAGATAATGATTTGATTCTACCAATTTCATATTTTAACTCATATCTAAAACTTCCATCTCTTCATTGAATAAATTTTATAATGATAAAATACACAATCAAACCCACATATGTTATTTCAAATTATTTACACATTGCTTTAAAACAAATCCAACAGATATATATTTTCTTAATATAAAATCTTGCACATCTAAACCACACCAAAATAATTTCAACTTAATTTTGATCTTAATATAGAAAGTTTTTTCAATATTATTTTTACTATATTCATTATTTGTAAAATACAAATCAATCCTCCATGAGATTTTTTGAGGACCATATAATGCATTATTCAATACATCAATATTTTTCTCTTTGAGCAAAAATATTATACCTAGGTAGTGATTGAAAATTAAATTATTTTCATATTCCATTCAAAAATGTGGAATTTACATCCATTTGATAAAATTTCTATTTACTAATTAAATTTACATTTTAATATAGCTATGATAATGTGTAATCTAGCAGCGGGGAGAAATAATTATGGAAATCATTTTGTTGTTCATGTAAGAATATATTTTAACCCAAAATTATTTTACTTTTTAAAACATTTCCATAAATTTAGTTTGGTATTATAAACCTCCTTTACACTAATTACATCCTCTCTTAACCTAATATTCAATTTATATTTTATTTTATTTTGACATAATTTTATCTATTTTAATAGTAATTTTATTTTTTCTTTATTATATTATTTAGTTGAGATGTATATGTAAAATAATTGGCTTCTCAATTCTTTGATGTTTATATATTTTGAAGAACTCATTTGATATATATTCTATATATATCTATATGGTCTCAATAATATTATGTAATGACAACATGAATCTTAAATTTTTAATTTAAACTGTTTGAATATACAAAAGACTTTTGTCTTAGGATGTAATATATAAAAACAAACTATTTTACAAAATATCAATAAAAGTAAAAAATGATAGATTTCTTTCTATTAAAGGGCAGCTCTATCTCTATATGAATTTCAAAAAATTAATGTTTGTGAACCCTAAATTTTTGAGAGATGAATTCCATAATATTTTCTTAAGTATTGTATTTATGGGTTTTAATTTTTATCTTTTGTAAGAAATTTAAACTATTACAATTTAAATGTGCTAACCTTGAACTCCACAACAATAATTAGTTTTGAATAAAAAGTATAGTAAGTGATTTTTAATCTTCACAACTACTTATGATTATACATAGGGATGGAGTTCATCGATTTGAGAAACATATTGTTTTCCAAATTACATCTTACTCATATCAAAGGTAAGGAAGATTTAGTTGAGAAAAAGGTGAACAATTCTTAAGAAATTATTTTAAATGTGCATGAGTATTGGAAGGAATTTAAATGCCCTTGGAATATATCTTAAGTAGAAATAAGTAGGAATTAAATGTTCATGGCATGAAAAAGTACATAGTAATGAAATTTTGTTGATTTAGGGGGTGTGAAGAGCTTGAGTTTGGTGTGTGTCCAGTAAATTCCTCTATTCCCTCTCACATGACACAATTTGTGGATGCAAATGGGGGTTTAAAAGTTATAGACAATGTAAGAGATCTGCAAGCGGGGATTAGGCCCTAATGAGACTATGCAACTACCTAGGATGCCAATAGTTAGGGGGTGCCTAAATAGAAATAGTTTCATTATTTTTAGATATTAATAGAACTTAAAGCCCTTTTTTTTTTTTTTCTTAAGTGAATATTAATTAACTCATTTTTTTATGTTATTATAAAGTAACATAAATTTCTCTCATACACATAAAAATGTACGATAATATATTTACAGGGAAACATAAATATGTATATTTTTAACCTCATACAATATTTTTTGTATCATTACCCATTATATAATGTAGCTTGTCTTTTTATTAAGGGTAAAAGGTTTTTTAAGCTGGGATCCTACCTAAGAAAAAAAGAGTTCGAAATAAGACTAGTATGAAGCATAGTAAAAAAAAAACCCAAGAGCCTTGGGAAGACAACACAATATTAGCAAAAATTCAACCCTAATCTTCCATGCAACCACAAAAGGGTAAAAACCACCCAGATGGGGGAGAGAACCACTCACTTTTGACTCTACTCTAGGTGATTCTTTCACACTGTGGGACTGAATGCTTACGTTTGTCCCTTTTTGAATGCACTGTGTACCACCCATACCTCAAATTCATCACCAAGTCCAACCTGAAATGCTGATTTGAGATAATCATTATGATTTTTTCCCTCCAAAAATTCAAGGAACTTAAGTGAATCGAGATCAAATTGCCGGGGGGGGAAGCCCCCTAAGTGGCGTATTTTTTTTTGCAATCTCGAAGGTATTCTTTAAAAAGACCTATAATTTTGACTCGGTGGGTTCAGGCATAACTAACTTAGAATTTTAATTTTTAGTATGCATACCTCTATGGTTTTGAAAGGATTTGATTTTTCCTTTGATAAATTTCCAGTGTTCCTCTTCAAATGAATCCACAGCCTCAGATTATCATTTCAAATAAATAGGGGAAGAAAAAACCCTCACCATAGTTGTTTCCAAAAGAGGGGCCGCCTTAGCTAAAGTTTGAGAAGAATCCTATGGATCAGATGATGAATCCTCATTATTCCCTATACCGCATAAGTCCTGCTCATCATCTCCTTCATTAGGATCATGCACATAATAATCTTCTTTTTCATCTTCCCTGTTTCCATTAGGATCATCCTCATAATCTTCTAATTTTTCAAGATCAATGGAATATGTAAGTGAGGAATGTTTTTAACCAATATCACCAACCTCCTGCTCTATTGGAGGATCTCATAGGATTTATCATTAGCATCTTCGTTGGATAGGAATTCCACCAAAGAAACAATATGTCTTGTAGGTGCATCTTCAGGGCACATGACCACTCTATACACACCACTCAATAGGGTGGCAGAAGTAGGGGTGTGCACAGGTCTTTTAGATACCTACATGTGTTCTGCAGTCCTTCCCTCCACATGGCCAGAATATTTTTGTAACCCATTAAAGTGCCAACACGTCATAGGGCCCTTGCATTTGGATGTCCCATGACAATATGAGTGGCATATGGAGCAATAAATAAAGGAGTTTTCATAAGAAATCTTTTGATTCCAAGCTCCAGTTGATGAGATTAGCTGGATTGATTTAAGGGAGGGATTTTTCCTGGTCCGTACTAAGACAGAATCATACACATACCATTCTGGACCTTGTCAAAGTTGTAGAATCAAATGAAAATAGTTTCGCACAAGTTTTTCTATCCCGAAATTCGAATAGAACCTCTTATTCCCAAAATTCAATGGGAAGGCCTGGAAGACACACCGTGATAGGCGAGCATGATACCATAGATTCCGTAGAGGTCCCTGACTTCCGTATGTAAAGATTAATAATGGTGATACCGTAAAACTAGAGGGCCTCTTATAACACATCAATGAGATCATTCTCCATAGCAAAAATAAATAAATAATATTTATTAGCCAGGGAAACAGTTACAATAAATCCGTTGATCGTCTATTTTTCATTTGGCCCATTCCCTCACTTGGTCAATTTTTGGCCTAATACCAGAAAACAATCCAATAAGAATAGATCCATATGTCTTATTGGCGAAAACAAGAACCTGATCTGGAACATGTAGGGAGGGGATTCCTTCAACCCAGGAAGGGGATAATGAGATCCTAAAGGAATCCGTCATAGTTTCCATGCCTAAGAAACTAAAGAATCACACGAACCTGATCTGGAACATGTAGGGAGGGGATTCCTTCAACCCAGGAAGGGGATAATGAGATCCTAAAGGAATCCGTCATAGTTTCCATGCCTAAGAAACTAAAGAATCACACGACCCTGTGTTTACTTCATCTGAAGGAGCTTGAGTGAATTCTCCCTGCGCTAGTTTAGGATGCACCTCCCAACGATCACGTTTTTTAAAATTTCTTTACCGCTCAAACCGTCCTTCATTCCCATCCATTATATAATATAGCTTTAGGTATTTCAGGTACATAACGTTTTCTTAGAAAATGTTCATGTGTTTGTTATAATGTCTTTATTGTAACTAGTAGAGACAATATAATTTAAGGAAATAATTATTTAATTTTGTATTCCTAATGTTTTGGGATAAATGTATTTTTTTAATGGAGGAATTACTAGGCTTAGTCTAAATACCACTCTTCGCAAATTTATTATAGCTACCTAAGACTGTTGATTGCTTTAAAGAAATGGATCTTTGATCAATTTTGAGTCTCATCACCTATTTGATATTGGTAAATAAGATGGGTAACCAACCTTGTACAAAAAAAGATTTTGTTCGATTTTGAGCACCTCTTGTTATTAATTATCTCCATCAATGGATTATTACTTATCTTCATTTGATAATTTCATAGGATATATTTTAATTCTTTTTTGTGTACTAATTTATCTAAATTAGCGATCTATTATGATCTTTATGCTAATTTAAAAATACGACAATGTACATGGATTTTCTTTATTTATTTGATGGGAACAATATTAACTATAATTGTAAGAAGGGTGTCTACTTCAATTATTTCTTAGGGTGCTCATAACCTTTAATTCGGCTCTGGAGCTTTGGTCTTCCTAAAAAACATATCCATCCCTACTTATCGGTTAGTGGATGTTTTCGTGAATTTCATTCTATTATTCACCAAGTTTGAATGGATAAATATAACCTTGGTATTTATGGATGGACTAACATAATATACTTTAATTTTATTTCTTTTCAAATTTATTATAGCCTTGGTATTCATGGATGGACTAACCCAATATACTGTAATTTCATTCCTTTTCAAATTTTTCATAATTATTATCAAGTACAATAACATAATAGTACATATTGATATAGTTGAGAAGATCCACATGACTAAAAATATTATTATTTTTTAAATAAATGGTGAAATGGGGGTTTTGAGAGGGATATTTTTATAATCTACATCACCAGAATATCATGGAAAAAGAGGAACAAAAAATAGAAAAACCTTCAGAAAATATAAAAAATAAATGCAAAAATGCATCCATATCCAAGTGTAGATGTGTTAAGAAACATGAAGTGTTATAAATATAATCTTCTCACTCGGAAAAGAGCGTAATAAAATGAATCACATATGAAGCTAAAATTGAAATAGGGTTTTCGAGAAATAAAGGAACAAAATAAATTAAATGAAAAAACATGCAATGTGGGAAAGAAACCCCATCCTATAAGCTAAAATTGAAATAAGGTTTTCGAGAAATAAAGGAACAAAATAAATTAAATGAAAAAACATAGAATGTGGGAAAGAAACCCCAACCTATGAAGGTAGTGCGTTTTATTAGAGAGAACACATATCTTAGATAGAGATGGAGATAAATTCACATTGATTTTATTAAATAATAAGAAGGAAAGAGGAACATATTCAATTTTTACAAGTGGCATTTATTTTTTTAACTTGTATAAGATAATGTCAAATTATTTGTTTGGGATTCAATTTTGTATCTTTTGAGTAATATAATATGACCTATATTTTCATGAGTAGTAGTTCAATAGTATCCATATCTTATGAGCATGAGTTTTTCCACTTAACACTCATTGTATATAGATGATTCTCATAGGGTGAATCCAATGAAATTCTTAGGAGGTCACCCATCCTAGTATTAATCGAGAGAAAACACACTTAACTATGGCATATCATTTTCCGAAGGTTGAAAATGGTGTATTAAGATAGGTGGGTTTGATTTAAGGGGAAACTCCACATATTTTTGTGGTTGAGATAGAGTACTAATGGGAATATAAACCTCCTAGGAAGTATTTGTGCTTCACCCCTAAGATCATCACATATATGTAATAAGGGATGATTGGATGATTCATGTTGATGAGAGATGATTTATATTGAACCACTACTATTGAAAATAGTGGTAAGCATAGATGAATAAAATACTACATGGTTGAATTCCAAAATTCATTTCAGATAATTTGTTGGACTACATAAACAAATACCACATGAAAATTATTTAAAGAGTGAACGATACCTATAGTAAATGGTTCCTAAGGAAAAATAATTGCTAAGGTTTTTCAAATGGGGTAATAAGCTAATCCTATAGGGCAGACTATACCCTTTTCTATTATTAAGGATACCAATTCTGTAACGACCCAAAAAAACACACACGGACAACACAATAAAAGACAGGATAATATTTTTTTTTTGACTTGCTTTGACACATAACACGACACAAAATGTCGTCACAAGGTTAAAACCAACACTAGGAACCACTTGTTACGGGGAGGACCACAAGGTCAGCATGGAAACGTTCACACCCAAAAGGATAATACACCTTTCTTTTTTTTTTGACAAGAAAACATAGAAGTCAAACGACAAAACACTCTAACAAATAGGGCCAACCACAATGAGATACTCTTGAGGGTTATTTATTTTTAAAAAGACATCTTGCAATTCTTAGCTTACGTTTTTTTTTCAAGGAAGCTCAATATTTGATTCATACAATTCATCTTACCAAGCTAAGTTTATTCTTTTTACACTGAGTAATCATATTTAAATCTTCTTTATTATGACATTTTATTGTTTAATTCAATTATTTATAGAAAGGGGTGATTTAATCCCACAAGGCCATCTATTTACACTTACGCTGCTAGAACTTGTTCATGCCCATATGACAACATGGGTTTGCGTTCAACACACTTAAGAGAAGAAAGACAAAGCACCTTGGAAAAAGGTTAGAGAGAGAAGTTTGAGCTGAAATCATCTTCAAGACCTCATTTGTTATTGCCAGTATTTAATTGAAGCTAGGGCTCTTAACTAGAGTTATCAACAACTTTACTTAGGCTTTGCTAAAAGTATTAACAAGGAGTAAAAATTTACTTTCCAAATGGCAGTGAGAAAGATGGTGAGGTCTCCAATTTGTTTTCTCTGGCTTATTCAATCTTATCATCTTCAAACAACTAACAGTTCATTTCACTTTAGGGTCATTTTACAAATTTCATAGTAAAAGGAATAATGTTCACTAGAGGAGCTAGGGTTATCATGATATATACTGTTACTTAACAAGGGATAGTTTCATCTTTGATCACTTAAGGAATTACATGCTCTCAAGTTGGTCACCTCTACACCAGTTTATTTGCAATGTAAATTTTAGCTTAACTTCTTTAAGTATTGAACAAACCATTTTATTTTACCTATATCTCACAATTACTAAGTCTTAGAAAGATTTAACTCAACATTTAATCGTAGGGATAAAGTTTAACAATACTCATTTACAAACACAAAAAAAACAGGTTACATCACTTTTAGAATATCGATAATCCACTGAGGTCACTCAACAAGTGGTAAACAAATTTTCTTATATTTTTAATGATATACAGACAATTCAAGGTTCCAAAGTTAAGACGACATAATCAACGATACAACACACTAAGACAATGATCCTCTTCTAAAATTTCCACTAGTCGCAAAAATCCATCTGCAACAATTTTTTTCTTTCACAAGAGTCAGTTCGCGAGAACTGAGCAAGATAAGGATCCACAAAACCACCATAATTATTATGAAGCAATACCACGAAAAGGAAGCACTTTCTTACAAGAATTGGTTCAAACCTCTAAACACTATCAACACATCAAGTTATAATAAAGTCTTCATCATGCCAATCAAAGAAGGAGAAGACCTTGTACTTCAGTTAGGAGTAAAAGCAATGAAAGTATAGCAATCGTAAGAGAATGGCCCTTGGCCCTATAAGGAGAAAACAAATAATCTAGCAAAAAACAGAATTCCCATCAAGTAAGTAATTAAACCATAATTACAAGATTAAGATTTGATATATACACCAACCATCTAGAAATTTATCAAAGGTACCAAACGCATAGACTAAATTAATATATTTCTAAAAGAACAAGAGTTGATCGGCCCAAGAAAGGGGAACCATGGGTTTCAGAAATTAACACAAAAGGCCATGTATAATTGAGTTTCAAACAGGAAATCAATTAAAGTATACACACAACATAAGTTTCGAGGTGAAAGCAAAGTATATTAGTTTTGACTATTAACTACAAAGATTTTCCAATCATCCAAGAAGGGTCAAAGTCTTACAGGCTAGTAGCAAACACGCGAGAGAAGAAGGGGGTTCCGTCCAACAAGAGTATACAATAATGTTATCAACAACTTTTTATGACACTAAAGATTTGCAAACCTCCACTACAATACTAATGTTTGGTTAATTTAAAATAAATTACCCATATCCCAAAACAACCATATTTTACGGCAACCCTTGGTAACACAGTCAACCATCGCACAAATAGATACAAACATAATTTCTTAGTGACATTATCAAAACAAAACCTTCTGCTATGAATCCATAATATTATCAAATGAAAACTGAGTTTTCCTGAAGATTAATCACATTTAAGGAAATTTCCATCACAAACTATTACGGTAATTACGTGCATAAAAACCGACCAATATTAATTAATAGCGTTAACATTACAAGGGAGAAAATAATGCAAGTTAGGAAAAATAGAAGAGCGCCATCAGCAATAATTCTGAGAGGGGGATTGGACCAAACTATTCTAGTGTCAATGAGGTACTGGATTCGCACAATGAAACCTCCAGCTTAGTTGATCCGAAAAGCTAGTTATGGTTCAAGTTGATAGGGATGGTCAAGGTACTTCTTGAGGATGGAATTAAAATCCTAGAAACAAGATGAAAGATAGTATAAGAGTCTAAACACACGAGATGGCAAAACACATTGCACACAAACCTTTTCATTCTACTAGTTTTAATACCAAAACTCTAAGCTGGCTAGCCCACGCATTGCTCACACAATCCTACAACCTTTCTTTCTCGATGCCAAAAGGTTATCAAAGGGACTTGCGAAGGGGCTAACAAAAAATGTCAAAAGACAACTTGGGTGCTAGGGAGGAGCTTCATAGTTATCATAACTTGCTTCCATAATATCGAAAATACTAGTTGATCAACATAATAACTTGCAACTCAATCGCAGAGAAGAATTAATACATAAACAAACAGACGAAGGTCTATCATTTGAGTAAGAGAAACATAACATTCAGAGGAGAGGGCACACACATCCTTCTAACCAACATACTGACAACAATAAAAGAAAGAACAAGAAGAGATAAGCAGAAAGGGGAGATCTCCCATCACGATATCCAATTGACAAATCAATGCAAGGACAGAGTAGTTCGATTTCGCAATAATTTTAAATATAATAACAGTAGAAAGTGTAGAAATATCTTGCCTATTTCTCCAGCTTCAATAGGTCTTACAGACTCCGCACGGTCAGCATAAGAACTGTAGGTACTGGAGTCCAGGTACACCAATTCTAACTGAACTGGTCCACATTCACGATCCGCGAGACCATGAAAGTGAGATGGATTTTTGTCAAATAGTTCATGAGAATTGTTGTATTCGAAGTGACTCTATGCACTTGTGCTCAACTATTGCTTTCCTTGAGATTTTACTTGTTGTGGGATTCAAAAACCAACTCACATACCCTATACGTGCTACCACAAACACAAGTGATCTACACAAGGCTGGAGGAGATATTTTCAGAGAAGAACCTAGCAAGGATGTCACGGAAAGAAAATGTTGTAGGAGATGGATTTACCCAATTTACTCAGATTTGTTTCAACTTCCTATGCCTCTTCAAAAAACCCATTCCAAAACATATCATGCAATTCTTGTTGTCCTTTGGCCATATTTCACTTAGGAATTTTGTCAAATAGTTTGGGTGTCTTATGCTTGCTTCCATTTTGCATATGTATCTACCAACGCACCAGCAAACAAAGCATTTGACACAGCCTTATCCCTTCTCCATTATTTTCCAAGTTTCCAAGGTGTCTCGACCCACCCAATTTGTCCACAACCAACAATCATTGCTGTCCCAAAAGACCACATTTCTTTCAAGTTTTGCTAAACCATCCGAACACTTTTTTGAGCATCCAGATCAGGAGTATAAATCCATCTTAAGACAGTTATGCACCCAGGACACTAGCAGATACAACAAGCAACAAAAATCTCTTTTTCAAATGCATTGGAGAACATCCATGCCCTGTTCAAACACTCCCACTTTGGTATAGGTGTGGAGATGCTATCAAAGGTTGTGGAGTTTGGATTTACACCTGCTCTTTGCATTTGCTTGTAAGTTTATAAAGCCATTTCAACATATCCATACTATACAGAGCCTGCAGTCAACATTATCCATGAGGGTATCTCTTCAGACATTCAAAAAAACAGCTAATATGCCTTGTCTATGCTCTTCAAACCCCGAAAAATCTACCCACACAGCTATTGTCATGACTGCCATATCCAAAGAAGATTTGTATCTGTTTCTATAACTATAGACCCCCTTTTCTTCATCAGATTTGACGACAACAAAAAACTCTCGGTGCAAACATTTCAGCTGTAGCTTGAAGGTGTGATAATTCCAACAGAAACCTTTATGCCTACCTACTTAGTGACACGCTGAAGAAGCTCATATAATTGCAAAGAAAATTGTGCTTCATGAATATTCTGATATGAAACAGATCTACGCCTATTAGATTCTCTTCCATGAGTTACATCGTAAAACAAGTAAGATCTCAATAGAGAATCTTTGTAAATAAATTTCATTAGGTCTGCTGGAAGCAGTCTCACTGTCACAAAGTCGATTTTGATAAAATATCTTGAAGGAGAAACCCGAAACACAGGATGCATTCGATACAGAACAAAAAACAACATAGTTGGACAACCTGCTTGTTGGAGGCGCTCAAAAGGCTTCTACTTTCTGTAACATGCCTGGCTAAAAACTGTTGCAGGCACTGCTGTGGATCCCCAACAAGAACACACCTCATAGCACCAAAGGAAAGAGGAGGTAATACGTCTACTTCACTAGCTTGCTGCTTCATCTAGCCACCGTATCAGACCCATTACTGTGCTCCACTATAATATTTTCTCTGAACTTTGCGAGTAGGGAGGAAGGGAGCAGGAGGCTGCAAACCAGATCCCATGGGCACGAAGTGAAACAGCTGAGATCATTGGACAGGATGAATAAAGCCATGGCAGAGCTCCACCCTACAACTCTCTACTCTCCAATGCAAGCTCACACCACTGATCTAGCAACTAAAAACTTCCTGTAAACACCAATCTCCATGCCTCTATACTTGTGCTAACAACAATACTCCTCTGTCCGTTTTCACAGCACATAAAGAACACAAGGTAATAGAACACACCATGCAACACTCAAGAAGGTGGCGGTAACACGGCTACTTCACTTAGCTATCATGTCAATTTAGACAGCGTCCAATGCATTGAATGAAAGGATCAAAATAAAGATCTAGGTGAAGAAAACAAGCCTCCACCGACTCCATCTTTCTCACGCAATGTAGAAAAAAATGCGGTGGTCATTACAGCCTGCAGGTTGGGTGGTTGGGAGGAGGCCAAGGTGGCAGTGGAGGGTAGGTGGCAGAAATGGAAGCCGATGCCCAACAGGGCATTACATTCTCCTCCCCTTAAGAAAGCATCGTCCTCGATGCAACACAACACAGAGAAAAAGAAATGGTAGGCAATAAGGATCTGATAAGGGCGAAGGTACGCTCTAAGTTTAAGATTTCAGACGCAAAAGCACGGCCGTGGGGTGGCCTTGGAAATATTTGGTAGAAATTTTAACTTTCAAGTTTCTGTGAAGATTGGCAGTTCTTTCTTGTTCATCATTTCATTAGTCTCTTTCCATTATCATTATTTCTAGTTTTAGTTTCTTTTAAAAATATCATCATTAAAGGGTTTTGATTTGTTCCTTATTTTGGGTGCCCAACATGAACTGCTAACACAACACCCTATCAGGTTCACAAGACACTACAGATTCACAAGCACACAAGTATATACTTCAAGATTGTATTACACCACAAAAAGGTTACTCAAATACGGAATGGAATAGGCACAGTCCACATAACATAGTACTCGTAACACATCAATGACTGACATACAAAATACTCAAACAAAAGAGTACTACAATCCACCAGACATTCCCTCAATTTGCATCAATGAAAAAAATTCACATAACACCAAACAAATGCTACAGGTACATAGTGTCCACAAGGGAATCAATGACATATCCACAACATCACAACACATATCCATCTGACATGAGTAACAAATACATCAAAATACCACTACCAAAACATCACAATAACTCAACATATATCCCAGAATATCAACCATACACACAAATATCATATGCCTCCCTCAAACTCTTATGCCTCCCTTAAGTCTCTTATGCCTCCCTCAAACTCTTATGCCTCCCTCAAGTCTCTTATGCCTCCCTCAAGTCTCTTATGCCTCCCTCAAACTCTTATGCCTCCCTCAAGGTGGCCGGTTGACCCTATGGTCCAAGACACATAGAGTTCGAACACTCCTAACCCAAGTGACATAATAACACGTGGTTCAACAACCCGCTAGTTATCTGTAACTCCTTGGGGCGTACCCCCATACAACGAAGCGGGTCCATAGGTCCAACCATTTCATGGTGCATCCCATGACCCTATTCCACACATCATGACAATAGAACCAACAGAACAATCCAATCCAAATGCCAAGTGGCAAAGTACAAGCCTTGGGCAAGGCGGTAAAATCTTAAAATTTAAAATAAGATCCAAAACCAAGCAAAATAAATGGCCAAATAGCCATAGTTAGTATCAAAATCCACATGTTAGTGCCAAAACCAAGGAAATGCCCAAAATTGTAAAGAATGGAAATCAAGAAAAGCTGTTGGTCCTTACAAAATAAACTAAAAAGCTCAATTTATGAATAAAATAAACTTATAATAATGTCACATTACGATAACTGTGTGGCCTTATCTGGCCACCAAGGGGTACTCAAGAAGTTGCTAGCACTCGGAACATCGAGCCTCAACTCATAAAATACATATCAATAATACAATTGTCGTCACCTCTGTCTGAATCATCCCTCCACCACTTTGACAAGGCCAACATAGTCATAGTTGCACTTAGGTTGCGTACATACAACCACATAGGGAGAGAGGAAAGAATCACATGTTATCTACTAAACCGAGTTTCGGCTCAAGTTATTGACCCATGGTACACCATTCCTCACTCTCAACATACACTTCTACCGATTTCCCTCAGGGTCGGTTAGTGTAAGGTTCACAACATAACATGTAACTACATCACTAACACAATGGTGGTACATATACAAGGTAGATCACGATCATACATTCACTGAGTGTAACACATCACTTTACTACATTTTGCACCCAAAGTGCAATCACCATACGATAGGGTTCATACACTCACCGTATGACCCCAAATCACAACATAAAGCATTACATATTTGCACGAATCATACATACGATGAACATAGTACATCACAACATAACATCCATTGCTACATAACAAGGTGGTACACACATTTCTTCAGAACATGGTAAAAAACATCATGATACAACTCATTTCTTTTTAACATCAATCTAGTCATACAACACATTGATACACCCACATATCACAATATGCCACAATGCTCCTAACACTATGTCATCCACTTTATAATTCTTTTCACACGCCACAAACCAGTAATTCACACGTGAACTCTTCATAGAATCCACAAGAAGGAGAGAGAATACTCCCATTCCCCCAACATATCAATATGATTACAAACACACACAAAGTGACATACACATCATGTGCGTTCACAAAATCACAATTACGACATGGATCACATCACACTTCAAGCACATTACTCTTCCAATATAAATCATCATCATGCAAATACCATCATCTCCATGAAACAACATCATGTACCACCATCACCATCATGTAACATCACCATACAACACCAATCCAGCCCATAGGTTCAAGAGCATGAACCTACGCTCTGATACCAAGTGTAACGAACCAAAAACACACATATGGACAACACAGTAAAAGACAGGATAATTTTTTTTTTTTGACTTGCTTTAACACATAACACGACACAAACCTGTCGTCACAAGGTTACAACCAACACTAGGAACCACTTGTTACGGGGAGGACCACAAGGTCAGCACGGAAACGTTCACACCCAAAAGGATAATACACATTTCTTTTTTTTTTTTGACAATACAACATAGAAGTCAAATGACAGAACACTCTAAAAAATAGGGCCAACCACAATGAGATACTCTCAAGGGTTATTTATTTTTAAAAAGAAATCTTGCAATTCTTAGCTTACATTTTTTTTTCAACGAGGCTCAAGATATGATTCATACAATTCATCTTACCAAGATAAGTTTATTCTTTTTACACTGAGTAATCATATTTAAATCTTCTCTATTATGACATTTGATTGTTTAATTCAATTATTTATAGAAAGGGAAGATTTAATCCCACAAGGCCATCTATTTACACTTACGCTGCTAGAACTTGTTCATGCCCATATGACAACATGGGTTTGCGTTCAACACACTTCAGAGAAGAAAGACAAAACACCTTGGAAAAAGGTTAGAGAGAGAAGGTTGAGTTGAAATCATCTTCAAGACCTCATTTTTTATTGCCAATATTTAATTGAAGCTAGGGCTCTTAACCAGAGTTATCAACAACTTTACTTAGGCTTCGCTAAAAGTATTAACAAGGAGTAAAAATTTACTTTCCAAATGGCGGTGAGAAAGATGGTGAGGTCTATAATTTGTTTTCTCTGGCTTATTAAATCTTATCATCTTCAAACAACTAACAGTTCATTTCACTCTAGGGTCATTTTACAAATTTCACCGTAAAAGGAATAATGTTCACTAGAGGAGCTAGGGTTATATACTATTACTTAACAAGGGATAGTTTCATCTTTGATCACTTAAGGAATTACATGCTCCTCAAGTTGGTCACCTCTACACCAATTTATTTGCAATATAAATTTTAGCTTAACTTCTTTAAGTATTGAACAAACCATTTTATTTTACCTATATCTCACAATTACTAAGTCTTAGAAAGATTTAACTCAACATTTAATCGTAGGGATAAAGTTTAACAATACTCATTTACGAACACAAAAAAAAAGGGTTACATCACTCTTAGAATATCGATAATCCACTGAGGTCACTCAACAAGTGGTAAAAAAAATTTCTTATATTTTCAAGGATATACAGACAATTCAAGGTTCCAAAGTTTAAGACGACATAATCCACGATACAACACACTAAGACAATGATCCTCTTCTAAAACGTTCCACTAGATGTTATCAATAGTTGAACAATATAACAAGGATTCATGCAAAAAGAACTTCTCAACTGAGGTTGATGTAAAAATCTACAAGTCTATCCCTCATCTACTCGCAAAAATCCATCTGCAACAATTTTTTTTTTTTCACAAGAGTCAGTTCGCGAGAACTGAGCAAGATAAGGCTACACAAAACCACCATAATATTATTATGAAGCAATACCACGAAAAGGAAGCACTTTATTACAAGAATTGGTTCAAACCTCTAAACACTATCAACACATCAAGTTATAATAAAGTCTTCATCATGCCAATCAAAGAAAGAGAAGACCTTGTACTTCAGTTAGGATTAAAAGCAACGAAAGTATAGCAATCGTAAGAGAATGGCCCTTGGCCCTATAAGGAGAAAACAAATAATCTAGCAAAAAACAAAATTCCCATCAAGTAAGTAATTAAATCATAATAATTACAAGATTAAGATTTGATATATATACACCAACTATCTAGAAATTTATCAAAGGTACCAAACGCATAGACTAAATTAATATATTTCTAAAAGAACAAGAGTTGATCGGCCCAAGAAAGGGGAACCACGGGTTTTAGAAATTAACACAAAAGGCCATGTATAATTGAGTTTCAAACCGGAAATCAATTAAAGTATACACACAACATAAGTTTCGAGGCGAAAGAAAAGTATATTAGTTTTGACCATTAACTACAAATATTTTCCAATCATCCAAGAAGGGTCAAAGTCTTACAGGCTAGTAGCAAACACGCGAGAGAAGAAGGGGGTTCCGTCCAAAAAGAGTATACAATAATGTCATCAACAACTTTTTATGACACTAAAGATTTGCAAACCTCCACTACAATACTAATGTTTGGTTAATTTAAAATAAATTACCCATATCCCAAAATAACAATATTTTACGGCAACCCTTGGTAACACAGTCAACCGTCGCACAAATAGATACAAACATAATTTCTAAGTGAAATTATCAAAACAAAACCTTCCGCTATGAATCCATAAGATTATCAAATGAAAACTGAGTTTTTCCCAAAGATTAATCACATTTAAGGAAATTTCCATCACAAACTATTACGGTAATTACGTGCATAAAAACCGACCAATATTAATTAATAGCGTTAACATTACAAGGGAGAAAATAATGCAAGTTAGGAAAAATAGAAGAACACCATCAGCAATAATTCTGAGAGGGGGATTGGACCAAACTATTCTAGTGTCAACGAGGTACTGGATTCGCACAATGAAACCTCCAGCTTAGTTGATCCGAAAAGCTAGTTATGGTTCAAATTGATAGGGATGGTCAAGGTACTTCTTGAGGATGGCCTTAAAATCCTAGAAACAAGATGAAAGATAGTATAAGAGTCTAAACACATGAGATGGAAAAACACATTGCACACAAACCTTTTCATTCTACCAGTTTTAATACCAAAACTCTAAGCTGGCTAGCCCACACATTGCTCACACAATCCTACAACCTTTCTTTCTCGACGCCAAAAGGTTATCAAAGGGACTTGCGAAGGGGCTAACAAAAAATGTCAAAAGACAACTTGGGTGCTAGGGAGGAGCTTCATAATTATCGTAACTTACTTCCATAATATCGAAAATACTAGTTGATCAACATAATAACTTGCAACTCAATCGCAGAGAAGAATTAATACATAAACAAACAGACGAAGGTCTATCATTTGAGTAAGAGAAACATAACATTCAGAGGAGAGGGCACACACATCCTTCCGACCAACATACTGACAATAATAAAAGAAAGAACAAGAAGAGACAAGCAGAAAGGGGAGATCTCCCATCACGACATCCAACTGACAAATCAATGCAAGGACAGAGTAGTTCGATTTCGCAATAATTTTAAATATAATAATAGTAGAAAGTGTAGAAATATCTTGCCTGTTTCTCCAGCTTCAATAGGTCTTACAGACTCCGCACGGTCAGCATAAGAAATGTAGGTACTAGAATCTGGGGTGCACCAGTTCTAAGCGGTCCACATTCACGATCCGCGAGACCATGCAAGTGAGATGGATTTTTGTCAAATAGTTCATGAGAATTTTTGTATTCAAAGTGACTCCATGCACTTGTGCTCAACTATTGCTTTCCTTGAGATTTTACTTCTTGTGGGATTCAAAAACCAACTCACATACCCTATACGTGCTACCACAAACACAAGTGATCTACACAAGGCTGGAGGAGATATTTTCAGAGAAGAACCTAGCAAGGATGTCATGGAAAGAAAAGGTTGTAGGGAGATGGATTTACCCAAGTTACTCATATTTGTTTCAACTTCCTATGCCTCCTCAACAAACCCATTCCAAAACATATCATGCAATCCTTGTCCTTTGGCCATATTTCACTCAGGAATTTTGTCAAATAGTTTGGGTGTCTTATGCTTTCTTCCACTTTGAATATGTATCTACCAACGCACCGGAAAACAAAGCATTTGACACAGCCTTGTCCCTTCTCCATTATTTTCCAAGTCTCCAAGGTGTCTCGACCCACCCCAATTTGTCCACAACCAACAATCATTGCTGTCCCAGAAGACCACATTTCTTTCAATTTTTGCCAAACCATCCGAACACTTTGTTGAGGCATCCAGATCAGGAGTATAAATCTGTCTTAAGATAGTTATGCACCCAGGACACTAGCAGATACAACAAGCAACAAAAATCTCTTTTTCAAATGCATTGGAGAACGTCCATGCCCTGTTCAAACACTCCCACTTTGGTATAGGCGTGGAGATGCTATCAAAGGTTGCGGAGTTTGGCTTTACACCTGCTCTTTGCATTTGCTTGTAAGTTTATAAAGCCATTTCAACATATCCATACTATACAGAGCTTGCAGTCAACGTTATCCATGAGGGTATCTCTTCAGGCATTCAAAAAAAATAGCTAATATGCCTTGTCTATGCTCTTCAAACCCCAACAAATCTACCCACACAGCTATCGTCATGACTACCATATCCAAAGAAGATCTGTATCTGTTTCTATAACTATAGACCCCCTTTTCTTCATCAGATTTGACGACAACAACAAACTCTCGGTGCAAACATTTCAGCTGTAGCTTGAAGGTGTGATAATTACAACAGAAACCTTTATGCTTGCCCACTTAGTGACTCGCTGAAGAAGCTCATATAATTACAAAGAAAATTGTGCTTCATGAATATTCTGATATGAAACAAATCCACGCCTATGAGATTCTCTTCCATGAGTTACATCGTAAAACATGTAAGATCTCAATAGAGAATCTTTGTAAATAAATTTCATCAGGTCTACTGGAAGCAGTCTCACTGTCACAAAGTCGATTTTGATAAAATATCTTGAAGGAGAAACCCGAAACAGAGGATGCATTCGATACAGAACAGAAAACAACATAGTTGGACAACCTACTTGTTGGAGGCGCTCAAAAGGCTTCTACTTTCTGTAACATGCCTGGCTAAAAACTGTTGTAGGCACTGCTGTGGATCCCCGACAAGAACACACCTCGTAGCGCCCAAGGAAAGATGAGGTAATATGTCTACTTCACTAGCTTGCTGCTTCATCTAGCCACCGTATCAGACCCATTACTGCGCTCCACTATAATCTTTTCTCTGAACTTTGCGAGTGGGGAGGAAGAGAGTAGGAGGTTGCAAACCAGATCCCATGGGCACGAAGTGAAACAGCTGAGATCATTGGACAGGCTGAACAAATCCATGGCAGAGGCTCCAACCTACAACTCTCTGCTCTCCAACACAAGCTCACACCTACTGATCTAGCAACCGAAACCTTCCTTTAAACACCAAATCTCCATGCCCCTATACTTTTGCTAACAGCAATACTCCTCTGTCCGTTTTCACAGCACATAAAGAACACAAGGTAATAGAACACACCACGCAGCACTCAAGAAGGTGGAGGTAACACGCCTACTTCACTTAGCTATCACGTCAATTCAGACTATGTCCAATGCATTGAATGAAAGGATAAAAACAAAGATCTAGGTGAAGAAAATAGGCCTCCACCGAATCCATCTTTCTCACGCAACGTAGAAAAAAATGTGGGTGGTCATTACAGCCTGCAGGTTGGGTGGTTGGGAGGAGGCCAAGGTGGCAGTGGAGGGCAGGGTGGCAGAAATGGAAGTCGATGCCCAACAGGGCATTACAAATTCATTTCCTCTTGAGACCAAAACTCATGAGCACAAGGGGAATTTTGAAATTATCATTTTGGTTCACACTAATGAAAATTTAAATCTGAACGATGATGAAGGATGGGTTATTGTGGGGAAAAAGAAGAAATGGATAAGTGCAAATTACCTCCTTAAAATACATTTAATATACCATGGGAAGAAATATTAAGGATGATTTGGATGACTGTTTATTTTGGTTGTTTGTGTGACTTTTCTTTTATTGTCCCACTTTGCAACTGGGTAGAGGCCTCTTGTTTCGATCCTCATTCTTTTTTCTTTGTCTCCATTTACAATATCTTCTTACAGGATTCAGGTACAACCACTTTTACCATAATTAAAAAAATATTTCAAAGGGTTTTCGTGGTGATTAAGAACTATTTATTTAGAGAATTTAAAGTGGGAAACAAGTTTCACACTGACCCCAAGGAATCCCATGAGGGATGATAAATTGTAAAATTTATGAAAGCGACACCTCTAATTTTATTTCAATATAATTACTATATTTATCACCAAAACCAAATAGAATTAGCCATCACATGGAATTTTTAATTAATTTTTTTTCAAAAAAATATGAAGAAAATAGGATGTCACTAGAGGAAAGAAATGATTTATGAAAGAAAGAAGAAATATTTTTTTAACAAGGGGTTGAAAGGATAAATGTTTCATTCACTCCCAAATCCCTATAGAGATTAAAAAATTGAAATGGTTAGTGTTGCATGTGGATAGATTAAAGGAATTGAATATGATAGCTATCAAGTAAAGGTTTTACTTTTCATGGATGGTTGACCTAATTTATTGTTTGTGTAGTGTAAGGTATTCAAGAATTATTTTATGAATATATGATAACATTGCATCTATGTTAATTTTTAGGGGAATGTGCTAAGATAACTGTCAACATTAAAATATGCCTATGTGAATTAATATTCAAGTCATTTGTGTTGAATATTATGCCAATAACATTCCTTAGATTAATGAATAAGGTTCTCAATACACTCCTAAAGATTTTTTCATTTTATAAATTGATGACATAAACTTATAACTATTACAAAGGAGGAACAATTGGAACATTTGTTTTGGAGAAGGAAAAGTTTCTGATGAACATGAAGAAGTGTAGATTCATTAAGGAAGATATCCACATGGGTTTCATGATATTAGAATAAGTCCAAAAGATGAATTATAAAAAGATTCATGAAATATTCGATATTACATGTCCTATCAGTGTTTTTGAGGAGTTCAAAGTTTTCACAAAATATATAGCTTTGATAGGTATTTTGAATCTGGAAAATAGGAAATATTTGTGTGTATTAAGATAAATTTAAGGAATTGGAAAATGAAATTAATAGAGTTATTGAAGAGATAGAAAATTTGTCCTAATTCATAGAAGAGGGAAGTCAAATAAGGTCGTAGATGTGATGAGATAAATAAAAATTATGTTATATGATATGAGGTTAGAAGTCATGTATTATAACAAAGGATTTTTGTTTGTGTAATTAGTATATATATGACACATGTAGTGCATGTAAAACACCATTCGAAATATATCAAATACCATAATTTGTATATCTATGACACATGTGGCTAGAATCTCCTCTTGAACTCCTCACTGGGATAGGAAAACCTTGTAAAGTGTTAGATTTTATTGGATCCCGCGTATTGGAGGTAACTGTTATCCCAATTTTTTCCCCCAGAAAAATTGATCAAACATGACCCTGCACTGAAAAATCTAAGGGATGGCTCTGTCATGTGGGCCACATTTCAAATCTGACAATTGATCCAGAATCTGAGTAGTGGGCAGACTCGAAATAGAGGAATAGGGTCCAAAGGAGGAAAATAACATCAAGGAGGCCAAAGGGTCTCAGGAGAAAAATGGGGAATGGCTTAAAGTCTTTGGGATTTACAAACGATTTAGAGTAGGCCCAAATTCGCTAAGTATGGATGAGACAGTGGAAGAAACCAAGAGTCTCAATGGCGCATCTCTAAGGATCAAGCCCAAAAGGGAGTCCCTAAACAAGTGCTAAGCCTCCATGTCTCCAGATCCCCAAAAGTTGCACTAGCCATTGAAAAGTCTTTGAGTCAGCAGAAGGTACCACGTGTCGAATTGGCATAACTTCAAAGATAAATCCAAAGAGCGGAGACTCAAAAATGTGCTAGCCCACCACATAGTCAGGGCTCAAGGAAAGTATTGGCCCAAATCATCTAAGTATAGAGAGCCAGCAGATGGTGCCACATGTTGCATCAGTGTAAAGTTCAAAGGCGTGACCCAAAGCAGATACTTAGATGAGCTCGGACCTTCCATGTGTCGCTGGATCGAAAAGGGATAGAGTTGGCAGTTGAAAATTCAAGATGGAAAGAGTCAGTGGGGGTTGCCATATGCCTCAACCATGCAAATTTAAGAGGGGTAGCCCAAGGGCCAGAATCTGACAAGTGTTAAGTCTCCATGTGTCCCAGGTAAGACTTATGGCTTCGCCAAGAAAAAGGCACTTAGAAAAAACACAAAGAAAAAGGAGAAGGATAGCAGAAGGTGCTATGTGTCTCATCAGCACAATTTCAAAGGTGCATCCCAAAAGGTAGAGTCTAAAAAATCACTAACCTGCCATGTGTCCCAGAGTTCGAAGAGGTAAAGTTGGCCATTAAAAAGTCAAAAAGCAAGTGAAGACCTCCACGTGTCTCGACCACGTAACTTCAAAGGTAAAATCTAGGGGCGATTTCCAAATTAGGAGAAGCGTCCATGTGTCTCGGTTTAGACACAATGTCTCTGCCAACAGGAAGGACTCAGGAAAATATAAAGAAACCAAAAGGATCCTACGGAAGGCAACACATGTCAATCTGATGCAATTTAAGAAGTGAAAGAAATGGGCCAAATATTCAAGGTGCACGAGGCTGCCACGTGGACCTGGTCTAGAAAAACTTTTTTAAATATTGCATGCTCATGATCCTGATCTTCAGACAGCCATATCTTTTGATTAGAAGCTCAGATTTGGGCGGGAGAATACATTTTGGAAATATATCGACCTCGTTTATGCCATGGGATCCCGAAACTTTAATTTTGACAAGGTTAGGCGGGTGAAAAATGGGAAAACATATTTTAGGCCATTAATGTAGAATTTGATTGCTTCAGCTACTAGACCAGATTTGATTTGATGTGCCATTCTTCCTTCTTCAACATGTTGGATAAACATAGCAGGTAGAGTCGACATATTGTAGGCATATTCGAAGGGGGCATTAAATGTTGGTTATTGAGCATTAAGAGTAGATTCAAGTTTATCTTCTTTCCCTCTGATTTTCATCATCTGTATATTGTAACATTTCTCATTTGTGAATGGGAAAGACATTCTTGGATGTGGGGAAACTCTGTCAAATTTGTTTCCCGAACTCCATTTCAGTTGTAAGCCTTCTCTTAGGCTTGGTGAGCGTATTTTTGCCTTTGAAAACCCATGTAATAGTTCGTGCACCTTATAGTGCAATACAATCTTGTTTTGTGGTGTCTTTCAACCCTTGGCATTGCTTTGTTGTTTCTTTGTGCCTCTCTATCTTGTATTTTCTCCGTGTGTATGTATTTCACATTTGCAGGTGTAAGATGTCATCCCTCATGGAGTTTCGATGGTGGATATGGATTTGGGTATGTATCACTTCTATCTTACCTCCCTCAGTCCCCTTTTCCCTATTTCATTCTCCCTCAGTAGAGTATCTCGCCACTTCCTTTTCTGGTGTATCACCTCTTAGTGTAGGCTATTTCACCCTCTCTCTCTCTCCCTGTCTCCTTGGAATGGTTAGATTAAGATAGATTAGATTCTGACTACACTAGAGTAACTTGTGACAAGTAGATTAGGAAGCAGGAACCAACCTTCTCTAGAGGTCCATCTAAATTTTTACAAGTCCCATAGCTTCAGAGATGGTCTAATGTTGCGCAATCACACTGAATGCCCCACTCATAACCTAGCCATTTGGGGGTGTTGTGATTTTACATAAACAATTTTGGCATGCTTGGTGGGAGACTAAGGTTAGATTCTCTTCTTTCCAAGGTGTTTCATTATCAATGCAAAATATTAAGCCACCTTGTGACCGCAGTAATAGTTTTGGCATGCCTGGTGGGACACTGACGTTAGATTGTATATCTTTCCAAGGTGTCTCATTATCAATAACAAATCTTAAGCCACCGTACGACCACACTAAAATTTTTGGAACACCCACTGGGACAGGTATGAAGCACCTTACCACTTTATCTTAGCAGGTTGGTGTGTTCCTGGTAAGATTCAAATTTTTGAGGCACATGCAAGCACATCTGGAAACTCCATCTAGTCAATAACCCATCCTCTGAGTTTTTGAACTTTTCCATCCATTTCCACCCATCTTGATTCATTTTTCTTTCCACATATTTCATTTTCTGCTATTCATGAAGTTGTGCAATCATGACTTCATTTCCTTTTTGGAACTCACACTTGCAGAAACAACAGTGCAATCCACCTCCCACACATTTCTCAACTCCTCTAGACCAGCATTATGATCAAATTTAGAACCACTATGCTTATCCATATGAGTAGGGTCAAAACATGTTTGGCTATAGAGCTTATCAAGAATGAGGGGATGCATATGATGATAATAGCTACATGGAAAATGATGATCTACTAGAGAATATTCAAGGGATGGGGGCTAGCATGGTGCAATCCAGGGTTAAAACACAAATGAAGGCATTCAGGATTGGTTTCCGGGCACCTTCTCCATGGGGAGGCCCTTTTCCAAGACATTATAGCCCTCAGGATAATCTTGACTTCATGGTTGAACTGCTGCCTCAACTTACACTATGGATTAACGATATTGAGGCATATGATCAAAGTGTGAGACAACCTTATCAATGGGTAAGTCAATCACCAGTTCTATGTCCTTCATTTTCTCTTTCTCAAGCTTTATCATTTCAGCAGTGTCAAGAGTCAAGCCCCTCAATTGCTTCCCCAAGTGTTGATTTCTCTTCTCCATCTCCTGATCTTCCATCCCATCTTAGTTCTTCTGCCCTTTTCCCTTCTAAACAGTCATTCCCTCTATGAAAACAAGAAGTTCCACTTCCCTCACCACCACCGATAATTGCAAAGTTGGTTGAAACCCCATCCACCCCTCCTCTTTCCTTACCAATTCCATGTGGGGAAGATATTCCAAAGACCAGTCAAGGAGAAAAGTAAGAGGAGGAACCCAAAAAATAATAAATGATAGAAGATTTGAAGAGTTGGACTTCTAGATTTGGGTTTACAATGATCCCCTTGATGGTTAAGCCAACATAGGAGGTCATGGTTGAAGATCGAGTGGTGGCTAAGGCTGAGTTTGTAGAAGAAGAAGAACAAGATTAAGAAGGAGAAGATCAAAAATATATTTTCTCTGAATGCAGTGTCCATAATGGCACTTTGTCTGAAGAGGATGCTAATCCAATCCAAGCTGCACAATCAATGAAGAAGGAAGAAGAACAATCAACTCCAAGTTCAATTAAAAAGGATCATATGGAGGTGACCAAGACAAATTTAGAGGCACTGAATCATTAGCTGGTTGCACAAGAGATGATAGACCCCTCTCATATTCAACCTCTCCAAAATTATGAATTTTTGGAAGAGCTTCAATTCACTAGCTTCATGTTTGAAGATGAAGCTTCATATGGTGAAAATAATGAAGATTTTAAGATCACCATCCAAGAGGAAGAGACTTTTCTACAGCAGGAAAATAAAGAGTTTGATTTCCTATCTGACTCAAAATAATATTTTGATAAGAATCCAGTTGAAATTGCAATCTTTTCTCCCCCATCATTCATTCTTCAACCACTAGAACCTGCTGCCATGAAAGAGAATGTGCAAGTACAACCTGTAGTTTCAAACGTGCCTCTTAAATCAAAGTTGGAAGATTTTTATCTTCTAAAAGTCACACCTACTACAGAGGAAGGGAAAGAGTATGAGGCTATCATCTCTCTCACATCACCCATTCAGGAAGATCTACAAGAAGAATCCATTTTTGGAGTTAAACGTCAGAGAAGTGGGAAAATTCAAAGGACCATAACCTACCCAATAAGATACTTGGATTCATTGGGGCCAAGGGAGAAGCCATAACTAGTCATGCGTACTGTTGAGCATGAGAATGAGCTTAAAAGTACAAAATATCAACTGCAATTCCTCTTCAATCCAAATATAGAGAAACTAAAAGACGTATTTGTATTGTTTCTGGTTGATACCTTGATGATTTGGGTGGAGGATTGGCCTATTGTCAGTTTTTCACTCATACCAATAGCCATATTTAGTACCAAATTATCTTCATGGCTAAAAATTGTAAGAAGGGGCAGCTACTTTGCATTGCCAGTATCAAGTTTTGTTTGAAATTGCTTTTCTCTTTCGTTAGTGTAGGGTAGCAGTAGGTTTTTTTCCTCTGTGTGTGTGTGCACATTGTCTTGTTATAGTTTAGGTTTGTTTTAAGTATAATAAGTGCTTATGCACACTCTGCATGTCTCATTTGAGGCATGTATGATTTTTTTCTTTGTACATAAGTTTTATTCGTATTGCTCCGGAGGTGCAGAGGTAAGGCCCTTCAGTATTTGTGACAGAGAGACCCATAGTTTCCTGTAACAGTTGCTAGTTTCAAATAAAACACAAATACAAAGCAACTAAAATTGGATTCGAGAAATTATATTCTCAAGAACATGTAAAGCCACAGTGGGGCGAGTTTGGGGTCAATAGGATGTAGGTAATCGGGAAGATGTTTCAAAAAATAAAGGATCAATATCAGGCTATCATTCTTGACTCCACACCCAATGGATACTTCAAGGCTACTGGTCTCTTCATATAGTAGGCTGATGTCCCCATGAGTCGCCAAATTTTTATCCCAATTTTTCCTCCCCTTGCCAAAATTGATCAAACACGACCCTGCACAGAAAAATCTAAGGGATGGCTTTGTCACGTGGGCCACATTTCAAATCTTAAAATCGATCCCTAATCCAAGGAGTAGGAAGGCTCGAAATGGGGGAGTAGGATCCAAAGGACGAAAAAAATGTCAAGGAGGCCAGAGGGTCTCAGGATAAAAAAGGGGAAATGCTAAAAGTCTTTGGGCTTCACAAATGATTTAGTGCATGCCCCAAATTGGCTAAGTATGGAAGAGATGGAAGAAGCTACCAAGTGTCTCGGTGACGCATCTCCAAGGATCAAGCCCAAAAGGTAGTAACAAAATAAGTGTCGAGCCTCCACTTGTCCAGATCCCCAAAATTTGCACCAGCCGTTGAAAATTCTTTGAGTCAACGGAAGGTGTCATGTGCCAACTTAGAAAAACTTCAAAGATAAATCCAAACAGTGGAGAGTCAAACATGCACTAGCCCACCACATAGTCAAGGCTCAATAAAAGCATTGGCCTAAATCGGTTAAGTATAGAGAGCCAACTGATGATGCCACATGTTGCATCAGTGCAAGTTCAAATGAGAGACCCAAAGTAGAGAATCAAACAAGTGTGGGCCTTCCACATGTCCTAGGTTCAAAAAGGGATAGAGTCGGTAGTTGAAAATTCAAGATGAGCAGAGTCATCAGAGGGTGCCATGTGCCTCAACCGCACATATTCAAGAGGGATGGTGTAAGGGCCAGACTAAGACAAGTTCCAAGTCTCCACTTGTCCCGGGTCAGACTTATGGCCCCGCCAAGGAAAAAGGACTTTGCCAAAACACAAAGAAAAAGGAGCAAGCTAGCAAAAGGTTCCACGTGTCTCATCGATGTAATTTCAAAGGTGCATCCTGAAAGGAAGAGCCCAATCAAGTACCCACCCGCCATGTGACCTAGAGTTCAAAGAGGTAAAGCTGGCTGTTGAAAAGTCCAAAAGAAAGTGGAGGTCTCCACATGTCTCGACTGTGCAACATCAAAGGTAAAATCTTAGGGTAGTTTCCAAATGAGTGGAAACCTCCACGTGTCTCAGGTTAGACACAATGTCTCTGCTAACAAGAAGGACTCAGGAAAATAAAAAGAAACACAGAGGAGCCTATGGAAGCCACCATGTGTCAATCTGGCACAATTTCAAACGTGAAAGGAAGGGGACAAATCTTCAAGGTGTGTGAGGCTGCCACGTGGACACACTATGGACATACTTTTTTAAATATTGTGCTCCCACGACTCTGATCTTAAAACGGCCATATCTTTTGACTAGAAGCTTAGATGTGGGTAGGAGAATACTTTTTGGAAAGATTTCGACCTTTTTTATGCCATGAGAACTAGAAACTTTAATTTTGATGAGGTTAGGTGGGTGAAAAATGAGAAAACATCTTTTAGGCCATTAATATAGAATATGATTGCTTCAGCTACCAGATTAGATTTTATTTGATCCTCCATTCTTCCTTATTTAACATGCCAAAAAGACATAGCAGACAGACTCAACAGATTATAGATTGATTTGCAATGGGCATTGATGTTTTGTGGTTAAGCTTTAAGAGTAGAGTCGAGTTTCTCTTCTTTCCCTCTGATTTTCATCTTCTATATATTGTAACACTTCTCATTTGAGAAGGGGAGAGACATTCTGGGATGCGGGGAAACACTGTCAAAGTTGTTTCCTGACTCTATTTGAGTTGTAAGTCTTCTCTTATGCCTGACGAGCATATTTGTGCCTCTAAGCATCCATGTAATAGTTTGTGCACCTTATAGAGAAATAAAAGCTTGTTTTGTAGCATCTTTCAACCCTTGGCATTGTTTTGTTGTTTCTCTATGCCTCTCTATCTCGTGTTAGCTCCGTATGTATGTATTTGACATTTATAGGTGTAATATGTCGTTCTTCGTGGAGTTTCGATGGAGGATTTGGATATGGGTCTGTGTCACTTCTGTCTAGCCTCCCTCAGTCCCCTTTTCACTTTTTCATTCTCCCTTAATAGAGTATCTCGTCACTTCCTTTTCTGGTGTATCACCACTTAGTGTAGGCTCTTTCATTCTCTCTCTCTCTCCCTGTCTCCTTGGAATGATTAGATTAGGATAGATTATATTCTTTCTAAACTATTGTAGCTTGTGGTAGGTAGATTAGGAAGCAGGAATCAACTCTCTTTGGAGGTCCATCTCAAGTTTTCCAAGTCCCATAGTTTGAGATATGGTCCAATGTTGTGCAATCACACAGAATGCCCCACTCACAACCAGGGCATTTGTGGGTGCCATGATTCTTCACTAACAGTAACTATAATTATTGAGTGGGATTCTTCCATGGAAGATGACTATTCATCTATTGTGAAGAATGGTACTTGGGATCTCACCCCTCTTTCTAATGGAAGAAAAATGGTTTCTTGTAAGTGGGCATTAAACCAAGTAATTATATGATGGGAACGTAAAAAATTATAAAGAGTGACTTGTAGCTAAGGGTTTCACCCAGGTTTCTATGGTTAGTTATGAAGATAAGTTTTCTTCCATTGTGAAGATGTAATATATTAAATTAACCCTATCCATATCTACAACTAACATATACAAATTCATTCAAATAGATGTTAGGATTTCCTTCCTTCATTGGGACCTAGATGAAGAAATATATATAAAAATACCTATGGGTTATGTCCAAGATTTTTCCCTCATTTGTAGATGTAAGAAGTCTATTTTCATCCTTAAATAAGCCCCTTCGGCTTGGTATGCCAAGATGGTCTCCTTTCTTCTTATATTAGGGTTATCTAGGTGTCACTCTCACCCAAATTTTTGTATATTACATAAAAATTACTCCATTCTCATCCTCATTTTTTTTGTCAACATATTTTTGATTTCATGTAGCTCTTCTTCAGCCATTTATTCTATCAATATTTCCTTAGCCAAAAAGTTATCCATGATAGACTTTGGTTTTCTTCACTACTTCCACAAGATTTCAATTACCAAATATCACTATGGGATCATGATTGATAAACCGAATTATGACATTGATTTTTTAGTCAGGTTTAACATGTCTAATTGTAAGACATATCTCACTCCCTACTTTTCTAGATTCAAGTTAGTAGTTGCTTTATCCACTTCCTTTGTTGATGGTACTCTTTATTAATAGTTCGTGGGAAAATTTATCTACCTAACTCATATTACACTAGATGTTTCATTTTTTTTTGCACCAATTTTAGATTCATGTTAGAGAATCATGAGTTGCATTGGAAAATACCTAAGTTGATCCTTTAGTATTTTCATGGAACCTATTCCAATGGGATTCATTACTTGGGAGGGGTAGATATTGATTTAGTTGTATTTAAATATTTTGATTGGTTTAGTGATCTTGATCATCAAAAGTATACCTTTGATTAAAAAATTTCTCTTGGTTTAGTTCCTATTATTTTCTCGAGAAAGAATCATAACATGGTTTATATATCTTCTATAAAGACATAATACAAGGAAGTAGTTAACACTTCCACAAAAGCTATTTGGTTAAAAGTGATTCTAATAGAATTTACTATTCAATTTCGATGACCTATCATAATCTATTATGACAACCTTAGCACTATGATGATTCACTAAAGTCTAGTTCAACAATGGTGTACTAAGAACATTTAGATTCACATGCATTTCATTCAAAACTTCATCCATGGAGACATCATTGATTTTTACTACGTTAGAAATCATATCAGGTTGTAGACATCTTTACCAAACCCTTTGCTTAGGAAAAGTTTCTTCACTTGTTCTTTCCTCATAGGGTGAAGCCTAATGCACGTGCTCATATTTTTTGGGATTTCTACTACTCTTCTTCTCTTCTTCTTCTTCAAGAAATATTGTAGTTGGTAC
This sequence comes from Taxus chinensis, assembly GCA_019776745.2. Taxonomy (NCBI): domain Eukaryota; kingdom Viridiplantae; phylum Streptophyta; class Pinopsida; order Cupressales; family Taxaceae; genus Taxus; species Taxus chinensis. The sequence continues at coordinate 703,034,495 of CM034146.1, read as the reverse complement.
ATGGGTACCTCATAATAAATTTGGTTACCAAAACCCATATGACACATCATTCTTAGTTTTCTTAGGGATTTCTATTTCTCTTTCTTTCTTTCTATACATCTACATAAGCTTTGATGAAGCGGGGTATTAGTGTGAGGATTTAATTTGTGCCTTTTAGTATAATAATAGGAATTTTCCACCTAAAACATGGCTAGTCATCTCACTTCAGTGAGTGATTAGTTTCTAAGACTTATATGACTTATGACCTATTTCACGATGGAATCTGTCATTGTCAAATGTTTCATTTTATCATTGGTGTGATATAAGAGTTATATTACTTTTGTGAATTTTAACTTATTTATCCCTAATAGAGATATGATTGTTCAGGAATGGGAGTTACATACTACTCACAATATGCACTCTCCTTTTTTGATCTATTAGTATGAGTAGACTATTTTTAATGCATTCACTATTTCCTTAAGTTCATGCTTTGCTTGCTAATTACTTGGAGAAATTGTGCATTATCGATTGATTGCAACTCCATTGATGTGTAAGCCATTCCATGAGATATTCTATATGTCTTCATCATCTAATGTATAACATATTATTTTAATACTAAAACAAAAGCTATATATATATATATATATAATTTTTAGGTAAACAACATATTTTCATCATGACAAAACTTTTTTGACAGAAATAACGAAACTTTGAAAGTTTATATTATGAGAATAGTAGTTAAGACCTCTACCTACGACAAGTAAAGTTTTATCATCCTAACAAACACCACTAATTTATCTAATCTAGATGAATTTTAATGATGGATTTGTAAAAACAAATTCCGCATATTCTTTAGCATTCTAGAAACTTTTCCAAATGAGTTTTTTCCCTTACCTTGAAAATGATAATTTTAGGGTACTCTAGGAATTTTCTTTTTCCTATTTTCTTTTTTGTAGTGTCCACATATGATTGTATATGTCATAAATTTTATATGTATGCATGCATGTATGCATGTATGTATTTATGTATGCATGTATGTATGTGTTCATGCATGTATGTATGTGTGCATGCATGTATGTATGTATGTATGTAAATAGATTCCACATATTACCCCTCACGCAAAAAAAACTATTTTTTAAGATTTCTACAAATCACATGCTACTACAAATGGAATTTTGAAACAACAAAATATCTTAAACTAGGTATGTACCTTGTGTCTTCTTTTACTTCTTATTTTATACTTTCTTCAATTGCACACCCCTTCCTTCAATATTATCTTGCAAAAACATACACAACATTTTCTACCAACTTCTTCATATATACAAGGGTTTTATGTTAAACCCTCATTAATATGTATAGATTTCAACTAAATATATCTTCCCTCTATATCCAAGGTTTTACAATACACATACACATTATTCTTCCTCATCAACATCAAATATATTCCTTACCTTGTATTTAAATACAACCAAATATTGTACATTTTATAACTTGACTATTCAATAGTCTCATTTACCCTCCTTTATTTTAATTTAATGCTTTCAAATTTTTTTGATAGTTATTTCCTTTACATGAGACCATTCTCCTTTTTTGCAGATGGATTTTTCTCCAAATTCAAAAGGGTGGTTCTTCTACTTCTTCATCGTGTGATATTCATAGTATACCACAAGGCCCAATAAACATATAATCTCGCTTATAACCTCATTATGGAAATCATCAAACATCCCCTTCAATGTTTAGTATAAATTATTAGGCTATATTTTTGATAAATTACACTATATTGTGATAGTGGCAAATATAATAGAAGTGGGCCCCTTGCAAATCTAAATGATGCAAATGCATTCTCACATAAGCGAAACTATCTCTTTGTACTAATATATTGTAATTGTTAATACAATACATTCCTTAAGGATTTTATCCTTTCTTTATTCAAACAAATATTGAAACCATAATAAACGAAGAACATTTCAATAACTCTAGTATCCCATAATAATAATAATAATAATTATAATTATTATTATTATTATTATAATAATAATAAAAACATAAATATTTATGTTGTGTGTAGGTACATGATATCCACCCGATATACTCAAAGTATAGATTAACAAATTGTATAAACATTTTGAAAACATATATCTGAAAAATAAGTATAAATTTCAGGATTTTAATCTTTAATTTTTTGCATTCCATAATTATTAAAAACTTCATTACCTATTTCACAAATTTCGTGTAATGATGAAAAATGTTGTTAATCATCCAAAATCAATGTATAATGTTTAAATAAGAGAAAATAAATTTACTCCAAATTCTATTGTATAACCAAAATATTTAGATTTTCAAATTATTCTTAAAAATAAAATAAAAAGTTCATAATGACAATTATATAGATGTTAAATTTAAAATCAAAATTAAAAAAGAACATAACTTAACAAACCTTGTAAAATCGATACACGTTTTCATTCAATATATTCTTGTTCTAATAACAGTGAAGAAAACAGTTATTAAATTTACCCGGAGTGTCCACCACATTAATTATTCGTCCATCTTTCCACCTACTGCTTTTCAGATTGCACTCTTTGGTAACAGAGCCAAAACTCCAGAATGACTTAAAGGCATTGTATCCAAGAATGGAATTGCCTGTTGAACTCTTTCCATTGCCTGTGCGCCCCATCAACACCAGAGTTGTGGCTTCCATTCTCAATTCGCCTAGTTAAACAATATAACTCGTCAGTTTTGGCTGATTTTGACCCCTTCAAAACATGGAAGAAACCAAAAAGGCCCACATACCTTCCTATTACTCACTAGCTCGCTACTTCCCAGCTAATTGCAGGAGGAAACTATGTTTAAAGCCTTGCAAACCCCCCTTCTTATTGTTATTCTTAGTGTTTATAAGAAGCCAAAAGCAAGCATTGCGTCGAAACTAAGGCAGCATGCCGGCAAATATGCTTCAATAATTTAGAGGAGAATGTATTCCGATGTGAAAGAATTAAAAGAGAGCATATCATAAATAAAAAGTTATTCGTAAAGGTCCTTAAAATTGTTATCCACGGGAATTGATACGAGTAAATAGATTTTAGAATAAGTCGCATTCGGCAAGCTGGAGTAACAATGTAGCAAAGACAATATTTCTTAGCTGTCTCGCCTAACCAAAATTTTGTTCCGTTTCCGTATAATTTTATTTTGATTGAAAATGCCGGAGCATCTGCTTATTTGAAAATGTATAGAATATATTAACGAAATGCCCTCTTGATGTATGTGGAGCTACATCTATATGAGAATTAAAGGTCACATTTCATATTAAAAAAGCCGTGGATAAATGTGTAATTATGTCTTTTCCTTTTGTTAGATACTAGCAATTGCATGCCAGCACTGTAATGTAAAGAGGAGAGGAACAAGGAATTTTTTGTGAAGGAATTTAATATGGAGAGGAGGATGGAAGATGTGAGTGGAGGAGGAAATTGAATTATTTATGAATATGTGGGAAAAGAAGGGAAAGAAAGTGGAAACATATATGATCGCGAGAGGTAAAAAGGAATGGTGAATTGGGAAAGTAGAACACATGCTACAGTAATTGGCAAAAATAGAAATCCTTGTATGTGTAGAGGAAAGGTATTGAAAGAAAGGACTGGTAGGAGCATAACAATTAACACATAGTACGGAAAAAACTATGTTTTTTATGTTATGATATGTTATAAAGAGGTGAATTTAGATAATAGAGAAATTTTACATCAAATATTAGCATAAGCCAGAGAGAGATTCCGGAGACACACCTCTTCTTTGTTGTGCACATGCAACAGGGGGAGTAGAGACATTTTACAATAAATTTCAAAGGAGAAAGGGCGCAATAGCTGAAGACTTTCCAGGGAGGGAACTCTAGAGAGCACAATGAATGTCAGCCCTTGTATTTTTGTTTCAGCAATGCGAGTAGTTTTTTCTTGTAGAGTAAGACCTTAAGCCTTGTTGATGGTCAATGCCCAAGAAATTTTGATTGTTAGTTGGTTGTGATTCCCTCTAGAAATGGGAGGAATAGGAACATGGGAAAGATTTGGTGGATCCAAACATGGGCCAATGTATCTGTAGAAATTAAGGATAACAAATAAAGGAAAGTTAAGAGGTGATCCGGAACCGTCATATACAATGTCAACAATTTTTCCATTTTAACCATTTAAAAGCCCTGCTTCAACCCAAGGTTAGCTATATGAGTTATAACACTTTTGTTTTTACAAAGAAGAACTATGAATTACACGTGTTCATCATCTGTTGATATTAAAATTACTCATTTGGAGATTTGTGAAATGTAACAAGCTATTGGAACATTAAAAGATTTGAGCATATGTACATTGTGGTTGTCAACCAATTCATTTTTAAAAATTAAGTGTGGGTTGTCATGGAAAGATTGAATTTCTTTTTGTGTGAGAAAAAATTAATCCTTGACACGAGGAGCTCCCTTTCATGAAAGATAGGCATTCCAGTGCATACGTTGAGTACCAATTCTTTTGAGGAAGTTGTTTGGACTAAGGCTCCTTGTTGCCAAAAAATTATCTACAAAATCAGCAAAATATTGAAACCCTTACAAAGGGTTGCACCATATGAATGTCTTGCGAACAAAGTAATGTCCATTACAGTAGGGAGTTGGCCCAAGTCACCAAAAATATTTCTCACATTTCCACTAAAGGGGGAGGTCTTGGAATGTAGGAAATTAAAGCTTCATGTATCCGGAAGTCATTTCTGGACAACAACTTGGGTGAATGAAACTAATTTCATGGATAAGAATATATTCAACATGTTTCAACAAGTCTTGAAAAGAGGATACAAATTGACCTTCTAAAGGTTTTAGCTCTTTTACAGGTATGTATAGGGAGGCATGTATCATGGTAGATGCTTGAAGTGCCCACATTTTCTAGCTTGAATTTATCTACTGAATCAATACTCATATTCAAGGTTCATTTTAAGAAGCCTCTGGTAAAATAGAGGTAGACAATCCCTGACAAATATACTTGGAACCACTTTCACAGAAAGGAGAATTTTCCAATTTTTAAGAATGAATTTTTTGCCTCATATTATTTGAGTGAGAGTGAAGGCCCTGAGAAAAAAAATTATGCAAATGCAAAAAAACATGTATTGTTCATTGTTGACACATAGTTGTCATGTGACAATCTACAACGAGTGTTGTATGGTTGTTGATGGAATATAACAACTCTTGCTATCACGTGAAAAAAAAGCTTGAAGATGTGCGTCACAATAATTTTTTTCACATGACAACAAGAGTAGTTTCCGTGCGTCAAAAACACTTACTATCAACTAACGAAAACATTTGTTGACACATCACATTAACATTTATTGACGTGCGACTATAAACTTTTTTGACACATGATAGTAAGTGTTATTTTCACACGTTAAGAAACTTTTTCGATGCACGACAGTAAGTATCAAGCACAAATTTTCTCCGTTATCCCACCTCAGAAAAAAAAATTTGAATCCCAAAATTTTTTCCTTTCTCACAGTGCTTACTTCTATAGGAATCCTATGTCACTACACCAGTTGTCAAACCAAACACTAGATACTCTAATCAAGCTCAAGTACTCATGGCTACTACAAGTATAGCTCAATACCAAGAACAAGATGCAACGGAAAATCAAGTTAACAAGGCATTGGTCACTATAATACCCGCGAAAATGATGTTCTAGGAACACGTTAAAACGTAGCACTTATCTTGAAAATTGCACTTAATTTTTCTTTTGTTATAAGTAAAAGGGTTACAAGGGTGATAACCTTAGGGTACATGAAATCAACTTACAGTACTAATCCCAACTTTACGATTGGGGAACCAAGCCTAGATAAAAGATTAAAATATTCTTAATTTATCTCCAAGGTCCATTAATCAATGTTCAACTATGAAGGTGCCGTAATTTAATTTACCTGGTTTAATGTTATCTCCTCTTTAGTTAATGTTCAATCCTAATATGGTTAACCTCAAGCTTAATTAATTTAGTTTCATTATCATAATAGCTTAAAGTCCTTTTTATTAAATTCCTAAAACATACCAAGAACTAATAAGGACTTTTCACCCCAAGAAAATTAAACGGTCCCATTCACCCATCTACACATACCCTTAAGGGTTTAATTAAAACATTTAAAAATACATTCCTACTAAACAAAAGTAGGATTTATCCTCCACCCTTAGATCAATTCAATTGTGGCCACTAGATCCTGGGGTTCTAAACTAACCCTAATTATCCTTATGAATTTTTATTTAATCTCTTTCTTTACCCAAGTCTCCTCATTTGGTCACTTTTCCTTTGTTAAATTTATAGGTTAGAGAGAAGGAAGCCATGGGAGAAACAAAGGAAGAACTATGGAGGAATCTATAAGGAGATCAAGCTTATATTAGTTTAGTTTGTAGTTTTATTATTGTAATTTCTCCCATTCAAGGATTGAAGGGATTTCCTTTACCAATCTGGTTTTACTTAAAGGATATTTGTATTTGGGTTTCTCTATTTAGGGAAAACCCTACCCCCATTGATATAAATGAGAATGAGTGTTTTTAATTTACCATTTAGAGATGCATTTACTTTAAATAATAAGACTTAGCCATTATTTAGTTACCAGTAGTTTCCTTTTGGTTTTTACAAGCTTAGAATTGTAATTAGGCCAAGTTAAAGTTTGTAAAGTGTAGTGCCCACTTCCCTTCGACACTGTCGACTATACTTATGATAATTTCAACTATGATACTAATACTGTCGACTATGCTTATGGATTTTATTGTAAATTTTGATATGGCATGATGTTAGATGTTAGAGATTATGGACCATTATTGATTTCGATTCATATATGATGTATGTGGGTTATTGGAGATATTTTATATTGATGTTGATATGTTGATTGACATTGTTGTGTGTGTGTGTGTGTGTGTGTGTGTGTGTGTGTGTGTGTGTGTGTGTGTGTGTGTGTGTGTGTGTGTTTTGGACATGTGATATTTCGTCGTTTTGAGTAGAACTAGAAAATCGAACTACTATTATGATCATATTGTTATTGATGAAATTATAAATGATATCATTACTTGGGCCTATATGATGTTTTGATTCATATATAGATAATTTTGGAATTATATTGTATATTCATTTTGGATATTTTGATGCGGCTACGAGCCCGAAGGATGTGTTATGTATTTGTAGGTAAACATGTCACAACAAACATCGGGGGATTGGAGACCAATCACATTAGAATTCTAGATGAATTCAACAACAGTCACCATGGCAATGTATATTTGTTATTTTTGTATGTTTTAATTGATGCTAGGGATTCCCATGGGGGGATCACCTTCAAATGTGACCAACGGGTCATGCGTATTCTTTTATTTAGTTTCTTTTAATTAATTTTAGTAGGTGATTTTTAGTGATGTATTTTCCCTTATTATTTATTTAATTTGTGTCAAGATTAGTGAGAAATCATGTTGTTAAATAAATTAAAAAGCGTCAGAAGAATGCATTTATTACAATTGATGACTCTTGGATTATGTGTTTTAAGTGTTGTGTAAGTAACTTGGAGTGTGAAACACTCTGCCTTCCTTTTGAAATTCGAATTTGTCCTTAGGGACTGATTTTGGAGGCTTGTGGGACAAGTTAAACTTGTCCCACACCTCTTAAATTTCTATACCAACCCTACCTATGGGTCGGGGAGTCAAAACTAGGTCTTATCATGTATTCTAGGAAGGCAAGTTGTAAGTTTTTATTGCACCTTCTTACATGTAATTAATTTTAGTCCTTAAGGGGTGTGGGATTGGATTGTGTGTGTAGGTAAAAATGTCATTTGTTCACCTAGTTATTAATTATGCTTCAGAGTTTTTAGTTGACTTCTGAGGTGGAGTTGAGGATGAGTGATGTGGAATCCTACATGAAGCCACCTCATCCATTTTTCTCCCTTTTCTATTTATTCAAATTCTTTTACTTGTTTGGGGGTTACTTCATTTTGATTTGGTGCTCTTGCAATTTTGGAGAGATTGAGGATTTTGGATGCTTGTGGAATTGTTGGAGCTTTTAGACTGTTTGGATTCGATGAAGCTTGTTGTTGGATTCTTGGATGAAGATCTACCATGGAGAGGTAGCATCTTGATTCTTTTATAATGTATTTATTTTATATATCATGCATATGTGAATGTTGTTGAATGTTTTGGTATGTTTGTTGGTTGGTTTGGTAGATTTCCTAAGTGTGGTGTAGGATAAAACTATGGGGATCTTTCTTGTGGGGAGGCATAAGAGATTTGTAGGGATAAATAAGAGTTATATTTCATGTGGAGGGAGTTTGGGATTGGTGTTTCACCTTGGAAAATAAATAGCTTGCATTTCTTAATTGGTTTATTTTATGAGGGAGGCATAAGAGGAGGGAGGCATAAGATAATGTGGGAGGCATAAGATGTACTTAAGGGAGACATAAGATGAAACTTTCTCCATAGATATTACTCCTTTGGCTTTTGTATGATGAAGTCTTGTGTATTTTTTTGCTATCTTTCTTGTTACTATCACTGCATTATTTGGACTGTGTATTATTGTAAAATATGGCATTGTGTTGTGGAAGCCTTTTTGTTACCATGAGTTGCAATCCATTTCCTATTGTAATGTGGTTGGGGCTCAGGGGCTAATGAGGAGGACGGCTTCTCCTCTTCATTGGAATTCTTGGTTGGGTGCAGAGTGTTTCCTCTCCCCTATTTTTTTGTTGTGACAAAATGAAATCTGGTGGATCTCTCTTGTTGTTATTTCTTGGAGCTGTGTATGAAGAAAAAATTTGCAGTCCTCTTTGGGTTCCTAATTGTAAAAATTTCCCACGTTAAGTGGATGACATTGTAATATTATTTGTGGTGAAAATCTGCTCTATTTTTGGATGTGAAAGTTACATTCGAATGAAAAATATTTATTTTGTAAGTTGTATTTTGGTGAACAAAAAAGAAGTTGTAAAGGGAATTATTTGAGTATAATAGAAGTTGATTTACTTTATACAAAATGGAGTTGCTCTTGTTTGGAAATTTTTTGATTGAAATAATTTTGCAAACTCTCTGTTTGAAGGCTGGAAAAGTTTGTATTAGGAAAAATTACATTCCTCTGTATTATTTGAAAGGCACGTTTTGAAATTAGAACTACATTCTTGCTATTCACGCATTGATTAAAGGAAAGTTAAACATTGTAAAATTGGAATGGAATGGAATGAACTTAAATATTTAAAGTATGACAACTGAAATAGATTAATTTCTAGTTTAAAATATGTAGATTTATTTTAGATCACTGTAAACCTGCAATAAAAATCAAAAAATGTTTAGAATAATCTACAACAACGAGAGACAAGTAGAAAAATTAAAATTAACTAAGGATGATCAAAAGGCATCCCAAAACCGATTATATTGCTCAAGAAATTTACTTAGAACTTTATTAATCAAGTAAGAGTGAGAAAAACCCCTTTACAAAGAAAAGAGAAAGGACATAAACCTGATTTGAAATTCAAACCATAATCAATTAATCATTAAAAATCTGTCCAATTTCTATCAAGTTTGATTCTCCATGTTCGTTTGGCAAGTTGGAGAACGAAGAATGGAGGATCGAATTAAATCTGTCAGTTGAAAAGTCCAGTTCACATTTTTATAGAAGGAAAGACACTTTCTTAAATTTCACCCATCTAAGTATGTTTAAATAAATATTTTATGCCTATGCAAAGAGGATTTCGAGCTCTTTCCAAATAGTCCTTATTTGCTCAAATCTGAGCTTCGAGACGAAAGTTATGGCTGCCTGAAGTTTTTTGTCACTTCTGTTTAAAAAAAAAATTAAGTTCAAAATTTACTTTTGCTAAGTTTACTCTGCGGCCCCGCAGCTCCGCCACTTCGCTTTTGGAAATCCACTTCTGCTGGTTCGCGGAACCATGTATTCTAACTTCACTTTTTAAAAAATTATCAGAAATTATGAAGTCTTCCCATTGGTCCGCCTCCCTGCATGTCACTGTTGGTTTGACATGTGGCTTCCTTAGGCGTCGACGAAGGAGCAAATTTTTTTTACCTTTGTTCTTTTTCAACAAAAAGTCTAAATTTCCTAAGTCTCCCCGACGTCCCTCCTTCCCGCACGACATTGTTGGGCTGACACATGGTTTCTTTGGGTGTCGGCGGACATACAGAGTACTTTGACACTTTTCAGTTTTCTTCAAAGCCAACATTTCTAAGTTATCCCCAACGGTCCACTTTCCCGCTTGTAGATTTCTGGCCAAACACATGGCATCTCTAAGCATCGGTGGAGGCATGGATGTTTTAAAACCTTTTTGCACTTTCAACAAAAAAAGATTTGAAATCCAAATTGTCTTCGGTGACCCACCTTCCCACATTGACTTAAAAGTTTGGACACGTGTCTTGTCCATTGACTTAAATTGTGCTTTTTAAAAAAAACCTAAAGTTAAATTATCTCCCCAGGTATGTCGGTCTGAAATATTTCCCTGGCGAAATTTCTTCCCTAGGCCCGCAGGCCTGTTTTTGGAAAAAAAATCATCCCAAGGCCCGCCAGCCCATAAATTGATAAATATGAGGAGCTAGGAGGAATTATTTATATCATTGGAAAGTGGAAGAAATTTCCTATCTAATGGCAATGTTTTCAGGAAGTGTCAAGTGCATAAATTATAAATTATATCACCTTTTTAATGTAAATGCTTTGTTTCAAAAGCATGGGGTGACTTTTATGGGGTCACCTTATGAGGAAGGGAATGTTTTTATAACCCCATGTAAATAAGAACCTTGGTTAGTGTTTAGACCTTGTGAAATTAAATACCTTGGGAATTTAATTATTTTGGCCCCTTTGACCCTCTAAAATTAATTAAGGAATATTTAACTATAGTGTTAATTTAATTAAATATTAAATTAACACCTAAGAGAAATTTAACTATATTTGGACTAATTACACTCATTAATTTTGTAATGTGGATTTAATATTTGTTATAACAGGAAAATTTTATTTATTAATTATAATTGACTTTGAACCTTTGTTGTGACAACTGTAGTTTTCCAAGTCTATTTCAAGACTCGCCTTTTAAAAAAAATTATTTCATAATTTTTCTAACTAAACCTAGGTTTTTCTTGGGTCTTGAGTGGACATTTTTAGTGGGCGTTACACTCAGTATTAGATGCGTGGGTTCAAAATCTTGGACCATTGTGCACACTAGAAAAATTGATACATGAACATTAAACCTAGTGCAATATTAAATCTAGCACACTTTTAAATCTAGAAAACAACTTTGTTTGAAAATTACATATTTTAGTAAACATGCAAAACTGAATAAAATGTAGAATAACAAGCTAACTCTTGTCTTGATCTGTCTAGGAGGTGAAAACATGATGAGGGGTACTTTCATATAGATCTAGACTTGTCACCTCCAGATCATACTGTAGCAGCCATCCTACCTGAGATTTTACAGATGCTTCAGGATGTTAATGTTGCTTTACGCAGAGGGTCCATAGGAGGAAGGTCAGTCAGACATGATGGGGAGCCATCAGTTGAGGCTCATGTATCTCCTCGACATAGTGAGGAGCATAGAGGAGAGAAATCCCATGTGGAGTCAAGTATAGAAGAGTCACCATAGAGGGGATATCGTGACTAGATTTCAGGGCACAAGGATAGGTCTCGGAGCCCTAGGCTTAGAGATGAGCATGCTGAGAGGCCTAGGGGTTGCCAAACTATAACTACAAACCACATCAGGGAGATCCTGAAGCTACAAATATCTCACTATTCTAGGGATACAGGTGGATTTTAGGAAGAGCCTCGTTGGTGAGCTTGAGTAGGTACTTCAACCTCTACTTATACTAGCAACACGAAAGATTGTGTTGTGATCAATCTTCTGAGGGATGGAGTAGGTTCCTGGTGGAGAATAGAGGAGCAAAAGCTCAACATTAATTTAGAGATGGTTACCTGGGAGCTCTTTGAGGAGTGGTTAAGGAGTACATACTTATCTCAGAGGTTCATTCAACAAAGGATAGACAAGTTTCATGACTTCTGTCAGGCCTTTATGACTATAGCTGAGTATGAGATTCAATTTCTTAACCTACTCTAGTATGTTGACTATATGCAGGATGACCAAGTACGGATCCATAGGTTCTTTTGGGGCGTGAATCTAGATTTGGGTGGTGCGGTGCGTATCCACTATTTTTAGACATTAGTTGAGGCCATTGATAAGGCCTATAAAGAAGAGGAGACTTGGGGAAAGACACAACAGGCTAGGGATAGAGTGTGGAGCCACATCCAGTAGATGTAGGACACAAGATCAAGGGGATCAACTCCTCCTCCTTGTGGTGGAAAAGGTTTAGCACAATCATATTTTAGGCCACCACAATAGCAGTAGTAGCAGACCTTCCCACCTTACAGACCTCCACAGAGATTCGACACACAGAGGGTGCAGAGTATGGGGCCTCCTCCTAGGGGTAACATTAGGAAACAAGGTTCACCAAGAGCTCAGTTAGTAGGGGCTCACAAGAAAAGACCTCAGTAGTCCTTAGCCGGATCATCAGGATCCACAGCTCAAACCTCTAGAGTACCGGCTGGAGTTGCTACTCACTTGAGAGGACTGGGTAGTTGTTATGGTTATGGTGTTACCAGACATATTTGGAGAGAGTTCCCATAAAACCCTAGTAATAAGGGTAAGAGACAAATTTCAGAGCTTACTGTCGGTGACATGGGGCGCAGTCATCGGATAAATGCACAGGTCAAGAACCACAAGGCTGAGCACCAGAGTACCATGATTGGGACGATAGGTAACATTGGTGGTGTTCCTACCTCCATTCTATTTGATCCTAGTTCTTCTGATTCTTTTATTGCACCATCTTTTGTAGAGCAATACATACTACTGGAAATTAGGCAAGGTCTTAGTTGGGACATTGAGATGGATTTTGGATCCAAGATCTCTATAGACTCCTTATTTAAGGAGTGTGTATTGGATTTGGGACCTTTCACCACTACCTCAGATCTTTGTATCCTTCCGTTGGGCTCATATGGAGTCATCTTGGGCATGGTATGGTTGTTTGCACATAGAGAAAGAGTCGATTGTTACCATACTATTATATCATGTACAAATGATCTAGGAGTTGATTCAGTGATAACAGGGACTAGGAGACCCATTTCCATTTGCATCATCTATGCTATATAGCTTAAGCGGTGTGTGTGAAGGGGTTGCAAGATGTATCCTATCACAGTTAGTGACTAATTGGAGCATGAGTCTAGTTGACCATCGCTTGATGACCATCCCATCTTGAGATATTTTTTTATGTCTTTCTAAGGGATATATAAGGGTTACCACCCCTATGTAAGATATATTTTCAAATAGATCTGGTTCTCGGAGAAAATCCTATCTCACGAGCACCTTATTAGATGACCATCCCTTAGCTCTGCAAGCTCAAGTTGTAGCTATAGGGCCTTTTAGAGAAAGGCCTAATCCATCCTAGTGTATACCCTTGGGGTGCACTGGTGATTTTTGTAAAGAAGAAGGATAGATGTCTGTGGTTATTTATTGATTACCTCCAGCTGAATAAAGTAACGATCAAGAATTATTACTCCCTTCCACGTATTGATGATTTATTTGACCAGATGAAGGGAGCCATAGTTTTCTCCAAGATAGATCTTAATTCATCCTACCATCAGCTGATGATTACAAAGGTAGATATTCATTAGACCGCCTTCCGTATGAGATATGGTAAATACAAATTCATAGCGGTGCCTTTTGGTTTGACGAATTCCCCCGCAATGTTCATGAGCTTGATGAATTGAGTGTTTAGGAAATTCTTGGATTTCTTCGTGCTCATCGTATTTGATCACATTTTGATTTACTCATGTAAGCGTGAGGATCACGAGGGCACCTTTTCCAAGTTTTGTAGTGTCTTCATGAGTAGCAGCTTTACGAGAACCTAGAGAAGTGTGCATTCTTTTATATATAAGTGTGATTTATGGGGCACATAATTTTTGGATATTAGAACTATTATGGATTGGCCAGTACACCACTAGTGTGACAGAGGTGCGCAACTTCATGGGCTTGGTAGGATATTATAGGATATTGTTTCAAAACTTCTCTCGGGTTACACACCCCATCACTTCCCTTCATCGGAAAGGGAAGAAGTTTGTTTGGTCAGACAGATGTGAGCAGGGCTTTAGGACACTAAAGGAATGCCTCATGACAGTGCCTATTCTTGTAGTGCCAGATCCACAGGGTGAGTTTTTCATATGCATGGATGCTTCTTTGGAAGAACTTGGAGGTGTGTTGATGCAGGAGGGCAGAGTAGTTTCTTTTGAGTCTCACAAACTCAAATATTATGAGCTCAATTACCGACTCATGATCTTGAACTTGCGGTAGTTGTATGCACATTGGTTTAATGGAGACACTTCCTTCTTGGCAAGAGATTTACACTTAGGACTAATCACTTGAGTCTTCACCACCTTTTTATGTAGCCCAATCTCAACGCTCGTCAATGGTGTTGGATGGAGTTACTTTGTGAATAAGGTATGGAGATAGAGAATGTGAAAGGGAAGAAGAATTTGGTTACAGAAACTCTTAGTAAACAAAGACATGTGGTTATGACCACTACCATGAGCACATATTTGAGGAGGAAGATTCTATAGCAGCTTCCTCATGACAACTTCTACATTGTAGCTAGAGCAGAGATGAATTCTCAGAGACCCCTTGAAGGGAAGTTTCCTTTTTTTTATTTAGAGGCAGATGGTCTTCTCAGGCCAGATTTATGTTCCCAGGGACAAAGGCTTGAGGTAAGACATCTTTACAGAGGCACATCTTGTACCCTATTCAGCCCATCCCGAGGTGAAGAAGATGCACACCACTTTTAGATAGTTGTATCTTTGGAGGGGATTTTACAGAGACATGGCTCAGTTTGTGTCACATTTTTCAAGTACCACAAAGTGAAGGCCAAGCATCAACATATAGCTGGCCTTCTTTTTCCTCATGCTATACTTGAATGGAAATGGGACACCATTTCCATGGACTTAATTCTTGGGCTACCGATGTCAAGATACCGCCATGATGCCATCATGGTCACGGTGGATAAATTGACGAAAGTAGCTCATTTTTCTCTGGTGAAGACCACCTACACAGCTAATGCAGTGGAATGGGTATATTTAGATGAGATTGTCAGATTGCATGGAATTTTATGGAAGATTATATATGACCACGATCCTCTATACACTTCTAACTTTTGGACTACCATGCAGCATGCCCTCGAGAAAAATATCAGATCAACTTCAGCAATACGTATCACCCTGAGATAGATGGAAAAACTTAGCGGGTGAATAAGATCTTAGAGTACATGCTTAGGATGTACATTATGGATCACCAGTCGAGATGGGAGGAGTATTTATACTTGGTGGAGTTTTCCTACAATAATAGTTTTTAGAGTTCAATAGGCATGGCCTTTTTCCAGGAATTATATGGTAGAGAGTGTAGGACACCTCTTAACTAGGATAGGTTAGAGGAAAGGGTTTCTCTTGGGCCAGCCTTATTACAGGACATGGAGCAGCAGGTGGTTATGATAAAAAAGAGACTACGTGAGACACAGAACATAAAAAAGAAGTATGCGGATCAGCATAGGACTGACCGTAGTTTCGATGTGGGCATGAAGGTTTTCCTTCGTGTCAATCCACATAAGATCCCTATCTGTTACGAAAAAGGTTCTAGGCTAGCTCATAGATTTTTGGCCCCCCTTGAGACCTTGAAGGCATGATGTTAGATGTTAGAGATCATAGACTATTGTTGAATTTGATTCATATATGATGCATTTGGATTATTGGAGACATTTTATATTGATGTTGATATGCTGATTGACATGGTTGTGTGTGTGTGTGTGTGTGTGTGTGTGTGTGTGTGTGTGTGTGTCTGTTTCAGACATGTGATATTTCATCATTTTGAGTAGACCTAGAGAATTGAACTAATATTATGATCATATTGTTATTGATGAAATTGTAAATGATATCATCACTTGCCTAGATGATGTTTTGATTCATATATAAATGATTTTGGAATTATATTGTATATTTATTTTAGATGTTTTGATGCAGCCACGAGGCCGAAGGAGGTGTTATTTGTTTGCAGGTAAACATGTCACAACAAACATTGGGGGATTGGAGACCAACCACATTAAAATTCTAGATGAATTCAACAAGGGTCACCATGGCAACATGTATTTGTTATTTTTGTATGTTGAATTGATGTTAGGGGTTCCCATGGGGGAAATCAACTTCAAATGTGACCAAGGGGTTATGTGTATTTTTTTAATTTAGTTTCTTTTGTTTAATTTTAGTATGTGATTTTTTTTGTGATGTATTTCCCCTTTATTATTTATTTAATTTGTGTCAAGATTAGTGTGTAATCATGTTGTTAAATAAATTAAAATGGGTCAGAAGAATGCATTTATTAGAGTTAATGGCTCTTGGATTATGTGTTGTAAGTGATGTGTAAGTAACTTGGAGTGTGAAACACTCCACCTTCCTTTTGAAATTCGGATCTTTCCTTAGGAGCTGATTTTGGAGGCTTGTGGGACAAGTTAAACTTGTTCCACACCTCTTAAATTGCTATACCAACCCTACCTATGGGTTGGGGAGTCAAAATTAGGCCTTATTATGTATTTTGGGAAGGCAAGTTGTAAGTTTTTTATTGCACCTTCTTACATGCAATTAATTTTCGTCTTTAAGGGGTGTGGGCTTAGATTGTGTGTGTAAGTAAAAATGTCATTTATTCACCCACTTATTAATTGTGCTTTGGAGTTTGAAGTTGACTTGTGAGGTGGAGTTGAGGATGAGTGATGTGGTATCCTACATGGAGCCACCTCATCCTCCTCTCTCCCTTTTCTATTTATTCAAATTCTTTTACTTGTTTGGGGGTTACTTCATTTTGATTTTGTGCTCTTGAAATTTTGGAGAGCTTGAGGATTTTGGATGCTTGTGGAATTGTTGGAACTTTTGGAATGTTTGGATTTGAAGAAGCTTGTTGTTGAATTCTTGAATCAAGCTCTACCATGGAGAGGTAGGATCTTGACTCTTTTAAAATATATTTTCTTTTATATTATGCATATGTGAATGTTGTTGAATGTTTTGGTATGTTTTTTGGTTGGTTGGGTAGATTGCCTAAGTGTGGTGTAGGAGAAGACTATGGGGATCTTTCATAAAAGATGGGGAGGCATAAGAGATTTGTAGGGAGGCATAAGAGTTATATTTCATGTGGAGGGAGTTTGGGATGGGTGTTCCACCTTGGAAAAGAAATAGCTTGCATTTCTTACTTGGTCTATTTTTTTAGGGACCCATGAGGAGGGAGGCATAAGAGGAGGGAGGCATAAGAGGTACTTGAGAGAGGCATAAGAGTATGTAGGGGTTTGGAGATGATATATTGGTGGGTTTTAAGGTGGACACCCATTTCCCATTGGGAGGTATAAGAAGCTTTCCCAATAGATCTTACTCCTTTGGATTTTGTATGATGAAGCCTTGTGTATTTTGTTGTTGTATTTCTTGTGACTGTCACTACATTATTTGGACTGTGTATGATTGTAAAATCTGGCATTGTGTTGTGGAAGCTTGTTTGTTGCCATGAGTTGAATCCATTTCCTATTATAATGTGGTTGGGGCTCGGGGGCCAATGAGGAGGATGACTTCTCCTCTTCATTGGAAATTCTTGGTTGGGTGGAGAGCGTTGCCTCTCCCTTTTTTTTGTTGTGACAATTGAAACATGGCGGAGCTCTCTTGTCATTGTTCTGGGAGCTATTTATGAAGACCAATTTTGTAGTTCTCCTTGGTTCCCTTATTGTAAAATTTCCCATTTTAAGTGGATGACTTTGTAATAGTAATTGTGGTGATGAAAACATGTTCTATTTTTTGATATGAAAGTTACATTTGAATGAGAAATATTTATTTTGTAAGTTATCTTCTGGTGAATAGTAAAGAAGTTGTAAAGGGAATTATTTCAGTTTAATAGAAGTTGATTTACTTTATACAAAATGGAGTTGCTCTTGTTTGGAAACCTGTTGATTGAAATACTTTTGCAAACTCTCTGTTTGAAGGCTGGAAAAGCCTGTGTTAGGAAATATTACATTGCTCTGTATTATTTGAAAGGCACGTTTTGAAAATAGAACTACATTCTTACTCTTCACGCATTGATTAAAGGAAAGTTAAACATTGTAAAATTGGAATGGAATGAACTTAAATATTTAAAGTATGGAAAATGAAATAGATTAATTTCCAGTTTAAAATGCGTAGATTTCTTTTAGATTACTGTAAACCTACAATAAACATCAGAAAAATGTTCAGAACAATCTACAACAATGAAAGACAAGTAGAACCATTAAAATGAACTAAGTATGATCAAAATGCATCTCAAAACCAATTATATTGCTCAATAAATTTACTTCGAACTTTATTAATCGAGTAAGAGGTAGAAAAATGCCTTTACAGAGAAAAGAGAAAGGAAATAAATCTGATTTGAAATCCCAACCATAATCAATTAATCCTTGAAAATCCATCCAATTTCTATCAATTGTGATTCTCCATGTCAGTTTGGCATGTTGGAGAAGGAAGGATGGCAAATCGAATTAAAATTTGGTAGTTGAAAAGTTCAGTTCACATTTTTATGGCAGGAAAGACGTTTTCTTAAATTTCACCCATCTAAGCTTGTTGAAAATAATATTTGGTGCTTCCTATGCAAAGAGGAGTTCGAGCCCTTTTCAAAAAGTTCTTATTTGCTCAAAACCAAGCTTCCAGTCGAAAGTTATGGCCGTTTGAAGTTTTGTATAAATTCTATTTCAAAAAAAAATTAAGTTCAAAAGTCACTTTTACTAAGATTCCTCCATGGCCCCGCAGCCCCGCCACCTCGCTTTTGGAAAACCAATTCCGCGGGTTCACGGTCCTGCGTCTTTTAACTTCACTTTTCGAAAAATTGGCAAAAATTCCTAAGTCTCCCCACTAGCCTGCCTCCCCACATGTCACTGTTGGTCTGACACATGGCTTCCTTAGGCATCGGCGGAGGAGCAGCTTGTTTTTAACATTTGCGCTTTTTCAACACAAAGTATAAAATTCCTAAGTCTCTCTAATGGCCTGCCTCCCCGCATGTCACTATTGGGCTGACACATGGCTTCTTTGGGCATCGGTGGAGATGTGGGCTACTTTGACCCTTTTTGTTTTTCTTCTGAAGCCAACATTCCTAAGTTTTCCCCGATGAGTGCACTTTCCTGCTTGTAGCTTTTTGTTCGGACACGTGGCATCTCTAGGTGTCGATGGAGGTACGGATGTTTAAAACCTTTTCACCCTTTCAACAAAAAAAGAGTTAAAATCCAAATTGCCTCCGGCGACCCACCTTCCCGTTGACTTAAAAGCTTGGACACGTGTCCTTTGCGGATCTCAGGCATATTTTCTCCTTTTGGCGCAAAGCCCCGTTGCGGCTCGCAGGCTCGCAAATGAAAATTGCTCTTTTCGGCAAAAGTGTAAAGTGCTAAATTATCTCCCCAAGCCCGCCGCTCCAAAATCTTTCCTAGGTGAAATTTCTTCCCTAGGCCCTCAGGCCCGCCTTTGGAAAAAAATCATCCCAAGGCCCGCCAGCCCGTAACTTGAGAAATATGAGGAGTTAGGAGGACTTATTTATATCATTGGAAAGGGGAAGAAATTTCCTATCTAATGGAAATTTTTCTAGGAAGTGTTAAGTGTGTGAATTATAAATTATATCACCTTTTTAATTTAAATGCTTTGTTTCAAAAGCATGGGATGACTTTTAAGGGGTCACCTTATGGGGAAGGGAATGTTTTTCTAAACCCATGTAAATAAGAACCTTGGTTAGTGTTTAGACCTTGGGAAATTAAATACCTTGGGCATTTAATTGTTTTTGGCCCCTTTGACCCTCTAAAATTAATTAAGGAATATTTAACTATAGTGTTAATTTAATTATTTATTAAATTAACACCTAAGAGAAATTTAACTATATTTGGATTAATTACACTCATTAATTTTGTAATGTGGATTTAATATTTGTTATAACGGGAAAATTTTATTTATTAATTATAATTGACTTTGAATCTTTGTTGTGACAACTGTAGTTTTCGAAGCCTGTTTGAGGACTCACCTTTCAAAAAAAATTATTCCATAATTTTTCTAACTAAACCTAGGTTGTTCTTGGGTCTCGAGTGGTGGCGGTTCTGAGACCACCACCTTGTCTGAGCAGTGGTTACGAGATTTCCACTCTACATAAAGCAATGATCTTGTTTCTTAGAAACAAAAACTAAAATTCGAAGTTTTCTCAAAAAAAAAAAGTTACTAGGGTACTCAAATGGTCATTCCTAACTTAATTTTGCATGCCTAAGTTATTCATTACAAGATTTAAATTCACTTACTCATTTCTATGATAACAATTTACTCAAATTAAACTTTTCCTTTTTTGATAATAACAACAATATCTACAAGAGTCATTTCCATTTTATGTAACAAACTTTCTTTCAAAAAAGTAAGGGAATGAACAAGATAGTCTAACTTCTTATTTTGCATGTTTTTCAATTAACAGAATGGAATATGCTATTTATTTCCTCTTTAAACTACACATTTTAACCATTCTCACAACCAATTTTAACATGGTTTTTAATAATTTTTGAAATGAAAGTTACTAACTTTTGAATAAAATCTATACACTTTTGTGAGAAATCAAACAACTACCATGAGATAAGTTGATTCCCTTTTTATTTCTTCTTTCTTATTTTTCAACAATATTAGCTTTACAAAGACATTTTTTTCTTTCCACTTTTCAACATACAACTACAACAATGAAGGTAAACTTCCTCTTCCCATAATACAACTTTCAACAAAATTTTTACACATGATTTCCATTTTGGTTCTTTTCTTTCCATAGTACAATTTAAGGAGAAGGGAAATTTTACAACTCTTCAATGAACTTCATAAAATCATATTACAACTTACAATAAAACATTTCCTTTAAGAAAAATACAATATTACAATCTTCCACCATGAGTGGGAATAATAATAGGGCTTCTCACAAGAAGAGATTTCTTAAGAACTCCAGCAAAAGCTCCAAGCTTCACATCACCAACAAGAGAGATCCTTCACACTTTCTTGATCCAAAATAAAAATGGGGGGAGAGGAAACACTCTCCACCCAACCAAAGTATCCAATGAGGAGGACAAGTCATTCTCCTCATTGGCCCTCAAGCACCAACCACATTGTAATGAAAGGTGGATCCAACACATGGCCACAAACAAGCTTCCACATCACAAAACCAAGTATTTCACAACCAATCCAAAGCACATTCAACTCAAAATACAAACACAAGAAGGGAAAACAACAAAATATACAAGGCTTTAAGTATGAAAAGCCAAAGGAGCAAGAACCTATGGGGAGGTAACTTATGCCTCATAATGGGACATGGGTGCCCACCTTAAAAACCTCAAACACATATCTCAAAATCCCTACACACTCTTATACCTCCCTCAAGTGCCTCTTATGCCTCCCACATACCCTTATGCCTCATCCATTCTCTTATGCCTCCCTTATAAAAGAAACAAGTAAGAAATGCAAGAATTCCTTGTCCAAGGTGGGGCACCCAACCCAAACTCCCTCCAAAACATAAAATAAAATATTATGCCTCCCTACATGAATTATCCCGATACTCCCGTCTTACACCACACTTAGGTAATCTACCAAAACATCCAAAAAGCATTCGAAAACACTAAAAAAAAGAACATATAGAAAAAATGAAAGAAGAACATTAAGAAAGAGTAAAGTTCCTACCTTTCCATGGTAGAGCTTGTTACAAGAGTCAATCTCCAAGATTCTTCCAACCCAAGCAAACACCAACAAGCTCCAACAAATACCACAAAAACTTCAAAATCGTCTAACTCCAAAAAATTCAAGAGCACAAAATAATGAAGTAACCCCAAAACAAGCAAAAGAACTTCAATAAATATAAAAGGTAGAGAGGAGGGTGAGGTGGATCCATGTAGGATGCCACATCACTCATCCTCAAATCCACCTGATAATTCAAACCTCAACCCCAATACACCATAAATTTTTGGGTGATAGGAATAACAAGTTATTTACACAAACAATCCAAGCCCACACCCCCTAAGGACAACTTTAATTAAAAGAAAGAAAGTGCAATAAAATTTTACCTTTTTGTCTTCCCAAAAATCATAATGGGGTATGTTTTTGACTCCCTCAACCCATAGGTAGGGTTGGTATAGCAATTTAAGAGGTGTGGGACTAGTTTGACTTGTCCCACAAGCCTCCAAAATTGACCATTAAGGCCAAATTCGAATTTCCATGAAGGGGTAGAGTGTACAACACTTAAGATCACAAACACTCAACTTACAAAACAAAACCAAGAGTCATCCAGTCTAATAAATGAATTCCTTTGACCCATTCATAATTTAGTTAGAAAAAGATTAATTAACTTAAATAAGGCACCTAAACTCATTAAGGATAAAAAGGTAATATACACCAAAATCTAAATAATTAATACAAGGAAAAATTACATCACAAAATTTCACATACTAAAATTAAATAAAGAAAACTAAAATAAAAGAAAACACATAACCCCCTTGGCCACAATTGGAGGTACTCTCCCCCATGGGGACCCCATAATATAAATTCAAACACACATCCACTAAAATACATGTTTCCATGGCGACCCTTGTTGAATTCACTTAGCATTCCAATGTGGTTGGTCTCCGATCCCCCCCGTTGTTTGTTGTGAATATATTTAGCTGAAAAACACATAATACCTCCTTCGGCCTCATGGACACGTCAAAACATCCAAAATAAATATACAATATAATTCCATAATCATATATATACGAAGGGAAGTGGTCACTACAGTCACTTCCCAATCCGTACCCAAGGGCAAGATACAATACAGAAACTTGATGTGTCCCCACAATTATATAGTTTTGCAAATGAATACAGAATACATGAATTTTATAGAAGCATGTGATTGTGATGGGCTCATTAACATGCCCCACAAGATTGATAATGATGTTCTAAATTACCTTCTCTCACTGTACAATATAGAAGACAAAAAATTAATTATTACTGTGGATGATTGTTGTACATTCAAAATCAGTGTCAATCTAGCTAATATCCATTGGTTTACAGCCCTTCCATTTAAAAATTCACCCATAGTAACAATGAAAGTAACCCTCGTTGTAAATGATAAGAAGTACCTCGAATCTACTTTTGGTTTTCATGTTGATTGTATGTGTATTTTATTTTCAATTTTCATTTGAAGGTTTTTATTTTTATACAATTCAAATTGATATTAATTCCAATGAATTTTTGTAGCACACATTAATAAAT
Source organism: Taxus chinensis (assembly GCA_019776745.2). NCBI lineage: Eukaryota > Viridiplantae > Streptophyta > Pinopsida > Cupressales > Taxaceae > Taxus > Taxus chinensis. The sequence continues at coordinate 703,011,171 of CM034146.1, read as the reverse complement.
CAATATGAGGTGTCGATATGCAAGGAATTGCATGCAACTTTCTTGCTTCCATGATTTATCTCTATCAAGCCAGAATTGTTTTGCAGGTTTAGTAAACAGATATTCTAAACCAGGCTATTGCATACATTCTTGTAATGATCACAAATATAAAATTTGATTAGTGCAACTTTTTATCTAATAAGATAAAATCTGACATTAAAAATGTACCACTTTCTGAAAAACCAGTTATTCACTCCACAAACTATCTCCTTGGCCTTTATTATGAGGAAATTTTTAATTTGAAAGACAAACCAACTCCTACTTGCATGAATGTGATAATGAAGAATTGGTCAATTCCATTTCAAGAGAAAAATGTATATAGTTTATATTTCAACATTAGAATTTAGTATGGTTATTGTCTTGATTATGTGCTTTTGATTGAATCTTTATGCAATGATAAAATTATGTACTTTTGATTAAGTATTGACCATATGCAGATAATATTTTTGGAGGATATTCCATTGAAAAAAACAACATCAGGAGGAAGAGGCCAAAAACACGTTGAGGGGTCAGGAGATTCCCAATCTGAAATGGAAGTTCACTCATCACCAAACCCCCAAGTGTTTGCATTAGTTAAATGATAGAGATGTAATACCCTAACATTTATTATTTACATATTACCATTTTCTATTTACAATTTACAATTTACATTATTGAATTGACATGGAATTGACTATTTTTGTAGTTGTAGGAACTTTTCACTATACGCGTATTTATAAACAATCATCACCAACTTACTCATTCAAATCATGTAAAATTTTCTATTCCCAAAACCCTACTCTGCCATCCCAACCACACACATCTGAAACACAACCAATTACTAGTTCAACATGGCCACCTCTGGTACAACAACAAGGTATGATTTTAGTGCTTTAGTACAAGTTTTGAATAGTTTTTCATATAATTTTGTAGCTTTTGCATAGTTTTAACAATTTTTTCAGATAATTTAGTAATGATTTTGTTGAAGTTTATTGGACTCTACAGTACATAATAGTCCTTTGCTGTCTGTATAAATAGTGGCATTGCCACATCTTCCACATTTAGATTCAAAACTCCAACAATTGGTTCGGGTAAATTAACAATGGTAAATGCGTGCCAATTCCTCTGGCCCTTAGCGGGAAACTAACCATTTCCTCCTCATTTCCAATTCTGACCCTCTCTCTTCGTGGCTTACCCAGTGTAACTAGTGTATCAGTTTTAAATAATATAACTTTAGCTGAAAATTAGTTGGGCATTGATAGTAATGACCCAACAGGATTTTTCAATACATGTGAGATGATTCAAGGTTAGTAGGTATATTTATATTTCAATGTAATTTATTTAACTTTTTTCACATATCACTTTCAATTTCAATATGTGAATATTGATTTATTTTATCACAAATAGGATCAGGTCACCCAAAGGTAAAAAGAGGTACCAGATGATTCTTTACTCGAAAGCCCCCATACCTCTGCATCGGCATCATCCTCTTCAGATACTAATGGTGAACAGTTGTTATCATTTCCTTTGGAGAAGTTGACTAGTTATTATTGTCAATCCCATGTCCAAGAGTTTATTGGACCTCATATTATTGTACCTCATATGGTAGAAAAGGGAAAAATTACTACTCAGCGAGATAATAAGTCATTATGCAAATCATTGGTAAAGGGATAGTTTATACACTGCAGTCCAAAATAACTATGTGAAGTTGGATGCCTTACTCATCCAAGCAAGAGGTGGGATTTTCATGTCTAACAAAAATTATAAAGACAATATTTTAGATAAAGCATTAATCAAATTTGAAAAATATTATGCCAAAACCCAGGCATATTTCAACAAATGGTCGAAGGAAAAGGTTCTAGTGGAAATTGGAAATGCTGAAAGACATAGAGTTGTCGTAAGTATTATCACTTTGAAACAATATTTTTTTGTTAATTTGAAATTTTCTTACTTTAGTAATATGTTTCATTGAGGTCACTATTTTTTTGGAGTTGAAATATGAAAATTTCAAGAGTCAAGGAAAGGTGTTCAAAGTTCACTTGGAAACCACTAAGAACCGTTTATCTACAATAATGAAGATGAAATAAAATATTGTTTTAGTTAACAAACAAACTAATACACTTAAGCTGATAATTAAAGAGAATGGCTTTGACCCTAAGATTTTTTTCAAAGAAAAGGTAGCTGTAGATCCTAGTTTGGTATCCCATAGAGATGCGACAAAGGAAGAAAAAACAATCGTAAAGAATATATACATTGTTACAAAAGATTTAATTACTTCTAGGACTATTCAAGCAAATAATACAGGAGGGCAAGCCATCAGGAAAATCGGTATAGAAGATGTCATTTTGTTTGGGAAAAAAAATTATGATTGAGGGTTGATAAATTAAAAATTTAAATTTGAAAAATGTAAATACTTTATACATTGAAGTATGAAACTTGAATATGTATTTGATTTTAAGTATGTTGCAATCTAGATTTTTTATATCTTGTTATATATTATATATAGAATTTCTAGATTGTATATGGTGTTTATGTTTGATATGAATGTCATGGTGTTATGATAGTTGTTAATTATTTGTTGTAATAAAATTTGGAATGTGGTCTGACAGAGACTTCTTAATAGAGTTAAATCTTCTTCTCTCTACTTGTAAAATTCAAACTCTGTATCACGTTTCTTCAGATTTAAACCTTCTCGGAATCTTATCTCTACTTGTAATGATGATTGCATTAGATGTGGATAAAGACATTAGAATAGATATGGATGATCATGAATTGTATGTGGACATAGATTTATCTTCAAGCATGACCATGTAATCTTGATGATGATAAAGCATAATTGTTTTAAGAAAATTAGGAATGTGGTATGATAGAGACATTTAAACCTTCTCAAAAAATTCAAATCTCTACTTGTCATGATATGATGATATTAAACTGGATATATATGATCATGAATTATATGTGAACATATATTTAGCATCAAACATGATCATGGATGATGATAATGGATAATTGTTTTAATAAAATTTGGAATGTGTTAGGAAAGATACATGTTAATATAGTAAAATTTTATTCTCTACTTGTAAAATTTGAACTCTATATCAGGTTTCTTCACATTTAAACCTTCTCAAAATCTTCTTCTCTCTAATTGTAATGAATCAATTATATGATGACATTAGATTTGGATGATGAAATTAAAATAGATATGCATGATGATGTATTGTATGTGGATGTATATTTAAATTCAAGCACGATCATGGATGATGATAATCGATAATTATTTAAAGAAAATTTTGGAATTTGTTAGTACAGAGACATCTTAATACAATAAAATCTTCTTCTCTCTAATTTTAAAATTTGAACTCTATATCAAGTTTCTTCACATTTAAACCTTCTTAAAATCTTCTTCTCTCTACTTGTAATGAATCAATGATATGATGACATTAGATGTGGATGATGAAATTAAAAAAGATATGGATGATGATGAATTGTATGGGGACATAAATTTAGCTTCAAGCATGTATGACGATAATGGATAATTGTTTTAATAAAATTATGAATGTGTTAGGACAGAGACATCTTAATACAGTAAAATATTCTTCTCCCTACTTGTAAATGAGAAATATGTATGAGGTTTGTTCATATTTATACATTCTCAAAATATTCTTCTCTCTACTCATAATGAATTAATGATACAATGACATTAGATGTCCATGATGACATTAAAAAATATATGGATGATGATGAATTGTATGTGGATGGATATTTAGCTTCAGGCAAGATCATGGATGACGATAATAGAAAATTGTTTTAAGAAAATTTTGAATGTGTTAGGACAGAGACATCTTAATACAATAAAATTTCTTCTCTCTACTTGTAGAATTCAAAATTTGTATAAGATTTCTTCACATTTCAACCTTATCAAAATCGTTTTCTCTCTACTTGTAATGAATCATTGATATGATGAGATTAGATGTGGATTATGACATTAAAATAGATATAGATGATGATGAATTGTATGTAGACGTAGATTTAACTTCAAGAATGATCATGGATGATGATAATCGATACTGGTTTTAAGAAAATTTGGAATGTGGTATGACAAAAACATCTTAATACAGAAAAAACTTCCTTTCTCTACTTGTAAAATTCAAATGTGTGATTTTTACATATAATTTGATATTCATCCCTCAAATTTCAAACACTTCATTAAAGCATTTTGCAAATAAAAAATTAAATTAAAAATGATTTTAAAACCTCATGCAATGTCATATGATAGGGTTTAAGGTAGTTGTTGTCTTCTAGATGGTTGTGACAAAGCATACAGAAGAAAAATGGGAAATCATCCTTCACAGCGTGTTAGATGACCTTCGATTCAAGAATACTCAACAAAAAAAATGGATTAGTATATAGATGGGTGAGCTGCCTTACATTTTCATTCCTGATAAGTGAGAGATTCCTCAGATGGATGTCAATCCATGTTTTTAAGAAAAAAATATGAAATAATTATTAAGCAGATTAAAGAAGAAACATAAAGATTAAAGAAAATGTAAATGAGAACCTGTACATGTCTAGATAGTATAAGTATGGAAGAGTATAACATTTGAAGAATATGTAGATTTGAACTCTGAAGGCCTTGCAAATTAGTATTCGACAAATGCATATGACAAGTAGATTTATAAAAAAAAAAGATTGAAAAAAAATCAAACGAAAACTTGTGCATGTCTGGACATTGGAAGTATGGAAGAGTATAAATGTGGAAGAATATGTAGATATGAACTTTGAAGGCCTTGCAAATTAGTATTCAACAAATGCATGTAACAAATAGATTTTTAAAATGGAAATTGGTATTCAACAAATAACTAATAGTAATTACATAAAACATATTTTTTAAAAATAGTTGTATTTAAATAAATGTAAATATATATATACATGTAACATATTTAATGATAATAAGATCTAAAATAAAATATGTTAAAAAGCCTCCTCAGTCAATATTTGCATCTATAGAGTTACAATTATGTTCACTGTTACGTCTAAGTACAAAATATTATATTCGAGTCTGTTAATATGAAATTGAATGAATAACCATGGTTATAATGTAAGGTGAAAAACACTAAAAGTAAGGTAATGGAGATACCTATTTAAATCTAAAACAATCCATTATCAATAGCATCTTGAAAGTCGATGTTCTATTCTGTAGAGTGTGACAATGCACCAATTCTAGTCTCATCATTGGAAACAATTGTACTTGTAGCTATATTATTTACTCCTCTTCTTTTGACAAGTTAATTCCAATGTGAAATTACTTTGTCGAAAGGAAAGGTTTCCAAGAAGTAGCAAGAAACATAACACCTCATGTAACTTTCTAGATTTTTATCCAACCTATTTCTCATTTTGATTTTCGAAATGATAAAGAACTGAAAAACACTTTCATCCTCGACAGACCCCAAAATAATTATTTTCTATAACTCATATAATCTTAAATATTCACCAATGTCGTATTATAACACAGTAATTTGATAGATTCTTCGGTAGAGCCTTATAATAAGACCACTCTCGGAACGTTCATGTAAATTTGTATATTGGTCCCTAATTGTATTGTAAACTTTGTTGATTGAGACTGTAATAAATCAACATTCAATATACCTTTTTCTTTCCATACCCTTTACTTCTGAAGTCTTGGTGAAATGTTCTATTATTGTACCCATGGATTTATGGAAATGCTTTCTTTAAAAGTCTGTACAAACACCTTTAGTATTCAAAACATTAGGATGCATCACACCCACTGCTTCAAGATATTTATCTTTGGAAAAAATTTCTCGATTTTCTAATGATAAGGATTCTGAAAGTTTTCTAAGATTTATTCTTGTTTCATCTGTAATAGAATCAAATATATTACATATCACATGAACTTTTTCTCTTTCTGATCCTGTAAAAGCTTGACATTTTTGAAATATTTGTAATTGTATGTCCCTCCCATTAACATTGATGCAAAGGTGATCGTGGATTTTAAATCTCAAATAATTACTCGAATTGTTAAGATCTAATAAATCCTTCCAATTCTCAAAAACAAGTGTATCAAAACTATATTGGGAAGTGTAAAAGAAATCAAAATTTTTACATACCATTTTTCTCATCTGTATAAAATCCAAAATATAGATTAATCTCCCATGTGCATGATTCATCAGTGTATTGATTTCCTGCAACACTGGAAGAATACAAACCAATATAATAAATGTCTCAAAATCATTTAAATGAAACAACAAGTACCTTACCCTGTCAACTTCATGATGATATTTGTGCATGAAACTAACCAAAGAAACACACTCCTAAGGAAATTTGCATGCAGGTTCATACAAAGAAATCCATCTCATCTCAACATCCTTCAGAAATTATTTGCCATCTGTAATTCCATATAGGCATGAATTTATCTTATAAGGTCTTATATTTTAGCAATATTTTCATAGTTTAATACCATTTTATATGCTAAATTAATTATGTGATCCATATAGTGAATTTCTAGCATATAATGGGCCACTGTTGTTTGCAATCTAACACACAACCCTATTATGTGACCCTGCATGACTGATGCACCATTTTTTCCAATGCATACCAACTTTGTAGCAAATTCATACTTAGTCATTCCAACAATATATTTCAAATGAGAAAAAACTATTTTATGTAGGTTTTTGACATTACAGTTTTCAACCATTTTCATAACACCCAGCAGATGTGATGTCCTTATATGATTTTATAAAGTATAGACGTGGATACATACCCACGTAGTTTTGTCGAATGTTGTCACTTCATCAATTGAAAGAGATATAAACTTCACATTTTTTACATTATCTTTCAAATCTCCCTTCTCTATCATTGCAAGAAATTTTTCCATTTCCCATGCACCATTGTCTAACCAATGAGACTGAGGAACTTTTTGCAATCCATTTTATCGATACAAAACTTTGTAATCAAGGAAATCTGAAATCAGCATTCCTTTCTTATGTATGTAAAATAAAGTAGAGAACTGTATGAGTTTTCCATGTTGATTTGATTGATTCAGCTTACCAATTTGCGATGTGATCGTTCATCCCTTTTCCATGAGATGTCTACATTTTTTATACTCTACTTCATATTATGCTACGTATTTAACATGCATGCATTCTTTTCCATCTCTGTGTTTTGATTATCTTGCCATCCTCCCCCGTTATAGTCAAATATTTTTTTCCACATTGTTTTACTATAGTTTCCATCTTCAGTTGAATTTTTTGTGGCTTTCTCAATTTCCTCATACATATTATACATGTACATTCAGATGGTTTATCTTCTAAATTAGTTAGTTGTATAGGTTCAATAAATGGAAATTTGGCGTCCCAATCAAACTTATATGTCCTCCCAAATGTCCACATTTTTTGTTCATTTTCAATGTTATACTTTTATGAGAAGAATTTTGAGCATTATCACCATAACCTGCTTTCTTCTTTCCTGAACCAGAATTTGATTTTGAATTTTGAGTTCCATTTTGCTAAGTATTTGTATGTGGGATATCTTTATGCACCTCCTAGTTTCACCTCTATAGGAATATCTTCAATCTCAGGCATCACAACAGGTATATCTTCAAGATCTGGCATGGTATCATCATAGGTGTCATTTGGTTGATACGGTGTAGAATGTTTTTCCACTTCAATATTACCTTCCACACAATTTGTATTTTGATTCATTCTAGTAGAAGCTATATGGGTGCTGGTGGTTGCAGTATCTATAGCAGTAGAGTTTCCAAAATACTTGAATAGGGACTTCTGAGATTTTCTAGTTACTTTTTTGGGTCTTCTCATTCTGAGCACTAACACCTTCCATTGTTATGAATGGCTAAGTTGATATTCTATTGTACATCAACAGATATGAGTCATGCATCAATAACAAGAGCTTTGTGAGTTAATAGTAATTCTATCGTTCATCAACAAAATATCCTTATCACTCATCATAGAAGGATTGTTTCGTGTGTCAACAAGAAATTTTGCATCAATAATAGTTTTGTCAGGTGTCAACAACATAGCCCTTGTGGTGCATATGTTGAATCTCCTTATCAAGTGTCCATAGTTTACCATTTTTCCACGTCAACAAATATCCATTTTCAGGGTGTCAGATAAGTACTATCATGAGTCAATAAGAGTATTGTCATGTGTCAAAAAATAGGAGTTTCAGGTGTCAACAACCAATCACATGTTGTGCATCAACTGTATCTCCTTGTCACCCATCTACGACAAATCTTTGTTGTGTGTCAAAAAATATTATTAGTCATCCGTCAACATATAGAACATGTCACACGACTGCAAACTACTAAACAATAAACAAATATACATTGTGCATTGGTGATTAGAGTAAGAAATTTCATGGTATTTCATATGCCGAAAGATCAACTATTAGTAAGGGTACTGGTAGTAGTATACTACCTGATGAATCACCTAGGTTTTTATAAGAGATGTTTTCAAATGTAGGTGAAGTTGAACCCTAAAAAAAATTACTATAAATTTTTTGTGAACAAGACACTAACCTGCTCTGAAAAGTTTTCCTTTTCAACTTTTCCTAAAATGAAATTTTCTCCATATTACAAATATTCACCACTAAAATTATCTTTTCTCATATTTGATGATTAGAACATGGATTATGGCACCCTGTTAATATTATGTTATCATATTTTATCATTTGAGGACATGTATGATGAATTCGGCGTGCAATGCCAATTTAGTTTTGACTACTATGATAGTTCATTTTAGTAGATGTTTACAATACTAGCATATTACAATGTTATTGATCTTATTGGATATATGATGGACATATGGTAGAGTCAGAATTTTTGATATTGTGAATTATTTGATTATTTAGTGTTATCATATTATAGCATGGATAGATGTCGGTATGTGTTACTTGGATGGCTAACACATGTTGAATTAATATGAATTTTTTTTTTTTTTCGTTAACAATTACTTACTGATAGTGTGTTAACATAGTTAGCATGATTATATTTTGATTTATTTAGTGAATAGTTGATTTATACATTTTATTGGAAATATATGTGTAATGTTTGCAATGAGTGTATAGATTACACGTCACATGAAAACATGGGTTCCATGGTGGCTACTCAAGTGTACACAAGCTTCCGATTGGGGTGAGTCTTACCCATTTTAATTTTGTGAAGCCTTGCTTGCATGTCATATTTGGGCAACATGACTTACCACTAAAGTGTAATGTTGTAATTTTGCAAATTTATTATTGTTTAAAGTGTTTAGTGTTGTAGGAGCTAGTTTGGGGGACATAATGGTCCCCACTTGTTTTAGAGGTGTATTTGATTAGTTAAGTTTTATTTATGAGGTTGGGGGTCACATGATCACCCTTGGGTGGTCCCAACAACCTCAACTTTTGTGCCCAAAATTTCAAACCCGATATTGCGCTATTTATGGTATCTTTGGAGACCTATTTTGGCTCTGGGGGTTCTCTTATCATGAAAATGAGCCCCTTACACCATACCTATAGGTAGGGAGCTTCATTTCATGGTCAAATGGGAGTTTTCCCTCCCATTTTCCCTCTTTCATTTCACCATTATTATAAGAATGGTTGGGTGTTGTGTTTTTTAAAAGTTACATGGGTTTGATTTATATTCATTTTGGGTTATTTGGGGAGTTAATGCTAAAATAAAATTTTCTTTTCTCTCTTTAATTTATAGAATCTTTGTTTGTAGGGAAGAGAGGGGTGACACATGTCACCCTCTAATTTGTGAGGAAATTTTCCTTGTTTTCCATCAAGTACTCTCCTCATGTAGAAGGAAGAGGAATTTTGCTTGTCTTTTGGCTTGTGAGTGATTTTTGAGTTGGAGACTTGAATCTCTTATTTGGTAGTGGATTGAATAGCTTATAGAATTGCAAAGATGTTGGAGGTAGGATCACTGATCCTTATTTGGTTTTATTGTATCTAGATTTTAGATGAATATTTTTGTTATATGTGATTATATTTTTTATGTAGTGCATGTTATGCTTGTTTGGTTTCATTAATACATTTTTCTCCATCCATCATATGGCATGATGGATTTTGGAATTGTGTGGGGGAAGAGGGAGGGAAAACCCTCTTAAACCTCATGGCATGATGGAAAAGCCATGTTGGTTTGTCATGTTTTGTATTGCCTCATATGGTTTGAGGTGGGGAAGGTGGTTCATATGGTTTGAACCCCCATCCCCATCCTTGGAAAGGAAACCCAAGAGGTTTTAAAATCCTCCCCAGGAGGAATTTTTGTGATTGACGGGAGAAATAAGGAGGGCTGCTTGTTATGGAGGAAATAGGAGGATTTTTTGGAGATTTGTTGGATCTGTGTTTCCTATGGTTAGCTCAAACATTTTGGATCATTTGAATTTCTCATCCACTCTTCCCTATTTGGAGGTTGAACTTGGTGTTTTCTCCTCCTTTTTTTTCTCTTCTTGTGTTTTGGGAGTGTGGTTACTATTTTATTTGTGTTGATGTTATTGTTTCTACCCTTTTTCCTACTTGTGCAGATTTGAGGAATGCTTTACCTCCCTCCAATGGCTAGGATGTCCTCTAAATTTTGGAAAGGCATGAAATGATTCCTATAGGTTGGAAGGAAAACCAGGCCTATCTCCTTGTGTTTTGAAGACCTTATGGAATGGAAAGCATGCAAATTTGAGCTTGAAGATTGAAGACTTGTTTCAGGGTTCCCATGTTTTGGGACGTTTATTCCTTTGGGTTCAAATTGGTTTTGATATATATGTAATGATTATTATTAATCATTCCTATTCTTGGGATAATCTATGTATTTTGTACTTGTAGGGATTTTTTGGAGTGATCCTCTTGTTAAGAAAATGTGCTCTTTGTAAGATTGTTTGGTATTCTTTTTGCAATGTGCTTCATTTATGCTTAGAGCATGTTATAATAAGCCTCCATGTTATTCTAAAATCTTCCTTGCTATTACTATTGGGATGTGTTTGTAGCTTGAGAAAAAAACTGTTGGCATAAGTTTGTGTTGTCTTCAATCATGAAAGATTCTTGTTTAAGCCTTATTTTGTAATCATCATGGTGATTTTTAAACTTGTTCCACTTTATGAGACACACTCACACTTTGAATTTTTTTTTATTGTGTGGTCTTGTATAATGAAAATTAAAAGGAACTTCAAATTATTTTTAAAAATAAATAGAAGAGTTAGTTTTGATTGAACCCTCTTATTGAGAAGGAAATTCTGTTATGCTGAAATCTTGATATTTTCATGTTCGAATTATCTACTACTCTTGTTGAAAGAATATAGTTAGATAACACATTTCATTATATATGTTGAAATTAATTCAATTATAGTCTTTATAAATGTTTGTACATTTTGTAAAATAAAAAAAGGGGGGTATGTTTAGGCTTGAAATCTTGTAGAAGCTTATAAAAGACTTGGGTTAAGGATGTGAGGTTATATTCTACCATACTTGGAAAAGAAAAGAAACTAGATTTATTTTATGTTTCCAAATTTAATTTGAAGATGTGAAGTGTTTTCCAAGTTTGGCCATGTTATGAGTGATTTATCAAATTAAAAATTATTTCTACCTATATGTCTTTTTATGATTAACAAATATTTTTTTGAAAGGGAATATACCCTTTTACAACATCGCTGAAAAGCTAGATTTTACAAGTACAACACTTCAAAAATAGATCAAAATATAGATAAAACAATACAACAAAACAACACAAAGCATTCTGCCAAGATCAAAGCCTAAAACCAATAACCCTACAACTAGAAAACAACTAGTAGAAAATAACTTCACAGCAAAAAAACTGCTCATCAGCAATAGAATAATCCTACATCCTTGATATAGCGATGAGAGAACAAAACATGATAGGGATCATGCCTTGTATAAGACAATGGAAGGTTTAGATTTAGTGTATTCCTTCTTCTTCATATCCACCACCTTCCATTCCTCATATTCATCTTCCATTGAGATTGGAAGAACAAATTCCAATAAATTGATAGGGATGTGACCCTACGCCAGGGGCGTCAAATCAAAATCTATCACTAAATCAACACCCTGAGGAGAGGGATATTTACGTTTCTTCTCTGTATTGTTCCTAAACTCTTCCGAAGTGGGTAAGTTAGTTTGTATGGGTTCCACCATCAATTCTAAATAGGGGATAATACTCAAATGATCTAGTAGATATTCCTTCCACCATGCACATTTTTCCTTGTGTTTGGAATGTTCAGATTCATGTAAAAGATGCCCCGTTTGGAAGAATCTGCGGCATCAGAAAGCTAATCCCTCATATATTATCCTCTACTCCCACTTTCTTTCACCTACTTGTAGGTGAATCTCTGCTGGGAGATCTTGAGAGGTGTCAATATGTACTAAAATTCTAGCATAAGTTGTATGTGTTTGATGTAAGGTTTTATCATCAAATTTTATATAAGATCCTAGGGTATCTCCTATGGCAATGAGGCAAGATTTATTTGAGAGTAGCAATGGAAGTCCTATAAAATAGATGTAGCTATGGTAGGTATTAAAGGATTCTTTGAGAGGGTCAAAATATGGATACCATGGCTTGAACATGAGTCCATGTTCACCGCAAACCCAATATTGATTAAATATTAAATCCTTGTCATCGGGGTTTTCTAAAATAGAAATAAAATAAGATTTAGCAAATGGGTAAAATTCAAGCTTACCCTTAGTCTTTTCTTTCCATCTTTTTGAAATTAAATCATGAAGCTGAGAGAGATTAAGAAAAAAATTACGAAACTTGCAAATGAGTCCAAGCTGGGATATATTTTCCTCTTCCTTGAGGAACGTTTTATAGTAGATCCTATTCTATCTTAAACAAAAAAGTATTTTGTGAAGGTTTTAGTAGTTTTTCTACATTTATGGAATTCTCCCTCTGTTTGGAGACCACTAAAACATAAGATTTGGTCAGATTATATCCGTTGTCTTGATTCCCCTGGTTGAATTGTTTGGATATAGAAGCATTGCCTAGATCTTTTTGCTCAATAGCCTTTGTAAGAGGGGAAGGGGCCATATTTTTTTTTTCTGGTTTGGTGGTCCTTGCAGCCACCAACATCTCCTACCTATCCTGAGGTGCCCTCCCTTGTAGTCACAATATTTCCATTAATCTTTTCACATCCCTTATCCTTCAGGGAAAGGTTGGGGTTTCGATTATTTGTGTCTTCCTTTCTATTGGTGCTTGATTTAATCTCACCCTATTTGTTCCAAAAAAATCTTAGTCCGCTTGTTTTGAAGTATTTTCTATCACCTTGTATGGATGTGTGAAAACTTTCTCCTTCATTTATATATTGTTGTTAATCTTTCTCTATGGTCATGGATCATGTTTAACCATGTATAATTTACAATTTCTCTATCCATGAGGAATCTTTTCAATTCTTTGCATGAATGGTGATGTTTCCCCTGCATTTTATTTTTCCATTGTCATGTTTTCCCTATCAAATTTTATCTCAATGTCTACAGATATGTTTTTATCTCTAATTGGATAAGGCATGGTGGGTTTATTTGGTGAACTTGTCACTGTTTCAAAAAAATGTCAAATTGGCACCGTGGCTCCATCGATTTCTAATTGGCTGGTCAAAATTATGAAGTGGCAGAGAAAATTTATGATTTTTTCCCCAAAGGTGTACACGTGTCCTAAGTTGAGTAGCTGCGGGAAAGTGGGCCTTTTTGTATTTTAAGGTGTTATGGCAAAAAGAGTAAAAAGGTAAAAGAAATGCCTAAGGCCCGTAAGAGGACATGTGACTGCTTTTAAGTCAAAAGCAGGAAGGCAAGCTATCGGAGAACTTTGAAGTTTTTTGGATTTTTTTTGTGAAAAGGATTAAAGTTATAAAATGATCTGCGACTCCACGGAGGACCAATTAATGGCACATTTTTGAGTCAACATTGAAAAATCAAAGTAGGGAGGTGGGTCACCGGAGGTTTTTATAAATTTTAGCTTTGTTATGAAAAAAGAATAAAGTATAAAAGTGATCTGCGAATCCATAGGGGACCAATTAATGTCACGTGTTTAGTCTACATCAAAAGTGGGGAGGCAAGTCACCGGAGCACTTCGGAGGTTTTAAGATATGTTTTGAAATGAAGGAAAAGCATAAAAGTGAGTTGCAGTTGCGCTGGGGCCCACGTAAAAAGTTAAAAGAGGAGAGGCGGTTCGGGTGGGAAATTTGAGATTCTCAGCTTTGTTTTGAAAAAGAATAAAAGTCATAAAGTAAGCCACAACCCCGTCGATGCCCAAGAAGCCACGTGTAGGGCCTATATTAGAAGCTGGTGGGCGGGCCAAATTGTTTAGAAGTACTCATTTTATTTAAGTGATACAAAATAATAAAAGCACCCCAGACCCACTTTAATTCAAATCTTTTCCACGTGGATGACTCGGATTTGAAGTTGTGAAAGACAAAGTTAACAATTGTGATATAATACATCTAGTTTTTATGCCATTATTGCTCCTACGCAAATCGGGGACCTTAAGGGATTTGAGTGCTTTCATCCTTTTTGGTTAATTCCATAGTATCTCATCATTTTTATCAACGAAGTGTAATCGAGTTGATTGTGGAGCTCGATTTATAAATCTGAGAAGTGCAAAAGTTGAAGTTTTGAAACAGAGTTGCTTAGGCACTTGCAGAAAATGAATTAGCAGTAAAGTAAGATGCAGATGAAAAGGATGTGGACAAGGAAGATACAGGATTGAAAGAGGATGGACATGCTACTAAAGGAGATGACCGTATTTGTGCTCAAATTATTCTCGTCCAATTTTCCATTAAAATCCCTTAATTTGCGGCCTTTGTCACATTTTTTATCTCCCTATGTTATTTCTTGAAGACTCTGTCCTCCATTTGGTTGCCATGATTAGTCCCTTCCTTGGTCTAAGATCACTTAAAACTATAGAATTTTTTTTGTTTCTCTATTCCTCTCAAGGTGTCTATAAATTGGGTGTAAAACTTGGGTTGTTCCATTCGTTTCATTTTCTGCAGTCGTGTGTTATTTTCTCTACCATTTTTGTCCCAAAAACATGAGGAAAAGCGATTTAATGTAGCTCAGAGAATCATGTTTGAACCTTCCAACATTTCCAAATTATCGATCCTTGAAAAAATGTCATCTCCGAGCTCAAACGGTGGTTTTCCTACATTTTTATACTTTGACAGGTGTGTTTCTCCCATCAAATTTACATCTCTACATCAGTGGAAATGTGGCCCTTTTTGGTTGGATGCAGCTCGGTAGGGCTCTCTAAAAACTCTGTGGATTGTTTCAACCCAAAACTTGTCCACATGGAGCAACGATGCTTGTTTGAAGACTCACCTTTTGGTTTGGCCTTGGAATTGCACTGGGGAGACACATGGAGGATTACGCTGCATTTCCCAGACTTAGATTAATTTTTCATGCAACTGGTATAGTTTTGGCGAGATGTGGACACGTTGTGGGATGACGCTCATTTGAAGATTTGCCTCAGGGTCCCACCTTAATAAATGTGACAGAGGGATATGTGGAGGATTCCGTTGGCTCCGATCTACACTTAAACTTTTAAAGAAATTTTCTAAGGCCTGGGACACATGGTGAGCCCATGTTCATTAAGAGTCTTTCCTCTTGGGGACCATCTTGAAGTTGTGCCATAAAGACATGTGGAGGTTTCTGTCAGGCCTTCCTTTACTTATAATTTTTAAGCAACTTCCTAAAATGCGTAAGACACATGGAGAGACCACGCATGTTTGGGGATCGACCCCTGAGTTTTATTTTAAAGAAGTGCCAGAAGGAAACTTGAAGGCTTCTGCTCACTCTACCCTTTTTCTTGGACTTTTCAATGGCCGAAGAATACTGTCTCGGACCTTAGACACATGGCACCCTCTGCTAAACTTTCAAACTTTTTAACAAACTCTGCTGGAATGAGACACATGTTGATCTCACACTTGTTTAGGGTCTCTACTTTTCAAGACCATCTCAAAATGCACCATTGAGGTACGTAGCATTTTGAAAAGTCAAAAGTCAGGTAGGTGAGCCATTGGAGGAAACTTGGAATTTTTTCCCCTTATTATCAAAAAGATTAAAGTCATCAAAATGACCCATAAGCTTGATAGAGAATAGTCAAAATTTGTTTTAGTCAACAGCGGAGGTTCAAAAATTTGGGGGAAATTTGGAGAATTTTCCTTTTGTGAAAAAGAGAGTTCAAGTGTAAAAACAAAGCGCGGTTCCATTGGGACCCACATTAAAAACCAAAGGTGGAAGGGTGGAGCAGCAGGGAAAATTTGGAAAATTTTTGTTTTTCCAAAAAATAGGTAAAATAAAAAAACGAGCCACAGTTCCTTCGGGACCCACATTCGGACTTGTGTCAAGCCCGTTCTTCAAAGGCGGAGGGGCAGAGAAAATTGCGTAATTTTGCATTTTATCCCAAAAGGTGTAAAAGGTAAAAAAGAACCCCCAGGACCATCTTAACTCAGATCTCCCACGTGGACGGTACAAATTCAAAAGGGAAATAAATGGCAACTATGCATCTGTATCTGATTTTTCACCATTTTTGCTCCAAAGATCCCGAGATGTGAATTTTTATGGTTTTTTATCATTTCTTGGTTTCTCCTACATGCCAAATGAAGAGGAAAATTAATTTGATATCCTGATTTGGTGGGGAAGATCTGAAATTGTCTTTTACCATTAAGATGTAATCTAACTATTGGATTCGTTATGATTTTCTAATCTTTCTTTCCTTAGCACACATGAAACGAGTTGATACCCTGATTTTGTGGGGAATATCTTAAAATGTCTTTTACCATTAAGATGTGATATGACTATCAGATTCAATCTGATTTCCTAATATTTCCTTCCTTGGCATGCAAGAGACCAGATACAACAGATTAGAGGAGGAAGTAATTGGTGGGTGAAGTGAAGAGTGACTTGCTAGGTGAAAATTTGAATGCTAGAAATATTTGAAGATATTTTCACTTTGAGCACCTGACAAATTTTTACAAATCTGATTCTAGGAATCACGATCAAAATCGTAACAAGCAATCATGCTTTGAATGTTTTTGGTTTTGGATGGAAAACTCTATCATAGATTAAATGTTATATATTGCATAAATTTTTCATGCAAATGGTTGGAGTGTTAGAGGTTGGGAGTTAATTCCTAAGAGAAATTTTTGACAAAGCCCATCTTTCTAAGAAATCATTTGAGGAACTTGTTTATTTCTTTTGTGTTAAACTTGATCATGTCAAGGTGGTTGTAGGTGTATAACCATTGACAAGCTCTGAGATTGTTCCATAAATTTTCCCTTGCTGATGCATTTAATCAAATTTGAGTTAATCTATGTTTGATTATGAGAAAAATTATGTCTGCATCATTTTTGAATTTCTACAAATAGTTTTTCTTGTTCCCATTGAAATCTTACATTGAAATCTTTGTGAATCACACAAGATCTTATCATTGTGATAGTTTTGTGATATTTTCAATTTCATTTATCAGAAGAGATTTCATTTGATCGTGAAATAAAAAAAATTAAAATCACTTTTCTCCTAGCATGATGATAAGATTGTTTGTTAGCCTTTGAGGGTATCTTAGGCGTGATAAAACAAAGGTTGAAAATGTTCAATTAATTTTTTCAATTTGAGCCTTCATTTTGGATTCTTAAAGTTTGTGTGAAAATGTGGTGATCTAGGCCTCCAATGAAGCACACCTTCTCGTTAAAGGAAAATTTTAGCTGTTCTGAAGAATTCTGTTGATGAACACTTCCATTTTTTGTAAAATCTCTCAAAGATATGGAAAATCAAAGTGCAGTATACCTCACCTCTCACCAAAATTCATTTAAAAACAACTAATCCTACCCATACTACCTCTGTTTGTCCTCTATGTTTACAAATGCATAATTTTTATTACCAAAACATGTAGGAAGAATCAGGTTTTCATTTTCTTTAGTATCCTAAACCTTTCTTAGAAAATATCTCCATTATCTAGGGTGGAAACTCGTGAGAGTTAGAGTTTTATTTTATTGATCATATTTTCTTCAAGGTTTTCTTAATAAATTTAGAAAGAAAGACACCTCCATCTCCTCCACAAATAACAGGATAAAAAAGGGTCCTCTCACCCTGGTTGAAAGGAACAACCATAAATTAGTGAGGATAGATTAAATCCTCTTAAGGGTGCTACCCATTTCTCCACATCTGAGTGAAAAAGAGCAAGCTGCATTTTTTCCCTGGCTACAAAATGACACACAACATGATCTGCTTGTCTCTAAGCTTGCTATCAAATATGTGATGCTTCTCATCTTCCGAGGGAGAATCAATTTGGGTACCAATAGACCGGATGCCCTAGTTAAAACAACTGGTGGAAATAATTGAAAAATCTTATCTTTTATACACCTGGCAGCTTTTGGGTGTAAATTTGTTAAATATCACTTTCTGGAACAAATCTATAACAAACAAAGTATTCCTTGAATATTCTTATTTTGGGGGAAAATATTTGATGTAAAGTGAATGATATAAAGTCATGAAATGGAGATTCCAAAAGGGGGTTAATTTTTGTAAGAAAGTTTGAGAAAAACCATTTTTCCCAAGAGACCATTTGAGAAACTTGTTTATTTTCCCTTGTTTGTGGATTTAGTCATGTCAAGATAGTTGCAAGTGTACAACCACTAACAAGATCTAAGATTGTTGAAGAAACTCTCCCATGTTGATGAATCTAGTGAACCTTGAATAAATTTGTGTCGATCATGAGAATAATTGTGTTTGATTTTATTTCAGAATGTTTTCAAATATTTTTTCATGTTCCTGTCGCAATCTTGTGTTAAAATCCCTCTTAATCACACAAGAACTCATCCGTGTAATAGTATTGTGGCATTTTGCAATTTCATTATGAGAAGAGCTTTCATCATCTGATGCAAATAAATAATTTCAAATCACTTTACTTTCATTATGTTGATAAATATTGTTTCTAAGTCTATGAGTGTATCTTAGGCTTGATGAACCATGGATTTCAAATGTTTAATTGAGTCTTTAAGATGAGCCTTTGTGTTGAATTCTTGAATAATGTGTGAAACCTTTCATCTCTGGGCTTCCATTGATTCACATCTTCTAATTGAAGGAATATTTTGGCTATTTTGAAGCATTTTATCTTGGAGTCTTCTAATATTTGTAATGTCTCTCAAATATCTACTATAATCAATTTTATCTTGCTTAACTTCCCACCAAAAAATTCTCAAATGATAAATCCTATATAAACTACCCCTATTTGTACTATGTATCCACAAATATTTAACAAATTTAACTACCAAAATATGTAGAGACAATATGGTTTCAATTATTGTCTTTAGTAATCCAAACCTTGTCTAGGAAACATCTCCACTCTCTAGTGTGACAACTCATGAGAGTTATATTATGTTGTATTGATCATATTTTCTCAAGGTTTTCATGAAAATTATGCAAAGAAGGATCTCTTGGCATCCTTCACCAACATGGGTTAC